>VXAK01019076.1:21820-37317 GCA_013399435.1 Arenaria interpres
CTCGGCACAGAGCAGGGGAAAAAAGAAAACAACAACAAAAAAAAAAAACAAAAAGAAAAGCCTGGGCAGCAGTGTGCTGAAGGAAGGCGTGCTGCTGAAGCTGAGCTCCGCTCCGCAGAGCCGGGGCTCCACATCACACCTTTCCACAAGGCTGGGTGATGAAATTCCCATCTGCCTTCTCCTCCCCGCTGCCTCCCCTTTCGGGGTGATTAGATTTGTGCCTGGCCCGTTCTAGGCGTGGTGGGGTTTAGTATGGGCCGGCACTGGAAAGCTATAAATAGAGGAGAAAACAAAGTGAATTTGTGCGGGATCCTCATAAACAGGGCCCACCGGCGTGCCCAGATATCACCAACAAACAGCGTGGGTGCCCTTCTTACCTCTCCCCCAGCGCCCCAGGAGGGTGTCAGTGCTGGGTGACTTTTAGTTTATGTCTTATGCAGCCTTAGGAAAAAAGCAGGAGAATCGGGGACTCCCTATAGTTCCCTGCTGTCCGCTGCTATAACCTCTCGGACCCACGTAGAGGTGGGTAATTCAGCTGATCTTCAGCTCTGGGCCCCGCTGAAGGGGCAATATCAGGCTGTGGGGGCAATGAAAATCCCCAGACAGGTACGGAGGCAGCAGCAGTTGTTTCTAACTTCGGCAGAACTTTGCTCCAGCCACAAACACACGTGCCAAAGGCCGGAATAACCCTTAAACTTGCAGATGGCCCGGTATGAAATGGCTTTAAGCTCAGCTTTCCCGGTTCTCTCCACCCAAAAAAACCCATTCAGATGAAGGGAAAAGGTGTTGCCAAAGGCAGTCAGAGGAAGGGATGCTTCACTAAGCGGGATGCAGGAGCCAGCTGACGGTTCCAAGTCCTCCTCCGAGAAAGCAAGCTGCTTGCAAACAGATTTGCAAGTAGCGAGAGGGGGGAAAGCAAGAAATCTGTCAAGTTACTCATTCAGGAGACATTCAAACCAGCCAAGCTACAAATCTCTCTACGCTCTGCAGCAATCTCCTAGCGTTTCATCTGAGGCTGGATGCAGCAGGACCAGCAGGACCCTCTGAGGGAGCGGCGACACGAGGGGTAGGGGACAAAGCGGGGCTGGAAACGGGCAAAACGGGTCCTCCTGTCCCCTGTGGCCGCAGGAAACCTACTGCAGCCCGTCCCGGTGAACACCCTCAGATCTCTGGCAGCGCTTTCAAAGTCCTTGGTCAACCTCGGGAACGCCTGAGCGCAGCAATCACACCAGATGCAATCTCCCACCGGCTGCATTGCCCTCCCGGCCCAAGGATGGAAGTTTATTAGGCTGAGGCCCACATCAGAGTTATTGTGCTGTGTTAAATTTATTGGTACTATCTCACCTCATTAAATGCTTAAATAGACCTGACAAGACAGAAAAATGGGACTTTTAAAAAAAAACCGAGAAGGAAACCGGCGTTCGCAGGCTTCGAGTCACCTCTAAGGCACCAGCCTGCACTTGGGGAAAGGACGGGGCACAGCAGCGAGGCCGGGGGTTGTACAGCACAGGGAGACTTCCCAGAGAGCCCCATCCCGGGGGGTAAAGGCTCCTCCATCGCTCCCCTAAAGCCCCGCTCGCCGGAGAGGCTCCCAGCACCCCTCCCCTGGCAGCCGCAGCGCTGCCAAGCGGCTACTCGAGACCTTTCGGGGGAAGATTATTGAAAGACGCCATTTGTTCTGTACTCTTAACCTTCACGGCAGCCACCTGCCCGTTTCACAGCGGTGTCTCTGCCCCGCCGTGAATGCCCGGAGCGCCCGGCGGCGGCCGTGGGCCAGGGCCAGCGGCAGGAAAAGAGCCAGAGCCGCACGGCTCCGCTTCCCCCGCTCCGAACGGGCATAACACCGCACTTAATTTTGATTTAGTGGGACAGCTACGGTGTAATGGCTGCGGGAGACCATTATCCTGTGACAATGTTCTGTTCCACCGTTATTGCTTCATTAATTAAGTACCAATTGACTATTAATTGCGGGAGGTATTTATAACGGGAGAGAACCAGTTACCAAGTGGTTAAAGGTCAATAAGGGGTTTAGCCCACCGGTTGGGATTCACAAACCCCCTCCCCGTGGTGTTCAGAGAAGTATCCTCTCAAATCACTGTGTCCCCACAGAGGAGGCAGCATCTTGGTGCCAGGGTCCCACCCGCATCCTGCATCCGGAGCAAACAGGGGTGCGAGGGGCCAGGGACCCACCAGCCCCCGTTTCACCCCCCGAGGGTTACGACGATGGAGGGAAAACCGCCCAACAACAGGAAAAACGAACCTCGACCCCCGGTCGGGATGTGGGAGTGGGGTCTGATCCCAAACACGGAGTCAGGGGGGGAATTCCAGCATCCCGCTAACGGCTCCCGGTGCTGCCGGCCCCACGGGACGGGCAGATGAAGTGCTTTGCCCTCCTCGCACAGAGCCTGCGGCTGGAGGGAGCCGTCAACGCGGAGCTGTGCGTCCCCAGGCGGTGCTCAGCCCGGACCGGAGTCTCTTCAGGAAAAGATGCGCCTGAAATCTTTGGAGTGAATTGTCGCAGAAGTGTTTTTATCTGCCTTCGGAGACCCATCGCTCACTCGCGCAGCCTTCTCCCGTCCCCTTCCCCGCTCCAGCCACACGCGCCCGTGGAAAACCCCGCACTTATCTCCAGTGGGACACCTCCGATGAGCACAGACATCACCGTCACAGCCCAAACACCTCCCAGTTTAAGTGACAAACCATGCAAATTGCAGCTAATTGATATTAGGTCGCATTTTGCGCTCTTTAGGTCGCTCTCTGCCTTTAAAACGTTCTTTAAAGTGACTCCAGGGTAACGCGTCTGGAACCTGAAAGAAGCTTCAGTCAGGAACGGGCTGCTTTTCCCGCAGAAGAGCTCAACTCCTACAATGACTGGGAGATTATCTGAAGAGACCTTCGCTCTCATTTAACAAATTAAATGACTAGATTTTCAGGAGTTCAGCATCTGAAGTACTACGCTGGTTTTGAAAAATCCGGCTGTAAATGTCACCACGCTGGGCCCTTTAGAAAAACCTGACTGCAGTAATGGCTGGGAACTTTTGAAACCCAAATCCGGCGCGCTGTTGAAGCGCTGACCCTCAATCGATCCTATTCAGGAGCAGACACCCACCTTTGGATGGGAAATTTACTCTCTACCTTCATTTCTATTTAAAGCGAGAGCATTATGAAAGGGGGGAAATAATCAAAGGGCTGAGCATCCCTTCCCCCTCCGTGTCTGATCCCACAGCACCTGACCAGCTCCCAGCTCCCGCATCCGCCTTCTCCTTCCCGGAGCACCCCCGGGCAGCTCTCACCCCACGACAGCTCCAGGGATGCCGGTCCAAGGCTGTTCTAGTCGGTTTATTACCACCATCACGGTCCTCGTGTAAATTCAACACATGGAAACAGGAGGTGCCCTTTCCCTTGGCGAAGCCAAAGCGATGCCGAGCGCTCCCTGGTCCCCAGGACTGGGCTAAATAACCTTCCTGCGGTTTATTTCCCCCCCTTTCCCGAGGAAGGCGGAGGTGAGCCTGCAGGGGAAAAATCAGACACCTTGATGTAGCTCATCTCTGGCTCCGCGTCTACCCCAGGAGTCCTGTCTGCTCAGCCAACTGGCAAGAACAAGCCATTAGGGCCATCGGCGCTGCAGAGGCAGCCGAGCCGCGGCGGGGAGAGACGGAGCCTCCTCGCATCCCACGGAACACACGGATGGCAGGGATTAACCCCGCAGCAGCCCCGGCCCCGTTCAGGAACTGGTATTGCACGCAGCGGAGAGAGGCCAGAAGCGAAAATGATCAAGTGACAGGATAAAAGCAGAAGGGAGCAGCCTGGCTGCGGTGTCGGCTTGAGCGTGCAGCCCCGCTTCGGGTTTGTGCTTCTGCCGCCGGGGCTGTCAGGACTTTGGGGCAGGGACAGACTTCTCATTGCACACACAGCGGGCACAGCATCGCCCCTCTGCCCTGCCTGGCCCTGGGCAGGGGGCATGACATGCTGGTCCAGGGGGGCGGCCAAAGCAGACGGCAGTAGCCACCCCGCAAGCCCAGCTCCTTTGTTTCCCTCCAGCTGCCCGACTTCCCCTTCCAGCAGCCCCAGACGGCTCACTTCTGCCTTCTCCCAGTTTGCTATTATTATCCCCCCGTGGTTCGCCGATGCCTCGCACGCCTTCAGCCCAGGAAGCAGCTGAAGGAGGCAGCTGATGAGAGGGGCTGCAGGGAAAATGCCGGCAGCGAGGAGAGGAGCGGCCCCGCATCTGCTCCCGCTGACCCCACGCCTCGTGCAGGGCCAGTTCCTTCCCCCCCGCCGGCGCTTCACCTGCCTTTCCTGCAAAACTGGTAGAGAATCACGCTAAAAAAAACCCCACCACCATGGATTCTCAGCATCGCTCCTGCTGCGGCAGCTCCAGAACATACCCTGGGGGTGGGGGTGGAAGATGCCACAGGGCTCCCGGTCCAGCCTGTCCCCCCCCAGCCAGCGTTACGGTTATCACGAGACGGACCCTTCCCTTCCTGCGCTCCCACGAACCCCCCCCTTCAAATTACAAAATCACACCCGGGCGCGCAAACCCTCCCTTAAATCCGGGAATTTAATATGCAGGGAGCGAATTCTTTAAAAAGTGCCCTAAAAAGCAGCCGCATGCTGCAGGAAAAAGGGGAGCCTCGCGTATCGAACAATAATAGCGCGATATTATCAATGTAGGGCTGTGATTGTGCCATATAAAAAATAAAATACACACTGGTTAATCAAAGCACTACAGACACTTTTAAGTAATCCCAACTCTGGCTTTGCATAACTCCATACACTGCCAGCAGCACTCCTGTCGACCACAAGAGACCATCATATACATCAAAAATTCTCCTTTAAATTTATTTTCTGTAAAGATTGGTCTTTTGAACTGCAGTGGTGGAAGCTTAAGGGTACAAAAATCTGCCTTTTTTGTCTCTCCCTCTCGCGGAGGATGCTGATCTGTGGGGAAAGTGCTGCCACAAGCTTCTGTGCCTTGTCAAGATACCCGTCCTTTTCATGGATCGCTTCTCTTATCAGCCACTTGATTAAGACATTAAAAGGAAGAAGGTGAAGGAAGGTTGTGCAGCAGGGAAGAGGCAGCGCCAGGCTTCCTCCTCCTTCAAGGGCTACATAACAACTGCCTGCTTCTTCCAGGAGCCCGAGCCCCACACTCCTGCCTGGAGGGTCCCCAGACGCTGGGGGGATGCTCCAAGGGATGCTCCGGGACGGATCCCAGCCCCACACAGGGGACGGCGGTACCCTCAGGAATTTCCCAGCCCAGCAGAATTAACCGCCGGGATAATAAAGTGGCCCCGGTGCATTAGAATGCGAAAAGGGGGTTTTATCAGCTAAAAAAGTCAAAAATAGTTCTGGCCTTAAGGCAACAGCGTGTCTGGCTGGAAGCCCTGGGGGTCGGAGGGCTTCGTGCTCAGATGTGGGAGCTCTCTCGGAGATAAAAGGGGGACATCGCTGCCTCGACTTCCCTGAAACTCAGCTTTATAGGCAGCGCTCTTTACATTGTCAAAGAACTTCATAAAAGTTAAATTAAATACTTACACTTCCCCTGTGAGACATCAAAGACACACTTATTGTACAAGTGGGGAAACCAGAGAGGGAGGCAGAGCCAAGACCAGAATCAGAGGTGTGTTTAAGAACATGCACCAACACATGCCCATTGTAAACATCTAGGATAGATGAGCCTTTAATGTGCTCTACAAAGCCTCAAGCACACTGAAAACCTGCTCGGTCCCGGGGTGTGTTACCAAAGGCATTCTAAAAAAAAAAATAAAGATATAAAAATCCGTTTCAACTTTTTTTTTTGTGCAGAACATGTTTAGTCTGGACAAAGAGATGAAGCGATTTTCTTCGGCAGGCAAAGGAGAGATGGCGGCGGCATCAGGCCTCCCGCCGCCTCCAACCTGCCCGAGCCCCGGCGAGAAAAGCCAATCCAGCCGGGAACACGGCGGCAGCTTTCCCGGGGGAAGTCCCTGTGGAAAAATCAACACCCAGCCCCAAACCGGGTGCAGGAGGGTGATGAGGCGATGCCCGGCGGCGGCGCCCGGAGCGAACGCCCACGGTCCAGCCCTGAGTCAGAGCCCGGGAGATAAAGCCGGCGACACTCCCCTGTTTTCCAGCTCCCGCTGGAGGAGCCGGGAGGAGGTTCAGAAGTGGGTTTGGTTTATTAAAATCCCAGCTCCGACTCCCAGTAGGTGATCCAGACTCCCCAGTGTAACAAGTGCATTAAAGTGGGGGGAGAAAGCACATCCCACCAAATGTATTTACCGCTTTTAATAATTCATCCTTGCGTCCCTCGGAAAGCAAAAGCCTTTCTGACTGCACGGATTCGGCTAATGTCTTCATAAAAGGTTCTCAACCAGCCTCCTCTCCACATCAACGGCACCAAAGGAAAACTAATAGCTCCAGCTGGCACTCATTGAAAAGTCACTTAATATTTCACAATGCAGGGAGCTTGGTTTAATGGGACACGTTGCTTTTCCCTAAGCAGTTGGAAAAACCCTTGACACCATATTAATAATGTCAAGTTTTATTGGCGCTCTGATTTGAAATGATATTAAACTTTTCAGACTGTCTCGACTGAAGTAGGAAGCTGTTAAGATGTGGACAGTTTGGATAACTGGAAAAATAATAGGTCTTGTCAGCCGCTTCTTCCCGACCGCGGAGGGAGGATGAGAAAAATCAGGAACGGGGCGTTTACCCTCTATGTTAGATGGGAAATGGGATTTCTCAGTACGAGCGCTGGCTCAGCGTGGAGCCATGCCCCATCTCCGGCCAAGGCAGCCCAAGTCAGTTCTGTAGTGGCTGCAACGCAAGCACAGCCAGATACTGGAGAAAACACCCTTGGTTTTGAGCTCTACAACCGATACAGAAGCAGCCAAGGAGCGAGTGATGATGCGCAGAAGGAGCTTGACAAGAGCTGCAGCCCACCGAGCACAGGCTTCTCCTTCCTGCCTCATTCCAGGGCTGGAATGCCCTTTCAAACGCCTTCTATGCCTGCAACTCGCTTATTCAGTCTCCTTCCCAAACACACACTTGGGCTGAATCACCTTCTGCGGTAAGTAGCCGCACGTGAGAAAGAAATAAGTCAGCTAAACGCATGATAAACTGGAGACCCGCGTGTTATTTTCACATCCACCTTTCCAGCTTGCCTGCTGTCAAACGAGTCTTCATTACCGGTTCATTCTGGACCAGTGGCTTAAAGAAATCTGGCTTTGACAACCCAGTGCTGCTCAATGCACCTGAAGGACGGTATTTTAAATTGCACCTTTTGTTTTGCATGACATGAAATGGTGATATTGCGACTGGGTTTATGGGGAGGCTGGAGCCGCCCCTCCCCAGGTCCAGTCCGCAGCCTCTGGAGCTGATGGAATTTACTTTGCTCCATTAAGACAGTGCATGACTCGCTCTGGCTGCCGCATGCCAAGCAGCGCCGAGCCTCTGCGTGTGCCCGGGAAGCTTATTCAGGGTATAAATTGTCCTTACTCCATACAGGCGGGTCTGCTCTCCCAAGCCTCCTGCTGCCGGCGCCCCGGCTGGGGTTGCATTTCAAACCAGCTCCTCTACAAAGACCCAGGGGACACACCACACCGTCCTGGAGGAAGGGTCCCTCTGGCCAAGAGCTTATTTCTGGTCTGATTTTTAGGTCTTACAGGAGTAGTGGTGCAGTTACAGGCACTTTACCAAGGTGGGTGTTTCTGCTGCTCTCCAGATGTTCCCATGGTAGGGCCCCACCTCAGCACTCCCTTCCCCCGGAGCTCCTCGGTGGGTATCGGTCCCCAGGACCTGCCCCGTGGATGTTCCCGCTCCCCACATCCCACGGCCGCGCTGTCCCCCGCCATCCTGCCCACGGCAGTTCTCTGCTTGAGTTAGTGGCTTGAAAAGGCAGCCTCTCGCTTTGGTTATTTCCCACAACTGTGCTGTAAATCTCATTTCAATCATGGTTTTCCACTTTGGCAGGTGAATAGACCTATTCTCGCTGGCAGAATAGCCAAGGAGGAAACTCCAGCTCTGTTTGGGTAATTTACAGGACAAGCTCAGCTTCCCTCATGCAGATTCTGGCCTTTCCTGTGTCAGATTTTATCAATTAGCAATTAACGGTATAATGGACATCTCTTAAAAAAAAAAAAAGCGCTCTTTCCAATGGTGTCTCTTTAAAACCCCTGAGCATTTGCTCCCTGATGTGCTGAAACCGCTGCCGCCTTTCACTCTGCAATGTCACCTCCCTCTTCCCCTGCATCCCTGCCCTCCTCTGCTCGGCGGCAGCGTCAGCAGCGTCCCCATCCTCGCCGCGGGGTCCCACACAGACCTTCTGCCATCGCTCACAGGGTGCCAGGGTGCCCTGGATGCAAGAGACCCGGGGGGACGCCCCCGACGTGTGGGTCTCAACGCTTCAGGTAGCACCAACATACACAGCAGAGGACAAGAATCGGCGGTATAGAAACTTTTCTGAAGCAGCAATGAAGGGCGGCGTAAGCATCGCTCCCGGGGAGCTGATAAGAGCAGCAGCGGCGTAAGGTCCCAGATAGATGCCGTATATCATGCATCATCCCGTTAATTGGAATGCGCCCTGGACTGCCGTGTCCTCGGGTTTATATACAGGCGGGGACGCTATTGTTAGCAAATTTATACAGCCTCCTTCGCCGGCGCCGCTCCAGAAAATTAAACAAACTCCCGCTCAGGGGGAGAGTTATAAATAAGCCGCTCGCCCACTCGGGAGGCTGATCCTGCTCCGCTTTCAGGCAGGAGACAGGGGGAACTCCCCCGGCGCTCCCCGCGGAGGGGCTGGCGGGGGGATCACCGGAGGATTCCACACCAGGGGCTCCGGCCATCACCACGGGGGCTCCCGCAGGCCCCCCTGCGCATCCTGCGGCTCTCCAGGCCCAGGGATTAGCCGGTTACCTGAGGTCTTCCGAGCCTCAAGTCAGCCCAATCCCACCCCCAAATCCAGCCCCCGCTTCTCCGGGGCAGACAGAGGACGCAGAGCCACCGGCAGGACCGCCGTAAAACCCCGCAGGAATCTCACCCTGCGCAGACAACGGCGGCATCAAACCCAAATCCATCACCAGAGAAGTTCAGCCCATCAGGTTGACACAAGAGAGAAGGGTTATTAAGAGTCTGAGGTTAAGAGAAATGACTGCTATTTGGTTTATTTAAAGACTGTTATGTGTTGTTTATCGGGGTAAAAAAGTTAAAAGTTGGTATCGGGTTGTGCTGGAGCAGCGGCGGGGATTTTCTCAAGTGGCTGCCGAGGTTCAACGTCCCAACCAAAGCGCTTCCAGCGGCGTTTTTAGGCAGCAGAGAGCACGCAGCCCCCCAGGGTCAGACCTCGCTCAAACGGCCCCATTTCGGACGTCAAACTTGACATCACCGGCCTGTTTGCAGAATCCTGACCCGTACTTTCAGACAAATCCCGCGGCCGGACCTCCACGCCCGCAGTCACCGGCGGGGCCAAACCCACCCCCTTGATCCGTTAAACCCGGCAAACACACATTTTTAGCCGCATCCACCAGCTTTCACGCTCGCGAGCAACCGAGTGGGGAAGCTGATTTATGAAGGCATCAGCTGAAATTAAACTAAGTACAAGGGAAAAGAATTTTGCAAGTGCTCTTCTAAGTGCCTGGAAAACGTAATATGGCCCAGGGCTGTTTGGCTTCAGAACGGAATAAAAATGCCTGACTCGCTGAATTTCATTCTACGGGCGCGAGGGGAATAAAAACACACCTCTAGGAAGCTCTTCCTGGGGCTGGTGGGGTTTTTTCCCCCCCACAGCAGTATTGGAAAGCGTTCCTAATTAGCGTTGCCCTAAACACCGGTGTCTTTCCTGAGGAACTGTGAGCCAGGGGCGAGGGGTTTGAGGGAGAAAACGGACCCCGAGCAGGTTATTCTTGGAGTAATTCAGCATAACCAGCCGGCTGCTCGGCCTCACCAGCGTGGGACGAGGTGACCTACGGCTTCTCTCCAAGCACCAACACTGAATACTCCTCCGTCCCTCCCCAGGGTGGCCCATCAGCTCCAGGGGTGCTCCCCCCCGTCCCAGCACCCCCACCGGCCGCCAGCGGGGTGTCCCCTCCGGGAGGGCAGCCCCCAAGGTGGCCCGTCCCGGGATGCTCCTGCGCAGCCTCAGCCCTGGCGTCGGTTTCAAGAGCCCCCGACCTTTAATAATCGTTTCTGCCTTTATCTGAACACTTCCTAATTCATCCCCTTCTGTCCCTGAAAATCTAAATCCTATTTAAGTTAATGCCCTTCATTTTCATTTATAAAGACAGATACAAAATAATTATTTCCTATCTCTGCTGTTTCCTTATCTTCTGTCCTAATAATTCCTCGCTGTCTCTCTTTCATCATCTGTCTGCAGTACAAGAAACTTTTCTGTTAGTTAAAATATTCTGTGTGTTCATTTTCCTCCTCTTTCATATCTCACCGCTGCTCTCCCCCTACCTGCCCTCGCTCCCCCCTTCCCTGGGCCCGCCAGTGCTTTTCATGCTTCACCCTTCACACTGATCTTCACATCTCTCTGCTGTTTGGATTTCAGCACGCAATTTTATATGCAAATTCCAGCAGGCCACCTCTTCAGTCTCTGCCTTTGATATCCGAGTAGCCCTGCCTGGCTGGAGTGTTTTGCATAAGCACCGGCTGCTCCAAAGGACGGCTCCATCCTCGCCCCTGATGAAAGCGGGCGGGCAAGCGGGAACAGATGTGTCTCCTGGTGACAATTTGATTAAAAGAAAATAAAGGTGGTGCTTTGGGGCGGGAGAGGAGAAAGAGACCCCGTCCTCCGGCAGGCAAGGGCACGGGCTTTGCGCTGGAGGTGGCCAGGCACGGCAGACAAGAGGCCGGCGGGGCTTCAAAGGGACCGGGGGGTCCGGCCACCCACCCACACCCACCTTCGCCCTCCTCCCCGTAGCACCAGGGCTCCTCTGGGCTCAGCCAGAGCACCCCCCATCAACAATCTGTAGTGGCTGAGCATCCTCTCCGTCCTTCCACCCTCCTCACCCCGGCCAGCCCCCCCGGCACGCGTAAGCCCTTTCCCCAGGCGCAGCCCCCCGCAATTACAGACCCCGGCCCCGGTGAAGTCAAATCACAGAAGCCAACAGCTCCCGTCCTTTCAAGTCTCTAAATCAACACGGCAACACTTCAGAGCTTGCCTTCGGTGAGTGCCTTATGAGCTGCCTTCCTTAAGGTGTTTATACTTGTTACATACCATTCCGCATCCACACAAACAAAAGCTTGTTGGGCCTGTGCGTGTCTATATACATTTATTAAACCTCTCCTCTCGACGTGCGTATTGTCAGCCCTCGGTAGGGTCTGTTTGTTCTTTCCTCGCCCAGCGAGTAGCTCGTACATTAGCTGAAGAGTGTTTATGTGTTTGCAATCAAAAGAAATAGGATTGTAAGCGTTCAGGAATTGACAGCGGAGCTCTGAGCATCTGAGATTCCCAAAATGCATTTCTAACGGCGTTTCCCGAGAACGGCTTAAGCTTTGCTTATTCCTTCAGACTAGGGAAAAATATTGCATTTCGGCACCGTACATCTAGCCCTTCTCTAGAGCTGGTCCGGCTTCCCAAAAGTGTTAAAATGGACTCAAAGTCATCTAATTGCGGGCAGAACTTGAGCGCCCCGGCCATTGTTGACGGTGGCCACATAACTCTGGCAAGAAGAGAAAGGTCTGAGTCTGTCGAGCACAGAGCCGTCTCTCCTGATAAATAATTTTGACTAGTGACTCATCAGCAGCCTATGCAGGAAGTATATATTTAAACCTGCGCAGCTTAAACAATTGTTAAAGATGTCAGTTTATCATGCAGACAGTTTTTATTGAAAGGAGGAGGAAAATATCATTTTTTAAATTAATGAGAGCAGACCTTATCTCGGTCGCTTTTACTAGACTGTATTTTGGAAAATATTCTTTTATTGTTCACAATTGCTTCTCTTTGTTGGACCCGCACGCCAACAGCCACATTTCAAAAGACTTTATAAACAGTAACCAACAAAACCTCAGTGCTGGGAGCTGCAAAAGCAACGAATGCAGGAAGATTAATTCACTTGCCCCAAGTTACATTAAATCAAGCCGAACTCGCGAGCGGAACCCGGGTCCCGGCTCCCCCGCTGCAAGCCCAGCGGTTCAGGAGTTGCCCCAGCGTTGCCAGCCCTGGACAAAGCAGGTCCCACGGCCACGGGGGGAAGGCAGCCCTCACCAGGGCACTGCCTGGGACCATGGCTGCCTCCCCATCCAGAACGGAGCATTTCCCTGCACGTTTTACCCAGAAACTGGATTATTTGGGTTTTAACTGCCGCTGTCAGATCGAGGGTCAGAGGTGGAAGCCTCCCCGTTCCTCCAAGCTCCCTAAATCACTCATGGAGGATCTTGACACCTCCTATGGGGCTCAGGGTGTCTGACTTTAGGCTTTGATGGGGTTTGTTGCCCCAGGAGGAGGCGAGAATGGCAATGCCACGTGGGCAGGACGCCCTTCACCCGGGCCAGGGGCCACCCGGGAGCCTCAGCCATCACCACAAACCCAGGTAAGGTGGCAACGAGCCGCCAGCACGGGCCGCTCTCCACGCAGGGAGCAATCTGGGAGGGAAAAGCCAACTCTTCCACCATATGGGATTTTAAATTAATCCTGTCAGCTCAGCTGAAGGGGCTGCCAGCCTTACAGACAGCTCGCTGAAAGCTCCTGCTCGGCGGCCAAGGGGGGGAAGGCTCCTCCGGCTGGGACGGCTCCCGCATCCCGCATCCCACCAGTGGTACCACATCGCCACCCTCTCCCTCCACCCCAAAAGGGAGGCCAAAGGCATAGGGGTGCTCAGAGGGGAGCATGAAAGTCCTGGGCAACTCAGAAATAAAGACAGATTGTTTTAAAAAAATGAGACTCTGGCTTTGGGACGGCGGCCGGTGAGAGGAGGCAATAACAAGGCAACGGATGATCCCGGAGAGGGAGGCTGGGACTTCTCCACCATCTCATAAGACATGAGAACCGGGGCTTTCAATAAAAACAGACAGGAAGGAAGTCCAAGCTGACAAAAAGAACTACTTCTCCAGTGCAGTAATTAAGTTGCTGAAGTCATTGCCACAGGAAATCAGGCCAAAAGCTGAGCAGGGCTCCAGGGGGGACCGAGGGCTCACACAGCCACTGGGAGCACCCGGGCTCATCGAAACATGGTGAAACGCTGCCGAGGAGAGTTTTAAAGCCCCTTTTCCATGCTGAAGAGCACCTTGGACCTTTAAGAGATGGGGATGAAGCCTTGTGTGCGGGCAGATGATTACACATTTATTACCTTGGTTTGATGACAAGACAGAAGGGTAACAGCGACCCCAAAACCAGCCCAAACCCAACTGGAAACTGGTCACAAGGTTCTCCCACGTGGAAAGGGCCCCAAGAATGGGCCCAGGCAAAATTCTTCATGGTGGGAGAAGGGACCCTGCAGATCCCAGACACCCACCCACACACACTCTGCCTTGCAGAAGGGAGAAGAACGGATATCTCCCCCTTTCCTCCCTGCCCCGAAAGCATCTAAATCAAGCCCTAATGGACTGGCTGCTGATGGAAATCCAAGCAGCCGCCTGCGCTTAAAGGGCTAAGAGAACTCTTCAGCCAGGTCCCCGCTGTGCTCTTTTCAGGAGAGGCCCTTTTAACTCGATGCTATTCCCAGCCCGTCGCACTGATTTAAATGTTAACACGCTCTCCGGGATGCGGGCACCTCCCGCGCCTCAGAGCGGCACCAACCGGTCCCGGCAGCAGCCCAGAGCCTGAGACGCACTGGGGCCGGGTGCTGTGGGGTGCCCAGGGTGCCCCGGGGGAGGCAGAGCATCCCAGGGGAAGCAAAAAAGAAACACCGGTCCCAATTTGCCATAAGCACCGACGATATTTACTAAATATGTACTACGAAGTGCAACATCGGCTGAAAACCAAGGCAACTGGGAGAGAAAGGCGCTCTGGAAACAGCCAGGAAAACCGTTTGGGGAATGTTCTTGGAGATTTGAGAAAGCTTAAGCCTGGGACACAAATCCCTCTTCTTTGTCCTTAACAATAGAGGATAAAGCCTGGTACAGCCTGCCCGGCGGTGAGGGGGGGATCTCGCCGCTTACGGCCAGCTGAAAAGATACGATCTGGTCGCTGATTACCTGGGGTTCACATCCCTGGCAGCAATTGCACGGCAGAATCAGCTTGGCCCCCATTTGCTGTGGCAGTGAAGGGGCACAGAAAAGCCCCTGTACAACATAAGCAAGACATTGCCTGTGGGGGTAAGACTGTAAACCGTGCTCTCACTGAAAGAGAAGGGTCTGAAATAGGATGTGAAGATGAACACAGCGAGGAACGGAGGAGCCGGGCTCGGAAGGACAGGAATCTTTCTGCAGAGACCCCGCTGTGGGAAGAGCATCCCACCATGAGCTCTTGGGGGCAGAAAAGACCTTTCATTCCCCCCCCCCACCTCCCGTGGCCACGCTCCTGCCCCCGGGATTCACCGTGCCAAGCCGGATTCACCATCTGCCAGGCGGCTGCTTTGCTCTGCCTGCGTGAGAGTGGGATTTCAGGGTGGGGAGGGACAGAAGGAGTGTCACTCTCTGGAGCTCTGCAGCCTCCTCTCAAGGCAAGATTTCCCCATCCCTCCCCTGCTGGGGGCTGCAGGAGCCTGGGAAGCCTCTGAACAAGGCTCCCTATAATCCATCAGAGGTGCTACTGCCCAGGCCATGCTCTGCAGGAGCTCTGCCTCTCCACTAAATCCCTCAAACCATCTCCAAATCGCCTAATCTCCATCTCCACCACCTCCCTCTTTACAGTGACCTTCCCCCTCACAGCCAGTGTCTGCGGGCTTCCAGATAATTCCCTTTGCATCCTTATCTGCAAGAGTATTTCAGCTCCCGTCTGGGCATCGTGCTCAAGGAGCAGTAAAGACACGCAGGGAAAGCACCGGGAGCGCGCAGGCGGGGACGGGGAGGAAGGCAGCTTTCCAGCCGCTCGCCTCCAACCTCACCAACACCTTGGGTTTCGCAGAAGAACCACGAGCACCACATCACATCAAAAGCCCATCTGCCAAAACCCCACAGCTGCACTAACCAGTCACGCCAGTCGCAGGGAACAGGGGTACTTGGAATGGGTTCTCCTGGTGTCATCCTGGAGGTGGCTGTGCTCCTCACCTGGCGCTGCTCCGGGGTCTCCTTTCTCACAGGCTGCACTTTGTGGCTTTCCAAAAGTGACCTGGAGAGCAACAGCCTGACCCAGTAACACACCCGAGCTGTGGGACCCTCCTGGGTCTCTACTGGAGCCAGCGGAGCAGAGAGGCCACCCCAAAACATCCCAGCACCCAAGGGGTGCCCCCATAACAGGGCCATTTAGGGGAACGGCCATGGAGGTGCCCGTAAAGCCCTGAAGGCAGCAAGCGGCTCATCTCTTACACTTGGAAGATGTGCAGCTTCTAGATAACACGGAATTCCCAGGTCTGATAACCCCGCTCTTGGTTCAAACAACAAAGAGCTTCCCTCCCCCCGCCCCCCCCCCCCCC
>VXAK01019076.1:46240-75750 GCA_013399435.1 Arenaria interpres
AAATTTTGCAAATTAAAATGACTGCTCACTACATAATTAATAATAAAGGCCAGGCGAGGCTGTGGGGGACTCGTGGAGCTGGGGAATAGGACCAGCTTTTGGGGGGAGGGGGGGGAATGGAAAAAGCCCCCAGCCTCAGGCGCTGCCACGGAGTTTCTCTCCGCCAGACAGGGCGATTTGCTGCGGTGGGTGTTGCTGGCAACGACAGCAGCTCCGAGCCGGGCCAGGTACTGCCCGGAAAACGCTCTCCGTGGGGAGTTTTGGGAAAGCCCGCCTTCGCCCTGAATGCCATTTTCCTATCACATAAATAAAGCTACGCGGGGATGCAGGGGGAGCCGCCGCAGGCATGGCGGTACCCAAAACTGCCCCAGCCAAACCCACTCCAGGCCACACGTGTCCCCAGGGACCCCACGGCACCGTCAGCCCTGCCTGGTGCCCTGAAGCACCCCTGCAATCAGCCCCTCAGTTAACGAGCAGGTACCACGGCCCTGGCTCCAGCCCAAGGGCTAATTTACTTTCGGAAGCCTGGAGTCCAACCAGGCGTGTTAAAACCCTGCGGGAACCGCTGCCAACCCCCTGGTCGGGACGGGGGGGCTCTGACCTGGCTCCCCTTTCCCACAGGAGCCGGGTATCACCCCGCTGCTCCGAGGGCCGCTGAAACGTGGCCACCAAAGCCCCGTTCCCACGAGCCCCCCAGCCTTCGCAGCTGGAGGGGAGGCCGTGCCGCGGCGGCGGGCAGTAACGGCAACCTGCGCATCACTCCTGGCTCCCCGAGGAAAAGCCTCCTGGCTCCGGTGCCACAAGCTGTAATACTGAAAACGGCTGTAAATTTGAAAAATTGGCACATTGTAGTCCAACAAGACAATTTTCGAATTGCTCCATGCAGCTGTGCGGTGCTGGCTGCTATGCTGCCTGCATCCTCAACTGGGAGGTGGAGCATCTCCTCAGCTGAAAAAAAACACTCGTGTTTTGGTGCCTTTTCCTTTCTGCCCATCCGGAACCTGCCTGCTGCTTCTTGGGGAACTGTGGTGGGGGGTGCTGGGCTTGGTACCCTGTGGGACCCCAGCCCGTGGGGGCTAAAGCATGGGTGGAGGAGGATTAAATGCCCTGGGGGGAGAACGCCTTACCCTGGGGTCTCCAGGCCCACCCAGGAGTTTTTTCCAGATTTTTTCCCCTTTTTCCCTGGCTGAGGTGGCCGGGTGCCTTTGGATCTCACGGGCTGCAGGGGGGGCACAGGGTGGTGTGGCTGTACATGTGTCTTTGGGACAAGCTGGTCCAGGAGCACCCAGTGACCACCCCACCATCCCTCACCGTGATCCTGCTTGGTCTGGAGACATGGGGTGGTGGGACCCCGTTAAGGTTCCTGGGCACAAGGGACCTGGGAACTGAGTGGAGGAGGAGCCTGGACTGAGTGAGCCCTTCAGAGTGAGGGGCACCTGGAGCAAAACCCCTGCAGGTTGGGTGACACACACAAAACTACTTAATCAATACAATATCCCTGTTATTCCAAGAGATTCTGCGTTTATGCTGGACCACGAGGCCTCTCCGCTCCCGTGCGCTGAAGAAAGAGACAAAATTCCAGAATAAATAAGCTGCGACAAGATGAGAAAGCGAAAGAAAAAGAAAAAAAAAAATCAGTATCTGGCCTGCAGGAGGAGGGGGAAAAGCAAACCCTCGTTTAACCAGCCGTAATGAACTCCTTCACACGCCGTTTCTTCTGGTGAACAAAGAGCGAGGAGGGTTTGTGGATGGTATCTGGAAGTCAGGCCCCTTTCAGGAGCCGCGCTTTTACTGCCGTGCGGTTCTTCTGGGAAGCCAACAAGACCGGCTCATTAAATTTTAGTATTATCTCTGTAGCCTTCTGCATTGTTTGATTAAAGTTTAATAACTCGTTTGGTGGCTTTTTCCGCCTGTGGCGGAGCCTTATCCCCTCCCACCAGCAGCCCTGCCTTTGCTGGGGGGGGACAGGCTGCTTTGGGGGGGTTTGGGGTAGGGGGTGGCAGGTTTGAGAGGTCTCAGGGACCCCCCCCGGGGCTGCCTTTCTCCAGGACGCTCTGCCGCCTGCTCTGCCAACGCCGGCTCCGGTGGCTCGCTTGGGAAGGGTCACGCTCATCCTCTGGCCCGAACCCCCCCCCGGCACCACCGAGAACCTCTGAGAGGATAATCGGTCTCTGGAAATGCTCGCCTGCAGATCGCCAGAGCTGTGAGAGCCCTGCCCGCAAAGTCCTTTCCATTCTCGGTGCCCGCTGTGATGCTCTGGCTCTGCCTCCTGCCCGGGAACCAGGCTGGGAGCAGGGAAGAGCAGCTCCTTCCCGGCACATCCCGGAGCCCCCGCACCTCCCGGGCCCTGCCTGCGGAACGGGCTGAAGATGCTCTCTGGGAAATTAAACGTTGGGTCTGAAGGAGCAGAACTTGGCCGAGGGGTCGGCGTGTGCGCAGTGAAATGCAGAACGGGCCGGAGCTGTGTGTTTTAAGAATTTAATGAGAAGACTCCGTTCGCTGCGGCGTGTCGTACGTGGGAGTTACGGGTGTAGGTAACGCCGAACACACGGAGCACCTTCTGCATCCCCTGCCCGGGATGCTCACACCCGCTGGTGGCAGTGACAGGAGCCGGGTACAACACAGCAGGAATGGTGGGTCACCAGAGGGGATGCTCAGGACGGTGACGCTTTCTCCTGGCTGTCCCTGGGAGCCCCTCGGTGTGAGGTTTGACTGAGGAGGGCTCTGGTGGTGCAGCCACCCACCTCCTCTGTGCCACAGGGGTGGCAGTGTCCGGGAGGGATGCTCTGCTTGTCGTGGAGGGGCCCCTGGGGTGGCCGGGGGCGAGGGTTGGTACCCGGGGAGGGGGATAACACCCCCCCCCAATTCATTCTCATCACCTGCCTCTCTGGGGCTTGAGGGGCTCGCCACGTTTTGGGGGGTTTTCGATAAATGGGAGTTTGTGATTGGGAGGGTGAGAGACAGAGATCCCCAACCTGCTGCCGGGGGTGGATGTGCCGTGTCCCCACAGAGCCCTGGGGACAGCCCCCAGCACCTCACAGCCCCTTACTCCCCCGGGGACAACACGCACAGACCCATCACTTACCCAGCAAAGTTCCACTTGACCCCCTTTCTCTGGAGCTACAATACACCTTTCTTCTCTTTTTTTTTTTTTCTTTTCCCCACGAAAACCTGCAGCCATTTTCAGTATTACAGCTTTGGCCGCATAAACCAGGGGGATTTTCTTCGGGGAGCGAAAAATTGATTCAGAGGTTTCCATTAAGTCCCATTAGCACAGCACGGCCACTTTCCAGGGCTGAGCCTGGCAGAGAGCGCATTGTAACCCAAACGGGGCGTTTTCAATGCCCGGTGTCAGGCCGGAGCAACCCCATTAGGCTGCTTTTCCCGTGGGGCGTGGGAGACAGCCTCCGGGGAGCCTGGAGAAGATCACCAGGATGGCGCTCTGCTGAGATTACGGCGGCTTTTCCCTCTGCAGCCCCACGGCTGAGCCGTGGGGAGATGTGGGGGTGGCTGGAGGGTGCCCTGCAAAGAAGAGGCAGCTCCTCGAGGCGGAAAATAGCCCCTGAGCATCCCCGTCAACCCTCAGCGCTGCCCTGTTGTTTCTCCTCGCTCCTCCAGTTGGTCCTCCAGACCCTGCTGGAACGGGGCCAGAGGAGGCCACGGAGATGCTGGGAGGGCTGGAGCCCCTCTGCTGTGAGGACAGGCTGAGAGAGGTGGGGGGGGTCAGCCTGGAGAAGAGAAGGCTCCGGGGAGACCTCAGAGCCCCTTCCAGTCCCTCGAGGGGCTCCAGGAGAGATGGGGGGGACTCTTGATGAGGGAGGGGAGCCCTAGGATGAGGGGGAACGGTTTTAAACTGAAAGAGGGGAGATGGAGCTGAGATGTGGGGAAGAACTTCTTTGGTGTGAGGGTGGTGAGAGCCTGGCCCAGGTTGCCCTGAGAAGCTGTGGCTGCCCCATCCCTGGAGGGGTTCAAGGCCAGGTTGGAGGGGGCTTGGAGCAACCTGGTCTGGTGGGAGGTGTCCCTGCCCAGGGCAGGGGGCTTGGAACTAGATGATATTTAATCGTAGAAGGTCCCTTCCAACCCAAACCATTCTCTGATTCTGTGATTCCAGTTGCCACCAGCCACCGGGTCCCTCATATTTTGGCTGCGCTCCTGGGGACGGAGGGTGACGATGACACTAATTGATGCACGGAGATGGCGATGCTGATGCTCGCTGACGTTGTGGCACTCTGTGAGTTTCTCCAAACCCTCCTGCAGAAGCATCCCTGCCCCTTCCCACTGCCTCGCAGGCGCTGGGAGACCCCGAAGCGCCGGTTCCTTTTGCAGGGGGCGGACGCTGGTGAGGAGCCTCAGGATTGACACTGCCATTATGCGATTGCACCTTGGCACCGCCGTAATTGTGGCAGACAGAGCTGTTTAAATACCACCAGACAGAGTATTACTCACATGAAAATGAGGCCTTAAATGTCATTATTTGTGTCATTATTAATAGCCCCTAATTGTGTTCTCTAATCATCATGAAATTATGTTAATATTAATATTCACATCAAAACTGCCTAGGGAACGAGGAGAACTACTTTTTAAAAAAAACCAAACCCTACCATATGTCAATCCCCATTAATGTGAAACACTTGCCTGGGCTGCAAGGCGGGGGGAGAGGGATGGCTGCGGGGGGGTGTGTGTCTCTGCACCCCCAAGCCCCTGGCAAAGGCTCTGCATCGCCGTGACCCAGGGAGCCTCTCAAAGAACTCATGTCCTGAGACCACTGACCTTGTTCATAAGGAGCTTTATTGCTTTCGGAAGCGCTTCCGACAAATCCGTCCGAGGGAGCAAAGCCGGGTTCTTTATTGACACAGAGAAACCTCAGAAGACGCGGGAATATCACAACATTTTGCAGCATTACTAGCTTTTCGTGCGTGTTTTTCCTCTCTTAACTCCCCTCTTTTCATTGTGCTCTTACCAGCAGGAACATCCACCTGAGAGAACTGCAGCAGCAGGAGCCCACCAAAGAAATGTTCGGAAAAAGCCTCCCAAGGGCATTAATTTTAATGACTGTTGCTCAGGAGCTGAACTCGGTGGATGTTAAGGGACATTTGGCACCCTGTGCAATCATTATAATTATTTTAACAGGTCCATGGAGGTGGTGTTTTAGCAGCCCTTACTAAGCCCCAGTCCAGTTACCACAGGCGATAAGCCCACATGGAATAAGGAGCAGGTTTTGCCCCCACCAGCTTCCAGTCCAGAAGAGAAGATGTCCTGGACGAAAGGGGTAAGGGCCTGGTGCGGGGAACAAGGCTTTTCTGGGGAAAAAAAAATTAGTAATGGAAATAAATCACTTTCCCTGCAATTTTCTGCAGCTCCATTTTCCAACCAGCTCTACTTGCAAGCATCCAAATGCCTCCCTTAATAAAGCAGAGAGGTTTCCAACTGCCAAACTGTTACGGCTCGAGTTAAATATAACTGGGAGCGTGGAAATAACTTGGGAGCAGCCGGACAGGGAGCAGGTGGGGGACGGGTGTGCGAGAGCAGCCCCACGCTCCCGTCCCTCCTGGGACTCCAGACAGGGACCTGCAGGCACCAGCGGAGCTTCCTGCTGCAGGGATGGAGGGAGCTTGACCCTGGTGAGATGTGTCACCTTCACAACCGTGCTGCAGGTCACCTCTGCGGCCAGGGGGGGGAAAGGGATTTTTCAGGAGCAAAAGGAGCACCCTGGGGTGCTCGGGTGCCACCAACCTGCATATGAAAGGTCTGGATGAGGCCGGAGCATCTTTTCATGGGGCACTGGATGGGGATGGGGTTTTCCCTGGGAGTGTTGGGGGGGAAAGGAAGTTTGCAAAGGTATTTAACGCTTTCATGGGAATGATTTGTCCATAAAATATTAATGACGTATATATAATCTAATTGATTCCTTAGGGCAATAACCTCTGACAAAATGGCCCTGATTAGGAGATAATTGAGTGTGTTGAATTGCGTCCTGAGAGAGCTTAATGTTGACAAGGTCCATTATCTCGCGATAACGACCCCCTTTTGTCAGGCGGTGGGGCCATTAGGAGAGACTTTGGGGGTGAATAAATCCTTCCGCTGAACTCTTTTGTCCCATTACACGGGCGGATTTACAAATCAAAGCCGGGGTTTGCATCCTCGGATGCAGGAGCAACAGGCAGGGGGTGGCAGCAGGGGATGGGGATGGGGATGGGATGGGATGGGGACGGGGATGGAATTGGGTGCTGCACTCACCTCCTAAGCCAGCTGCCTGCTAATGATGAGATCCCAGGTCATTTTCAGAGAAAAATGATCCTATTCCATCTCCGAAACACGCTTTTCCGCGCTCCCTCTCTGCCCGGTTGTTACTGCCGTGTGTTAGAGCTCTCGCACTTGCTCTCTGGTGGGTGGCTTTGGCTGACTCCGAGGAGGTTTCCACTCACAAATCACGCCTGTCACTCTGTAACTCGGGATTCCTGGATGTAGAGCTTGTTTCCCAGCACTCGGCTCAGAAGGAAGCCGTGGGGTAGGACAGGGAAGTTCCTATGCCCACAAGTCTCCCTGGAAGCCTCCAGGGGCGATACCTTTCCAGGTGGGGTCAAGTTCACTCCTCCTAAGCCTTCGCCAGCAGTGTGACAGCCAAGTGGGAGTTCCTGTGCCAATTCAGGTTAATTTGGGATTGCACAGTCTCTGGGAAGACGCAGGGGAATAGGGAGGAAGGGTGGGAAGGCCAGGATCTGGTCAGGGGTGCCCTGGGGGAGCGCAAAGCCCAGGGGATGGTGTTTTTCCCCAAAGACAAATGCCTTCCGCGCTGTCTCCCGGACAGGCACGTATATGGACATTCAAGAAAGCATTAATGTAAAACACCATTGATTTCAATTTATATTAATACACTGTGCAGCGAACTGAGATGGCTGATTCACAATCCTCATCAGATTTCAGTGTGCCGGGTAAAACAGATCCCTTGGTTCACTGTAGTTTAATTATAAGCAAATTGTAAGTGAATTAAGATAAATCGAATTAGAACCACTCTAATACTGAATAAAAACACCCACCGAGGAGTCTGCGGAGCTTTAACTAATCCACTTCGCGGGGTAATTGGGATGCATTGCCCTGCGCGGCCCCGTCGGGCCAAGTGGTGCTGATGCTGGACCGGGAGCCGGCTCTCGTGGGAGGGTGGCCATCAGCCCCACATGGGATAGGCCACGCTGGCCCCCGGGACCGCAGCCGCTTGCCAGGGCAGAGGGCTGGCTGTTCTGGGGGCGGCCGGCCACGGGGGAGATGGGGACCGGAGCCAGAGCATCACAAATGAGGCTGAAACTGGGGGAGAAGAGGAACTGGAGCAGACTGATGAGGCACAAATTGGAAGCTGGGGTGGGTCTGGCTGCTGCTGCTGCTTCTTTTTTTCCCTCCCAGGGAAGTGTCATTTGTACAAATTGCCCGTCCGTGCCAGCCTGGGAGAGACCTCACAAGGGAAACCTGGAGCCTTCCCCGCTTTTCATGTGCGCGGATGCCCCTTTTATTTCTGAGCAAGGAGTAAGTGGAGAAGAAAGGAGCCCCTGTCAGCCTCCGGGAGACAAATTGCTTCCTGCAGCCCGAGGTGGCTCAGCTCTAACAACCACCCNTCCTTTTCATTTTTATCTCGGCCAGGATGATTTACTGGGCCGCCGTGTGAAAGTGCGCGGGACTCGGCTGCTCAGGCGGCAGAAAATGCCGTGCCGCCTAAATGGAGTGACCCCGCCGGTGCCCGGGGTTAAAGATATATGTGCCGTGCTCTTGTTCGCCGCCTCCTCTACATCAGATGGGCTGTTATCTCCCCGCGCTCCTCTTCCGAGGCCGGGGGGGGAGGTGGGCAGAAAGGGGGCCACCGGAGGATTGCAAGCCATAAAGTTATTAAAACAGTAGAGGCAACAAAGCGGCGCGGATTCCCCGCTGCTCTGACATTTCCAGAGGGTGAGAGGTAAGAACGCAGGAAGCATCTCATGCTCTATAAAAAAAAATAAAACAAACCCACACAGGCCAGGGCTTTTCGGTTGCTGCCTGAGCTCTCGAAGCCGCTAATTAAACGGGAGGGACAAACCCATAAAGCGAACTTCCAAGCCAGCAAATAAAAGCCTGGCCCGGTGGGGGAGCGAGGGGGCTGCGGGAAGGACACGGGCTTTGCTCCTTTCAGCCTCCTCCTTTTGGGGAGAGCGGGGAGCAGGGCTCGGCGCAGCCAATTCACAGCCCCAAATATAATTCACCCTCATTCAGAGAGCCGGGGCCGGGAGCCAAACCGCTCGGGGAGGTGCGATCAAAGGCACATCCCTGGATGCCCACCCCCAATTCCCTATTTACCCCCTGACCCCGCTGGTTTCTGCCCCGGGTTCCGCGTCCTCAGTCTGCTCCTCGCTGCCGTCGCCCCAGGGCCCTGCGTCCCTGCGGCATCCCTCCGGGGGCCGGGGACTGGGGCTGGCTCCCCACGTCGGGGGTGGATTTCGGAGCCGGTGGGTGCGGGATGTGCTGTGTTTCCGCAGCAGCCCACGTCTCCCGTCCGTCCCTACGCACAGACAGGTCCCCTCCTCTGATTGATCCCGGGTTAGCTGCCTGTCCGCCCACGCCCTGGCGCTAATGGCCTCATTAGTTAGGGAAAAGGGCTGCTGAAGTCAATTTATAATATGTAATAGTGAAAAACAGCAAAATCGATATCTCTGCAGAGTCGGGGGGGGACCGGGGGGAGGGAAGGGGCCCAGGGGCCAGTTCAGACAACAGATGAGGTTAGAAACCCTGCTCCCGACATCCAGGCTGGTGTTAAATACGTGCCCTGAGCAGCCAGGTCTGGTGGGATGGCCCTCACCCACCTCCTCTGATGCTCTCCCAGGGCCTTGGACCAGCAGAGCATCCTCCAGCTCCTCTTTTCTCGGTGGGACCGTGCCCCCAGGCACCATCCCACCTCGGGCTGCCCCCCGGAACCCAGGGCTCAGGAGCGCAGGTGGCCAGGAGGCGACTACAGCATGAGCCACCTTGGGTCTACCTGCACAGGAAAGAGAAAACACTGATTTAAGTGGTTCACCAACCCCTCCTTCAAAGGCATCCCATAACACCACGAAGGGAACAAGCTCGGGAGAGGGACGATGGTGAGTAACGCGGCAGAAGGTACCCACGGTGGGAGCGATGGAGGGTTTCCCGTTCCGGGGAGACTGAGAATCGGGGAGGGATTTGCTCTTTCGAAGCCTGCCCGGGTCCGCGCAGGGGTTAACCCGAACCTACCGGGCTGTGCCCCGAGGGATCCCAAAGGCTCCTTCTGATGCGCCATCCAAAACCGCAGCCTCCCCCCCCCGGCCGTGACACAGGCCTCTTCTCAAGCCTCCCGCCAAAGCTCTCCATTTCGTGGTAATTCTTTTTATAGCCCGTTTCTAGCCTGCACACCCCGCGGTTTGCAAGAGCCTGCGACTCCCTGGCAGATCGCCTCTCCTCGCCCTGTTTTGCTCCTTTCTCAGCTGGCTCCCATCGAGCTGATTTCCCCCCCCCCACTGCATTTTGCCACCGGCTCTAAACCCACACATCTGTTTTGAAGAGGGGGAGCGGGAGCATCGCCTTCGGCTCGGGGGGGCAGCGGCGAAGGCAGTGCCCGAGCGCCCTCCCTGCAGCCCCACCACCCTGCTTACACAGGGCCTACAAAAAACAGGAGTTGGGAAAAAAACAAACCAAACCAAACCAAAAACCAACACAGGACGTTAAATGTGGGTTTCTTTGAGCTTTCCTCATCAAATTGTGGCGACAAGAAGATATTTTCAGCTTCTTTTTTTCTTCTTCTTTTTTTTTTTTTATGTTGTCTCCTGATTGCGCTGAGAGCATCCCGCTGAGCAGAGCTGTTCTCCGGCTGCCTCCATCCAGCCGGGAGACCCTGCTGCCTGTGAGGCTCCCTGTCAGCCCTGGCTGGCGGCCACCACGCCGTCCTTCCTCCCACCCGACCCGCGCCTGGCACTTCTGTCCCCTGCGATGACAAATCGGGGGTCCGGGAGGGGGACCTGCCCGTGCTTTGCAGAGGGGACACGAAAACCCGGAGGGATTTCACCCACGCCCCACGTCGACTGGAAAATGAGTTAAGATCTCCCATTTCCAGCAAAGCTTCTGGGAAGGTTGCAGAAAGCCCGGGGGCCCAGGCGGGACGCCCCTCGCCCTTGCTCGTTAGCCGCTTAGGCTTAACGAAGCGGTTTCCCCATCACTCTGTTTATGCCCACGCCTCGTTTCTGTCTTCCCTGTCTCTCACCATTCTTTTTCCCCATTATAAATTTTGCATTTCTAGCCTGCTTGTCATATTTCCTACCGGATTGGGTGTTTAATTAAAATCATAATTAAAATTGATCTCCTCATTAGCATGCACCTGCTCTGCTGCTCGCGTCCTGGCATTTAATTATATGCTGAAGATGTCAAGTCTGACAGGCGAGAACGAGACCCGGCCAGCAACCCCTGGCAGGACTTCCCGGTGACAACATCTGGACGCCAGGAGCCCATCTGCTGGCGCGGTCCTGCTGCTGGGCAGGGGGACGCGGTGGCTACTGAAGCCGGGGGCTGGTAGCCCCGGGGGGGTCAGTGAGGTCTGCACCCCTGGCAGCCTGGACACCAAGCCTGGCTTCCGAGGAGTGAGTTCCTGCCTCTTTTCACGGGGTTTGGGACCTGCAACGAGACATGGATCCATGAGTATGGGGTCCTGTCCATAGCCCACTGCCACCGGGAGCAGCCGAGCAGGTAAATCAGTGGGACAATGGGGTTGGATTTGATGCCAGCCCATCCTGATGGCACGGACAGGTCCAGCAAAGACACTCTGGGCCATCTCCGGTCTATTCCCACTGCCGGCAGACCCAGAGCCCCCTCCCGTGTCCCTGAAGAACCAGCAGGGAAGTTCACACCATGCCCATCGGGATATTGTACCTGCAGGTTTAACACCTCCCTCCCGGGCTTGAAGCACAAGCTCTGGAGATTTCCACCATGGAGACACGTGGGGTGGGTTTTCCCGGCTGGTACGAACCTCTTCCCACTCACCGGGCTCCCATCGGCAGCGCCGTTGGGATCCAGCTCGAGATCCAAGGCAGCGCTCCTCGGGAGAGCTCCGGCAGCTCTCGCCTCCTCAGTGAAAACAAAGCTCCCCTCGCCTTACCTTTGGCTGGTTATTAATGGAATTATCAAAGTGGTTTCTGGTTCTTACACTGCAACTGCTCCTTTCCCTGCGTGTTACAGGCAATAAAGCTGCCAAAAGGCGTTTTTGGGGCCATTATAAATGAGGAGTTTTATTCCCCTGCACTTTGAAAGGCTCTAACTGATGGATGTAGGTTCAGTGGGATTCATGAAACGATGAAAGCCGACATCAAACATACCCACCAGCTTTAAGGCTCTTGGAATGGCTCCTCGGGGACCCGGCGGGTTTGTCCGTACCCAGGGACCTGTCTGTCTTCCCCGTTCCCGGCATCGGAGCGATGCCCGGGCAGCACGGACCCATCATCCCACGTCTCCAAAGGCTCCCCAGCTGCTGGAATCTCGGCGCAGAGCGATGTGAGCGAGGTTGATTATCAAAGGGGCTCCTAACAAAGAGTAAAGAGAAGAGCTTTAAATCTCCCTCCTGTAACTCTGCTCGTACCCGGTTCTCGTCCCTTCTCCCAGCCGGGAGCAGCTGGGGACACACGGCAGTGTATGGGGGGGGGCGATGGGAAACGATACCTTAAGGTGTAGTTGCCCTTACCTTTTTATGGCTACTTAGGAAGCCGAGGCTGTCAAATGCCAGATCCAGAGACCTTTCTGCAGCAAGAAGCGAAGCTGAGAGTGGAGCCGAGGCTGAAGCTTTGTCGCACCCGGAGCTGGCGCCGTTTGGGAATATTCCGTGTGCCAAAGTGGGGGGACACCCGGGATGCTGCAGCCACACGGGAGGAGAGAGTCACCTCTGCAGGAATAAGCTTCACACGTGGCCAGAGAGCAAAAAACAGGCTTTCCCAGTCGGCTTTAAGGACACGTAGGGGCCTTTAGCAGTAACAACCGCTTCAATTTAAAAAAATATATTAAACCCCACCAACCCAGGCAGTAATAGCCATTCAGCTACTCCTCAGAAAGACAGTGAGCGCCATTAATCAGAAATAAGGCAGCTGAACATTATGAAGAAAGATACACAACCATTAATAGCCAGACACCGGCCCAGCATCCCATCGGGGAATGTTATTTACGGGGCTATAGCGTTATCAATCCTGCTGGGAAAAATCCAGCCGTGGGAAACGAGAGAGAGGAACGGGATGGGGCCAGGGCCGGTCACCACCAGGAGCGTGTGTGGATCGTGATGGTCATCGGGCCAGGGACGTGGTGCCAGCATCGACTCCATAAAACAGAGCAGGATTATCCTGCCAGATCCTGGGGTGCTTCATTTGTGCAAATTCTCCCTGATTTTAATGAGATTTTACGTGAGGAATAATTCATCAGGCTGGAGTGCAGGCCGGGGAGGGATGAAGTGCGGGCACCTGCGGGGTCATTGCCCAGGGACACGCGCCCCAGGGCTCGGGGGAGCAGAAACGAGCCCCGAGACAACGCGCTGCTCCCGGAACGGGGCAAACTGAGGCCCGAGTGAGAAACGGAGCCTAAATAAACATTTGTCATTTGATTTCTAATTACACAATTACGTAAATGCACGATATTAGTAGTCAAGAGCCTGGAGTTTTCAGTAAAGAGTCCCTTAAGTAAATAAACGTTTTCAAGCGATTACATTATCGGGTTGAGATTTTAAAAAAAAATTAAGAATTGTGCAGGAATACACCAGAAAACAAGGGGAAAAAACCAAAACAAAGCAGAAAAAGCAGCTGTCAGAGAAACGAGCATGGGGAGAGAGCGGGCTCTGCCGAGAGGAGGTTTATTGTTGGATTTTCGGGTGGCTGCTGCGGGAACTGGAACAGTCCTGCGCTGCCCGGGCTTCTCGGGGTCTCTCTCAGGGATTTTACCCTTTGGTTCCTGGGGTTCAGCGGAAAGTCACCTTCCTACAGATCCTCCAACCTGCTGCCACTTCGGCTGTACCAAAGTAAGGGCAGATTCCGGGGAAAGCACCCTCCGGGGGGCTCAGCATCCTCCTGCACCGGGACCGGCAGCCCCAGCGCCCTTCCCCAGCTCTGCCCCCGACCCGGCTCCTGCCTCCCCGCCTCACACAGGAGCTAAATATTCATCGAGTAATTAGTCGGTTCAGATTAGTGGCATGAAAAGACAGTCCTGTCTAATTATAAGAGATATCAGCTTGAAGACGCCACACAAGGACGTCAGTTGCAATGGAAGCGCAGAATATAAATAAATATATCCGTGTGACAACAAACACAGACCTATCAAAACAACCGGGAACAAAACTCACTCCCCGCGTTACCTTTGGCAATTAAATATTTATCAGAGGAGAGGAAGTAAAATCCATCTACTGTTCTGGGGCTAGTTACAGTCTTTCTTTTAAAAACCCCTTGCAATTAGTTTCTTCCTTCCTCGGAGATGAGAACGCCGAAATAGTCTTCAAGTCCATCTTGAATAAATTGCGGAATATTTTCTGGGCTGATTGGTGTGTGCGTGCGCAAGTGTCTCAAGGAACTTTCCTTCTTTAGCTTAGATCTTCCTGCTGAGTGTCCTTAATGACGGGTTGCCATGGGTTCTGCGAGCTGGAGGAGCCGCGCCGTTAATGCTCGCCATTAACTCGGGATTACCGGCAGCTCGGCTGCCTCCGCATCCGCTCTCCTCGGGAAGGGCTGCCCGGTCCTGGGTCTGAACAAGACAAATGAATCGAAGCCCCTTCCAGCCCGTTTTATGGGGCGAGGGAGGCCCCAAATCTGCCTTCACTGCTCATCCAACGCCATCCGATTTCTGGATTCCTTATTCAGGACATGGCTCTGGTAACATCCGTGGTGCACCCCATCACTTGGCACCCAAAGCATCGGTGGGAAGAGGTGAGAGCGTGGGACAGACGGACGTACAAGGATGGTCCTGCCCATCCTTGACCACAGCAAGGCTCTGTGAAGGACGGGCTCGCCAATGACCATCGTGGGACACGGCAGGTTCTGCTACTGGCGTGGCTTTAAACCAGAGCCCATCTGATGGGGACGCGAGACCCTCCGGCACCGGGAGCCGGCCCAAAGCCTGGGCCCGGGGGTGTGAGAGCTCGGGGAGAGCCCCCGCTTCCCCCTCCGTTCCCTAAAATCCAGGACGCGCCGCGATGAAATTTCACGTTTGAGATAATTGCATTAAGGCAATTGCCACTCCAGCATTATTTCCCGTTCCTGGGAGAGGAGGAGAGGAAGGCTGAGCGCATTGTGTCTGCGTTAGCAGATTAATAATTACAGCCCTTCGGAGCAGCGCTGCTTTGTATAGATTCGCAGCTGCCGGATCATTACCGGGCAAACTCGCGGATACCCTATAGGAGCAATATTCCGCCTGCTGCACAGTTTATCTCTTCTGCTGCTCGGTCCCGGCTTTTCTCCACTTTCATCAGATTCACAGCTTGTTAGAAACAGCAAACATTTACTACCCGAAGGAGCCGAGAGGCGGAACAGTAAAGCATCTTCGGGGATCGCCCTCGGAAGGAAACATTGGCTCCGTCACAGGGAGGCTTCGCGTGTCCCGACATCCCCGGGGGGATCTCTGGATGCCCGGCCTCAAAGCCCCCCACGGCGGGTGGGAAGGTCTGTGGAGATTGTCCTCTGCTGCCGAGACACCACCACCTCCGCAGCCGCAAAATAAGTTGGGAGAGGGAGTGGGAGGCTCCTGTAGCCCATTGGAAAAGAAGAATAATTTAGGGAGGGGGAACGAAATTACCAGAGTGGGTTAACTCCACGTCACAAAAAAAGACAACACAGAAACTCTAATCATCCCATAGCAGGAGGGAACATCACTTCTGCATCCCATCTAGGGAAGCGCATCCCCCACGTAGCCTGAATTCATGGCAAACCAGGACCAGGACGTTGTCCATGCACAGAAGAAACCGCTCTCTTCAGCTCTGCTGCCCGATTAGAGCGAACCCAAAAATAAAAGCATAAATTGTGAACAGAAAATTAGACTGACAAATTGATTTCAATTTGCACAATCTGGGATGTAACATGGCAAAGAGTTCATTTGAAAGAGAAAAAGCTCTGTCTTCCCTAATGGTGTCTGTTTCATGTATTGATTAATGTCTATATAAAGCAGACCATCTCATTTAGGACACACTACAACAATATTATATTTCTTCTGCAAAGCACCTGAAGGGATTTAACGGGGAATTTTTAGCGCAGAGCAAATACTGGTTACTCACGGGCGCTGTGGTCGATGGAGCAGACCAGGGCAAGGACGCGGGTTATTTTGGGAGGGCAGCAAGTATGAGGAGGGATCTGCACATCTGTCCCTCCATCCGTCCATCCATCCATCTGCCCATCACTGCTTTACCTGTAGGGGAAGACCTGGGGGCTGAGGGGATCCCGGTTCCAGCATCTCCCAGGCACCCGATCCCAAAGGCGTAAGGGCAGGACAGTGAGTGGGAAGATGACAATCACTGACACAGCTGAGGAAGCACGAAGGAGCCTCCCAGGTGGTGGTTGGGGGGGGTCCCGAGCTGCCGCTGCCGCCGCTGCCCCGCACCCCCTTGGGCAGCACGCACAGCTCTCCCGCGCCAGCCCGGCCACCCTGGCAGAGGGAGGTGGGATCAGGCTCTAAGCTCCGTAAGTCCTTGCCAGAGCCCCGAGGCGCCGGTACAGCCCCACGGCTTGACCTCTGCGCATCGGAAATCATATTCCAATCTCTCTCTACAACACCCGGCGGAGCGGTTGTAGGTGTTGAGTCCCCGCGCTCCGCCGGGGGAAGCGGCTGACAGCTACATCTGTAAGACCCGCCGCAGGAGAGGAGGCCGCTTTCTCTCTTCTCTTCCCCTTTACATAGGCAGTTGCAGCGCTGAGCGTTATTTGGCGTTGCCTCTGCAGCTGCGGCCGTCCTGCGGCGGGGCCCAGCCAAATCACATCTCAGAAACGACGTTTCTCCCCGCAGCAGCGCGGGCTGGCTCCCCTCCGCACGGCAAGGAAAGGCATGGGACGGCTTTAGCATTTGTTCTTCCGAACAAGAAGCATTTGTTTTCCCAAAGACACGACCAGCTCGCCCCGCGAGGGGCCGGTGGGCTCTGCCCCACCGCTTGATACCCGAGCTGGCCAGGGCAGATCGCCCGCAGCTGCGGGGCTGGGGCAGAAGCCACCCTCTCCGTGGCAGTAGCCAATCTGGCCCTTTAACCTCCTAATTCCCATTTATACTTCTCTCATCTTGTTACCTATCCATCACGGCTAATTACACCCAGCTCGTTATCTGAGCATCTGATGCCCTCTGAGTGTTTCCGCACTGCCACCAGAACGCTTACAGACCTTGTCACAGCGTGGCTCGCTGCGGTGGCGCCTCGCTGGCCACAGCAGGGCGGCACAACCGGCGGCAGACCAGTCTGAGGAGGGGGAGAGGCCCTCCCCCAGCCCTTGTTTAAGCAAAATGAAGCAATGGCCAGGGTGACGACGAGTTGGCACAGCCGATTTTTACAAATCATCATCTTCGGAAGGGCTGTGCAGCACCAAGGCACGCGCGGCGAGGTCTTTGCCGCGCTCGCCATCAAATTGCCTTTCCCTGCGGCCGTACTGATTGCCGACCCTCGGCAGAAAAAGTGCCGTCGTTTTTTCCTTGCTGTCAAAACAAAAAAACTCCAAACAAGCCCTAAACCCCACCCCATGTTTTCCAGCAGTGTTTTACCTTTCTGCCGCTGTTCTCTTGAGGTTTATGCCTCCTGGTCAGGAGGAACCCGCAGGCTCCATCCCTCCCCACTCCTCACTTGTTTAAGTGGCAAGGGCTTGTCGATGCAGGGAAGTCTCATTGACGTTCTGTGCGCTGGGGGATGACGCTGCTGCAGCCAGAGGAACCGGCCGTGCTCCCGTTCCGGGGAAGGAGCAGTTCCCCTCGGATGGGCAGAGCATCCCAGAGATGGGAGCATCCTATGGGCAGAGAACCGGAGCTGAAATGGTCCATGAGCCCATCTTCGGCTAAATCACAGCAGCCCCAACCAGCTCTGCTGGCCCTGGGCGAGGAACGGGGGCTTCTCCTCGCCTCCCCCTGCCCTGCAGGGGACCGCAGGGTCTGCAGAGTCTGGGAGCAGGAGGACTTGGGGATAAGTATGTGTTTGTTTGTTTTTACAGCTCACTGCAATCTTCAGGTGCGCCGGCACCATTAAAAAAAGGAGCAGCATGTAAATTGCTGGCTGTATTGCAGCATAATGAAGTATTATGTTTCCCTCGTCGCTGCATTTCATTGTACGGAATCAGGAAAGGGAATTGGCCTGAAACGAGCTCCCGCTTTACTCCTAACGCTGTGGAAATGAGAACAGATTCGCAAACCCCCTTTTCTTTCCGGGCTGGGGAAAGGGGTCCAGGGAACTCGGATGGTCTGAGAGCCCCTGGGGAAGCTCAGGCACCGCATCGGGAGGGAAGGAGGGTCCATGCAGGACATTCTGGAGATGGAGCACGCAGAGAAGCATCGCTGAGGCTCCACGGCTGAGTCTCTTCTCTGGCAGACAGCAGGCACTCCACGCACAGGAGGGGTTAGGAAGCTTGTAAACTAATTCCAGTTAATAAGTGATTGATGTTATCATTCTTCGGGGTGTATTTTAAGCGGGAAGATTTATTGTGGTTCTGAAAAGCCAGAAGATGTGACGGGAGAGCTTGTGCCTGCTGGAAGAGGGAGCGTGGAAACCCTCATGTTTTCGTGCAGGATGGATTTGATATTCCCATGCCTTGGACTATCCCCTGCACCCATCCTCATCGGGGTGCCTGGTGCCTCCCCGGAGAGAGGGAAGTGTCCCCGTGCTCCTTCATGGGCTCGTGCCCTTCCCCTCTCCCAAGTCCTCTTCACGTGAGGGATGCGCGGGATCCCAGGTGCTGCTCCCGACCCTTCCAAGAGTCTGAAGTGGTGGAAGAAAAGTACCCCGAGGTCCTCCAACAAGACATTGCAGTAGCCACTTGATCCTCTTGCTGCTGAACTTACTGGGAAAACTCCTCTCGAGTCCAACGGGAGATAGATAAAATGTATTATTGTTACCATTACACATAAACACTGGCCAATTTGGTAAAATTCGTCTGCGTTGAGTCCCATCCCCGCGTAGGGAATGAATCAGGTTAGCAGCTACAGCCCTGGGCTGCCAGCAATCCCCACTTCCATAATATAAACAGAAAATTGGAAAGGAAATGTCATCTCAGTGAGTTCATTCCTGAATCACGTGTTTGATGAAATACCCTTTATAAACCCTTAAACTGCCTGAAGACGTTTGCCCGAAAAAATGCAACATTCCTCCTAGGGACAAAACCAATTAGCAACACAATTAGCTCTCCCAGAGGCAGCGATAAATACTTGAATTCTTTCTTTGGTGGGGAAGGCCAGTGAGGACAGTTCTCAGGTCCCTGTATCAGCAGCACAGAAACAGCCCGTGAAACTGGTCATTTGCGGGAGAATTTTGATCCCTGGGTCGTGAGGGGGAGAAGAGGAGGAGCAGGAGAGCCCCGATGGGCTGTCGGACCCCCGCTCACTCCCGCAGCAGCCTAAAGGCACAGGGTCCTCTCTTTTTACTACACAGGCTCCATGAGGAGGGGGCTTTTGTTAGGAGGGGGCATTCCCTACCCAAGGGCAGGTTTTTTACTGTGTTAATTGGGATAGTTCATAGTTCCAGTGACTTCTTCTCTGGCCTCGTTAGCAGTTCTGCTCCCCTTGAGCTTATCTCAGTATTCCCTAGTTTTGGCTACTTTATGGTATCCTCCTGTTCTTTCTCCAGGGCCACATCTTGCTAGCTATTCGCAGCGGTGGATGGTACCCTTGACTTCTACCATTTCTCCAAGAGAAGGAGGTTGTGCAGCCTCTGTTTATCCCCGGGGCTCCCACGCCGAGGGCAGGATCCTGCCCAGCAGCCGGGAGGGAGCCCCAATGCCATGGACCTGCTCCAAGTACCATTTTTCCTTAACGGATAAGGTGGAAACATCCCCGGGAGGCTCGGGGCTCCGGCGCAGCCACGGGCATGTGCTCAATTGCAGCATCTCTGCATCTTCCCGAGTGCGAGGATGCCATCGCAGCTCGCGGCGGCGGCGGATTTCGCGGGGAAGGGGAGGGATAGATTTGTCTCTGCCACGGAGAAATGAACCAGCAGCAGGATTTTAAGGTATGAATTGCTGATCGATACCCTGTTCTCATTGATCCCCCTGCCTGCTGGAGCGAACTGAGGAAGGCAAAGGCGGCTGCTAAACCCAGTGCAAAGTGTCCTGCTGCTTTTGGTGGGGCAGCGGCTCCCTCGGACAGGCCAGGCTCCCCGCTCTGGGCACAGCTTACTGGGGCCGGGGGGCTACCAGCCACGCTGGAGCAATGGCCTGAGACCTGGAGTCCCCACCCCAGCATCGGGGGGATTCGTGCACCCCTCTCCCACCAAGCACACGTTTCTTCTCGGCAAAAACCTCCTGTGCCGCGGCCAAGCAGAAGCCAGCCCTTTCAGAGCTCACAAAGAAATGCAAAGCGATGGGGAAAGAAGCCAATGTTTTCAGCCTGTATTAAGATGTAGCTCTTGCTCTGGCAGCTTGGGACCTTCTCATTCTGTTTGAGCTAATTCAATTCTATCTGCTGCCTCATCTGTCCTCATATTCCTCTGCTTTTCCTTAGCTTCCATCCTTCCCTACCCGTTCCAAAACTGAAGAGTGAAAAACACATATTTTGCCCCCTTAACTACTTTCCTCTGAAATTAGAGCTCGCGTTGGCTGACCCTGCTGTGGCTGAACCTCAGCATTTTCTGTATCGAATTCTTCCTGTAAAATTTATTAGCTGGTGCAGCATTACCCTCATAAAAATGCAATAAATGGCCCTGTTTGCATTATACGCCATAATGACTCTAACCTAGTGGCATTCTTAGAAAGCCCTCTTTAGAAACAAAGCGTGAGGAAAAAAAAATCTACCAAAAATCTTTTGGGTAATTAGATTGCTGGAGCGCAGGAACCTTTAAAATCCTTTTAAATCGAAGGAAACCCCAACTTTAAATCAGAGGTGAACTGCATTTGGTACAGCTGCACAACTTGCTGTCCTGCACCATCTCCTGCGCACCCTGTGTGCATTAATGGTCGTCAGAGGATGGTTTTCCTGCCTTTCCCCATCTATTCCAGAAAGCCAGCGGGCTCCTGGGAAGCTCTCCTTTCCTTACCCCATCTCCATCCATCCCGGGCTGGGGTAGAGGCTGCATCTTGGCCGGTGTGGATGCGATGGAGGGATGCCCTGCAGGGTGGGGGGCTATGGACAATTTATACCTGCAAAATACATCGGTTTCGGTGTATTTTGGTGTATTTCAGAGGTTTTCCATGAGGGGCATTAGGCCAGGTATGTGGGTGGGTGTGTTTGCCTGTGGGCACTGCCCAGCCGTGGGGTACCCTAGGCGACCTGCGTGTTCCAGGTGATGTGTGTGCAGTTATTAAACACTCGCTGGATTTATTTGCCTCGTTTCTCTTTGCCGAGCTGGAGTTTGCCCCCCGCCTTCTGAAATTTAGCTACAAGAAAAGACAGTATATTTCCTCACGCCTGCATTACGTCTGCCATAAAATTTTTGTCACGCTGATTTAAAAAGAGATGTTGCATTACTTACAAAATATTTAGCCCTGTATGAAAAGAGTCAAATTTTACTGCCTTTGAAATCAGCGGCGCGGTGCAGTAAATCCTGCGGGATACGGACTGACTTCCAATTGCTCGCCTGTTCATAAACAACAGCCGCTCCCATGCGCATAAACCCGGCCAGGGATACGCTGCCCCAGCCCTGTGCTGTGGGGGACCGGGTCCCCTGGGGACCTTGGGAACCTCTCCGGCCCCACAGCAGCCCCAGAGCAGCGGTGCGATGCTGCACCCCGTGCTGCTCACCCCAGCTCTGCCGAGGGCAGGAAAGCTGTGGCAGCCAGAGCATCCCTCGGAGACGTACTTCCCGGGAGTGGGCTCTGGATGGGAGAGGGAAACCCCGCTTTTAGTCCGGCCCTGAGACCTTTCTGCAAGCCTCGGCACAGATTCTGGCCCGTTCTTGACATCCTCAGTTCCGTTCTCTCCCCTGCCCTGCAGGCACAAAGACCGGGATAACTTTTTTAAAGCTTCTTGAGCTTTAGCACCAATTCCTCCTGCTCCCGTCCGTGGTTCAGCTGGGGACCCGTCCGTCAGTCCATCACCCACCCGTGGCCGTGGGGACCACCAAAGTTCCCCCACGGCCCCCAGGGATTTGTGACAGCCCGGGTAACGCACTAACCCCTGGGAGCACTCCGTGTGCTCTCGATAAAGGGCTCTCAGCTTCGCTAAACGCTTTGCGGCTGCTCTGCTGTTTACCTGACCTGGCAGCCATTTATTGCTCCTTCAACTGCTCGCATCTCCACATTATGGCTTAATTACATTCTAGGAAAGCGACACTTCAGAAATATGGAGCTCGCTGTCTCAGGCGGGATGTGCATTTACTCGGCCCTCGTTTCTTTACTGGATAAAGCAGTTTTACCTCTACTTGACTTCACGGAGTTAAGTTATAAAGCGGAGACATAAAGGCACGGCGGAGGAAGGGCAGAGCACGGCTGGGACGAGGGAGAGGAGAGGGACCATGCACCGGAGGCTGCCACAGAGCATCCGCCGACCTGGGGGTACACACCTGCACCGAGCTTCTCCCCGTTCTCAGCCCCTTTACCTCCCGAAAGGAGGGGAGCAGAGCAGAGAGGGGGCAAAGGGGACAACGGGTGTGTTCGGTCCCTGTTTTTCCCTTCGGTACAGTATGGCCTTGGATAAAGCCGAGCCCCAGAAGTCAAAGACTGACCCCAGAAGCCAACGGCCACCCGAGAACAGCCAACCCCAACTCCAGTGCAGTCAGTGGGTTTCTCCCCGCGTCCCCCGGGGCAGGGCTCCCATCCTGTAATTTCCTCGGCCGGTATGCGGAAATGAAAACAAAGCGAGCATGAAAACAACAGCTCGCTGCTCCGCAAGGCCAGTAATCGAAAACTCCTGACACTAAACAGAAATGAAAATGTTAATGGCAAACACCCAAAGCAAACGCATTCCATATGCAAAGGATCGCCATAGGCTGACAAATACAAATGTTGCCTTAGCTACAGAGGGAGGAAAGGCAGAAATGCTGTGGCAGAGAAGAAAGCAGCAGCACTCCCCGTGTCTCCTCTGCTCTCCCCAGCCAAGAGCAGCACGGAACCAGCCCCACCACGACCGTTCCCCATCCCTACATATATACCTCGATGCTTGGGAAGAGGCTGGGGCACGAATGAGGGAGCCCAGACCCCTCACGCAGTGCCAGGGGAAGGAGCCTTTCCCCCCAGCCCACAATTTCCAACACAGGAGGGGAAAAAGCCACCAGCCAAGAGCAATATCCATTAGCGCGGGGCCTTTGCCCCCGCTGCGAATTGCCGCCTTGTTGGGAGGAGGCACGCCATAAATTTCCCCCGTAAGAGTTCCAGAGTCGGAATAGGAGGTAGAGGTGTCAAAATAATAGGCAGAAACAGAGCGAGAACACAGAAGGCCCCGTTGGCAGGCTCGGGGGAAATCAGCCTAATGCTCGGCCGGCGCCGGGCAGCCAAGGGATCGCTCGTCCCTTGGCCGCTGCCGCAGGAGACTTTATAGCACTTTGTCTTTTACGGCTGGAGCTCTTTATGGCCCCGGGGGCTGTGAGAGCGCTGGCGGTGCCTCCTTGTACGTGTCTTTGCTGTCACGGACAAGAAGATCTGGTGATTAGGGAGCTAACCTGGGACTGGAGAGACCTGGACGTGGTTCAAACCTCTGCTCCCGGCCAGCTCTGCTATCAGACCGCGGCCGCGTCCTCTGGCCAAGCCCCAGCTCGCCAAGGCCACCCTCGTCCGCAGCCACCAGACCCAACCTTCGGTCTCACCCCCCTGTCCTGAGACACAGGGGATGCTTTTTGAAACTCCTGAAGGTCTTTCTTTTTTCCCTATTCTTCTTTTTTTTTATTTTTTTTCCCCAGACTTGCTGCGCGCCTGCAAAAAACGGGCAATTTTCACACTTCTTGGGTTTCACCACAAGCATCCCTTCCAGCTCCATCTGTGAGCCTTAATTAGTGAATTTACTGACAGAAACTTTATTAACGCAGCATTTAGCTCTGCGGGCAGCGTCTTGCGCCCTTCAGAGCATCCTGTTCAGCAAAACCCCGGCTCCGGGGGCAGCCCAGCCCCTGCGACGGCGGCAGCGGCGCCGGGCAGAGCTGGATGGGGGGATGCGCCTGCCCCTGTTTTGCCTCCCGGGGGTCTGGGAGCACCCACCCTGCCCCGTTCGGGGTGCAGGGTGGTGGCAGAGGGTCAGGCGAGGTCCTGGGATGGGGACTGCGTCCTGCTGGGGGAGAGCCAGGAGGAGCAGACGGCACGTCCTGCTCCCCTCCTTCCCCCAGTGGCTCCTGCTCTCCATCTTCTCCATCCAGCCCTCTCCATCCGCATCCAAACCGTGCTGCTGCCCGGTCCGAGCCGCCTGCGACGGGCTCAGGGGCAAGGCCAAGGTCACCCCCCCCAAACCAGCTCTGAGCCCACACACCAGCTGACACCAAAGAGCAGCTCCCGCAGGACAGGGCCCTGAAACAACGCTCACAAGGCGCATGAACCAGCGTTCCCACCAGATCTTCTCTTTTCTTTCTTTTTTTTTTCTCCTTCTAGTTTTTTGGTGATTTTTTTTTTTAAGAAAAAAAAAAACACATTAACCAGAAATAAAAGTTAAATGTGAAGTCGAAACAATAAGGCATGGAAATAGCAGAAATAACTTAATTAAGTTTTTAAAGATTTCCATGCTTGAATAAATTAGCCTTCCTGCAAATGTCACAACAGTCAGAAAAAATGTGTAATCAATGGAGCACAATGTTACTTTGCTCTTTATTTAAATGAAAGCTCTGGTGGTGTGTTTCTCCTCCCGCTTCCCCCAGCTTCCCCCTCTGCCTCCCTGCTCCCACCGCCTCTTTCCCCGCACTCCAAGCCGCTCCAGGGAAAAAGCTCCAGGAACTCAAACAACAGCTTTTTTCTGTAGGGGCAATGAGCTGGAGAGGGGATTGGGACCATCAACCCTTGCCGTGTGCCAGGAACACTCCTGGGTTTATGTCAATTTGGCAAAAAACAGGCAAAGTCAGTGGGAACGGAGGGTATTTTGCTCAGGAATATGCCAAAGCTTCCCGGTGCCCCTCGGGCCCCTGCCCATCCTCCTGCCCACCGAGGATGCTGCCCAGGGATGGGAAAACACTGGGAACAGTTTGGGGGAGAACAAACAGGAGAAGCAGAGAGTTTAAACCACTGACGTGATAAAAGTGGAGGAAATTTCAGCTTGCTTATTCCAGAGAAGAAAGATGAGGGGAGACGTGTAAACAGTCTTCAAAAATGTAAAGGAAAGCTCTGAAGAGGAAGGGAATAAAGAGGTTTTCATGTTCGCTATGAGGATGACAAGATAAACATAAACTGCAGCAAGGAGCGTTCGTGTTTGACATCAGAAGCACGCTTCCCGAGGCGAGGAGGGCTTTGGGAAGAGCCAGCGCCCGGTGACAGGGGCTGGTGGCCCGGCTGGGGGAGTCCTGGGACGGGTGGAACGGGGAGAGCGTGGATGGAGACACGCAGGCTGCCGGGAGCCTTTTAGGTGGGACCATGGAGCCCTGGATCCCGGGACGGATCAGACGACCCCGAGGGACGATTGCCCAACCCCACCTTTGGCAACAGGGGTTTGAATAAGGGCGAGCGATGGAGCTGCCGAGCTGAGCCCCCGTCTGTTGCCTGCAGCCCCACGTACGCTTTCTCATGCAGTGATTCGGGCAGGTACGGCACGGGAAATTCTTCCAAGACCATTTTGATTGTCCTGGAGGACTCAGCGGCCGATACTGGAAGCCCGGGAGGACGAAAGCGGCCGTCGGATTAAAGTGAAGAGAAAGGATTTCTCTCCTTTGAATCAGCAGCCAATTAAATTTTCAGCACAATAAAAGGGAAGTGCAAGCTGTTGGGCTAATGGCTGGTCCCATGGCCCGTGCTGGGCTCCACGGGGGACACCGGAGACATCCCCGTGGCTGAGGAGCCACAGAAACAGACAGAAAAGTCTGGGAATTGGGCTGAAATCAGGCAGACACCATGCACGCACCGGGTTATTGATGCACATCCCTTCAGACCTAAAGCCTCCTTCAACCGGAGCCCGAACTCACCGCCTGTGTGTCCTTGTCCTGGACAGGCTTCTTGAAAAGGGGCGCTTTGGGGTGCTTTGCAAAGGGCTTGTGCTCACTCTTGCATTGTGACTTGTGAGCCTGGTAAAACAGGGGGAAATCTGCTGAGAGTAACAACTGGAAAAAGAGCAAACTCGGTCCCAAGATGTCTTTGGCATTCCCAAAGTAGGTCTCTGCCTAATTTTGACCAGCCCCAGACAAGGAGCGAGGATGGACTCAGCTGGCTTTTACTCACAGTTGCCTGACTGCTGAGAGATGGTCGATGAGTTGGGGGGAAGCCTTCCTGGAGATGCTGCCTTTTTTTGTTTTCCCTTTCCAAAGCCCCAAATAGCATTTAATTTGACTGGAAATGTGAACGAGCCCGCACTGGGCCATAGGAATCTTGGTTTACAAGGAAGCCTCATTGGGCGAGTTCCCATTTGCCCATTTTTGATTGGCAAACCCGTTCTGGGTTTGAAGACACATCCCAGTTCGGCTGCTGGCCGGGCACTGGAACAGAAGAGGAGGGACACGGCGCTGATGGGGGAGCCCAAAGACTCCATCGGGATGTGACCAGCAGCTCTGGTCAGTGCAGCACACCGCAGGCAAGGCAAAGAGTCCTGGGGACTAAAGAGGCTCTAATTTATGGCTCTTGTTTCTTTGCTGAGCTTAAAGCTCCGCAATGACAGAACATTTCTTTCCGCCGCTGCCCTTCGCCACCTTCAAGGCTACTGAAATAGGAACGATAGACGGAGAGAAGATGGATCTCCCGAGCCCTCACCGATTGTTTACCAGAAAGACAAAAGCCTGGAAAGTTACGTGTGTTAATTGAAGATAAATCTTCCCTCCCCTTGCAAAATTTGGGACGATTGTTACTAATGACCTCTTTGGATCTGTGCCCAGGATGCGGAGATATCATCTCCCGGTCCCAGTAATGAGGTTGCAACTGATCCTGAACAAATGGCAAAGTTATTTAATAATTATTTCGGAAGGTCTCCTCGTGACCTTTCAGCTCGTCAGGATAAGTAGTGCCAATTTATCACCAGTGCCATGTGAAGGGCCTTGATTATTCGAGATGTTTTTTCCTGGCAGGGACTTGTTTTTCCCCCCTGTTTTCCCAGCCTTTCAAGGGACGCACCCTCTGTGAGTACCCGGCTGGCACTGCCCGGCTGCACGAGGATTTTCCTGGGGCCAGGGCATCCCAGGAAGGGCAGCAAGTGCAAAGCGCCACCGGAGACGGCGCAGATGGGAGAGAGGCGGGTTTATTCCAGCCGAGCTGCTGGGACCGGCTGCGCCTGTGTTCAGAGAACCCCTTCAGTTCCCCACAAAACCCAAAACGTGGATTTTTGTCACAACAAAGAGCGTGCACGTCACCCACAGAAGCCGATGAGGGACTCCGGTTCCCGAGCATCACCCCTCTGCGTGGGAGCACAGGTCCCTGCAGCCCGGCACCCCCGTGCTCGGGAACTGGTCCCCACTGGGGAGGCCGGGAGGTGGGATGGGGAGCGGGAGATGCCGAGTCCCCGCTCCCTGGGATCCAGGGCCGGCCGCTGCCGAGCCTCCGGCTTCTCCCCTCGGGGAAAGCCGCCCAAAGCCTCTTACAAAACCGCCTTTAAGCGCCCCTCGGCTGTCCTGTTTGTATAACCGTTCGCAGGCAGCCTTGCCTTTCATTTCCTTAATCTTAAATTGCATCAAAAAGGCAGAGATTAGAGGTAAAACCTCAATAAAAGACGGAACAAAAGCCTCTGCCCACATTGGATTCTCATACCTAGCTTTGCCGTGGTTTTTTTCTCCTCTTGTCTGACAGGCTGAGTAGCTGAACCTTAAAAAACTGAAAAAACCCCCTAAGATTAAAACACTATTTAGAAAAGGCTGTGCCAGTTTGAAATCACCTGTGGTTCATACATTAAACATCAAATGTACATTAACTCTGAATTATGGTCATGAAAAGCAAATCCTTTAATACCATTTTCTGTGTTCCACGGGCTGGAGCTTAGCATTAATCGTCCTGTTTTTTCACAGCCCAGTCAATGGAGTACGACTCTCCTGCCTGGTGTTATTCCTCCGCCTTCGGAGGTGTTCGAACATTCCCGCCCTGGGAAGAAAGCTGCGCGCAGGGGAGCAGAAAGCAGAAAGAAAAGCCTTGGCCGGGCGCCCCTCGGCCCCCGCCAGCTCTGCCGAGCGTTTCCAAAGGCTGTCCCAGAGGTGACCGGGAAAGCAGATTCCCAAACCCCGAGGAGACGATGCTCCTGGGGCCCAGGAGAGAGCAGGAGGAGAGGAGAGGGGACGCTGGAGAAGTCCCAGCCCCCCAGGAAGGATGTAGGAGCATCATTCCCGGGGGGAGCGCAGAAGCGATGGATGCTCCTCTCCCATCCTTGGGAGAGCAGAGGGAGGGAAGGTGCCCGACTGGAGAGGGCGAGGGATGGGGAGCTATTATTTTTGACAGCGTATCAGCTTTATATTACGTTTGCAACATATCTCCTCGGCAAAGAATTGGGTTTACGCTTAACAGCTTGAGAGAATTGCCTGATAGGCAACACGGCAATAAATAATAGATCCCCCAACTGCACTTCGCTCCTAAAATAACACAACAATTAAAGAGGAGAAGAGCAGCGGTGACAATGAACAGAAATAAATCGAGGCGTCGATACGGGTTACTCAGCCAGACGTCCTCTGGGGTGACAGCGCTTTCCAGAAGGAAAACGGTGTCTTAAAACGCTACCTGGAAAGGAGAGAGAGCACCCCCTTGTATTGAGCGGATGGAATTATCGTCTCAGGACAGCGAGGAGCCGGTTCCTGCCCGTATTTCAGACCGTTATGGAAAGTTGTCAGAACTTGTCCTGCTTTTCTCTTCTTATTCTTCTTCCTATTATTAACGTGTAAATAAAGCGCCCTTGGGAGCGTTACCGGCACGTGGAGTCTGATCCTGGGAGATTCATTTATGAGCACGGGAGGGGGCAAACCGAATCGGTGGAATCTGTGGATCCCTGCGGTCCCAGCACACGGGGCAGGCAGGGATGGGGACATGCCCGGCAGCTGGCAGTGTCCTTGCTGCCACTTGTCCTCCCCAAGGCTCCCCAAGCCCTTGGCAAGCCAGGCTCCAGCTCTCCGGTACCCCAAAGAGGTGCTCCAGGCTCCCGGGGCTCCTTGAGCACGGAGGCAAGACCTGCCCACCATTTGTCTCTAGCCCAAGAGAGCAGCGGGAAAGAATATGCCCTATTTGTTTCAGCCCTGGTAAAAAATGAGCAATAAAAGGAGTTTTCTTGGCACAGGGGTATGGCACGGACACTTTCCCCGGCAGCAGGGCTCCCGAGCCCTCCTTCTCCTCCTCCTCCTCCTCCCCTTCTTCTACTAAATCCCAGCTCCCTCAGTGGGACTTTAACCTGATTTGGTTTTTATTCCAAACATTTACTTTCCCGTGTATAAATATTGAGTCGCGTGGGGGCTGGAGCAAAGGCGTGATGGAGCGGTGGCTCTCTGGCAGGGCTGCTCCGAAATACCAGCTTTAAGAATTACGGGACTCCCAACAACTCTTATTTCTCAAAGTCTAATTCATTTTTTTTTTCATTTGTAAGAGAGATAACAGCAATGTTGCCTCCGAGTTGGTTGATTTTTTCCCCATCTCTGCCTGTGGTTGGGCGAAGGGAAGCATTTATTGTTTATAAATAAGAGAAATCTTTGTGCAATTCATTAAGCAAGCAGCCCCTTGGCTATTTGAGTTCAGGGTAAATATTACCTGAACAACACGCTCTGGGAGGCCCCCGTGGCAGCCCCAGAGGCTGCTTTTGGGGTGGGTTCCCGCGGACCGAGGGCACCCCATGTCTCAGCCCAACGAACGTCCCTGGTTCTTACCGCTCCTGCGGGCGACGGGCTGAGATCTCAGCTTTCCAGGATACCCAGAGCTTTGTAATTGCTGCTCATAAAGGCAGCGGACAGTATCGCCAAGGAAAATAACTCCTGGCTGTACGTCTTAATAATAAAACTCAGCAGAGCTTTGCTTTTCTATTTGGAGACGATGCCCTGGAGGAAGCCGCGCGCCGCTGGAGCCTCACCTGGCCTTGCAGGAGGAAAAACGGCTGGATGAACCCTTCCTGCAGGTCCCCCCCTCTGAGACATTCCCGCTCGGACACCCAACACCAGAGACCCCCAAACTCGCCCTTTTCTTTTCCAATGACAGGCGGGAAGTTCTGGCTGCCACCTCTCCAGTTTGCATCCACCCCAGGGCAGTCCTGACCGAGCACGTTCAGCGCGAGACGCCTCCTTCCCAGCCTCCGTGGCAAGGGGGGAAACTCACCACAAAGCCAGCTACTTGCACATGATCAGCAGTGGGGGCGTGTAT
>VXAK01019076.1:75887-96536 GCA_013399435.1 Arenaria interpres
AGAAAAGATTAAATACCCTAAGCTTTTTTAGGCTTTTTGCTTCCAAACAGAGACTTTTCTTTGCCTCACAAAATTTGTCATTTCGTCCACATCAGTCATTTGAAAGAGGGGTTTGGGTTATTATTTTTTTTCTTTTTTTTTTTATCTGACTGCATTCAGTCCCCTTCCCGTGAACAGCATTTTCCACCAGGAAAACTCGGCTGCAGTGGCAGGTCTGGGGAGAGGAGAGCTGTCGGAGCCAAGCTGACGGGAGGGAAAGCGAAGGTCCCTTCGGAAACGAGCCCTGCTGCCCGCAGCGACAGCTCTCCCCCCGGCACAGACACCTCTTTCCCTAATGGTTAACAGGGCTCCCATCTGACCATGTCGTGCTATTTGCAATGACACCGGATCAACTCTGGAAATATCCCCCCCCGAGGTGGCTGCCGCTCAGGGCTGGAAGGAGCCAGGGCTCCCGGCAGCGACCACCTCCCTCCCCAGCCCAGCTCCGCACGGACCTCCCTGCAAGATCGCTGGGAATGAGACTGTAATGGGAAGAGCAGTCAATAATTCAAGGCTTATTGATTGAAAGCAGCTCTTATTCTTTTTTAATTTATATTTTATCTTCTCTTTTTCTTTTTTCTATTTTATTTTTTCTTTTCCCCCTTCATCCGAGGGCTCTGGGGCCTTTCTCTCCTGACAAAAACCCCTGCTCACCAGGGCTGGCTCATTCTCAACTTATTATTTTCTCCCACTCTTTAAATTGCCTGGGTAATTCAAGTGGCACCTGGAGACGCTGAGGACCAGCAGTGCCCTGGTGAGGTCACCATTCAGCTGGTCACTGGTCGTCCCCAGCCCCACAAGTAGCACCGCTCTCCAGGGCTGGTGGGACATCCCTGGCATGGTCCGGGAAAGGCAGGAGCCGGGAATCACCTGGCAGCATCCGTGCATCCCATTCCCTCTGCTCTCTGTGAGAATTCAATCACCTCCTCCCCATCCGCTCACCCCCCAAACTGCCCCCCCACCAGCAGTTTTGGGCTGCGATGGCCACAGCAGGGCAATTTTAACCTTCCTTCTGCAAATCGCTCCTCCCACGCTACGTTTCCTAAGATCCAAACGACCCGTGGCTCTTCCCTTTGTATTTCCCTGTCTCCCAGACACGGCTCTCGCTTTCCCAACCCGCGGTTTGGAGCACGGTGGCACTTCCTTGCCAGGCAAAGAACCACGCTCCTCCCTACCTCACCACTTCTGAATTTTTGTTTTGTCTGCTCCTAATGAGCTGTTCATGACACGACCATTACCTATGCAAATGAAGAGAGCGGATGCAGAGGGATTCTTTTTTCACCTGGAGAAAGAGAGAGGCTGCTCCCTTAGCACGGGAGATAATAAATCATGCTAGTGTTTTTATTAAAGTGCAACTCTTATGGGACCTGGTTCTCCCCAAATCTCCACTGCGAGCTGCAGCGGCACAACCGACACCTCCCACAAAGCGGCACTGGCCGGTGGGGCAGGGAAGAGCCAGATCCACCTCTGTTTTAATTAGAGGAACAAATAAAACCTGATGTCTAAATACCCACAGCCGGCCTGCTCGGGTGCTGCCGGCCTCTGCCTTTGCGAAGGACCACTTCCCACTGCGGGACGGTCGCCCCAGGCTTCGGCGCTGCCACAGGGATGGACACGATGGGACGGGGGCGGATGTCACAGGCACAGGAATGGACGCAGAAGGCTTGGGAATGGATGCTGAGGAGCTTCCTCTCACCTTCACCCCCCTCCGCTGGCAGGGCTGTGTTCAGCATCACGAGCTCAAGGCCTCCAGCCCCCACCAGCTCCAACCAAGCGCAGGCTAAAACCCCACAGGAAAGAGCCTTTTTTCCACCCATCACGGCACTAAATTTTGCTCTGGAGACCCCTGCTGTGCCGCTTGGCACCGGGGCAGCCCCAGGCAGGGACAGGGCTGCCTCCTCCCGTGGCAGTGTCTGGTCCTAAACTGTCCTCGCAGCCCTTCCCCAGGTACAAATATTTGAATATTGCCCCCAACATGGATATCAAGGTCCCATCCCCATACGCCCGGCGTTCCCCTGCTCTCCCGAGAGCAGGAGGTGCCCACATCATCTCTGCATGGAGCCCACAGCTCCGGCTCTGGATGGCTCTGGCTCACCCGTGGTACAAACAGCACATCAGAGGCCCGGGGTGTTCTCGAGCCCCCCCAAACCTCCCAGCCTCATCCCAGGGTGCCCCCGCATCACCCCAGGCACCCTGCCGAGCAGTCACAGCAAGATTAAATCCTGACTCTCATGTATCTTCAAGCCCGGCTAGCTTGTAGGAATTCATCTCTAAAGCACTTATCCTTCCTTTTCTTTTCGTGGGCTTTAATTAAATATCGCATTGTTTAAAGGTGGCCGCTGGTGGCTGTGAGCTCTCCTCTGCTTTATCAGCGCCGGTGAGGAGATAACTGTCCAGAATCTCGCCTGACCTTTCCTCAGCTCACAAGGAACGGCGTTCGGTGGCTTCATTCTTCTATTCTTTCCTATTATCTTCTGCTTTTTCTACTCTCAGCCACATGCTAAGGTTTCCGATAGCGACTGACGAGTTGCTATCAGAAATATTAAGAAAAGAACCTAAAATATCTCTGGCAGTTTAACAGCCTCGAAAGCAGAAGGGCTTGTCTCTCGCTGGCCATCGCGAGCAGTTGCCAAGAGCACGGAAGGTCAGGCTTTAATGAACTGGCGAGAATTAAACAGAAGAAATGAAACTGAAAGGTGCCCCAGTGGCTTGAACCGAGTTTAAAGCAACTGACCTTTGGAAAGAATGAAACAATTTCGTTTCTTAAACGTTCCAGGGTTGGTTTTTTATTCCCTCCTGATGCTCCTCGGATGAAGGGACGTGCTGGCCGGGCCAGCAACGCCGCAGGAGCTGGGTCCAGGTGCTGGATGCAGGTGACAGCGGGACACCGTGGTCCTTTTCCTGCTCCCAGGTCCTGGGGCAGCTGAGCCAACGCACGGCTCCAGCGCCGGGCAGCACCAGATGCTCCTCGGTGGGACCCGGGCCGCCTGGAGGAAGGTGGCCACCACATCCCAGGGCTCAAAGCCACCACCCATCCCTTCCCGGGACCCCACCTGCACCCACAGCATCTGGATCCAGGCATCTGCTCCGGGCTGACTTCAGCCTTCGGGTCTAAAAATCAGATTTCTAGAGATTCTCTCAAGTTGTGCCTGGGAGGAAGGGGCCGGCACAGGGACGCCCGGGCTCTGGCTCACAAGGGCAGCCCGAGCTGTTAGCGCCTCCTCTACATGTCACAGGCCAAACAAACAAATAAACAAATAGGTAAAAATAATAAGGCTGGTTTCTTGCGGGATAATTGTTTCAGGCAGTTATTTATTAATGAGGAGAAACAACATGTCAACAGACAGCGGGTCTAGCTGTAGAACTAATGTTAGTGGAGGCGCAGGTTAGAAGCGAGCCGGGGCTGCTGTCACTCTGCATTTGCTTAACTCTGTGATCGCCTATTAATTACCGCCGTTCGGATGTGCTCCTCTGCCGGTGAGCGGCGTGGCAAGTGCCACGTCCCTCTTGCTGGCCAGGCCAGTGCATCCCCACGGCAGAAGGGATGGAGAAGGGGTTCCGGCACTGGTGAGGGTACAACCATGGCACCAAGGGAGAAGAAAAACCTCCCCGGCGCTGTAAAACTTGACCTACAGGGCAGAAACCCCCCAGCAATCCAACTGCGTGGGGCAAAGATGGGGTGAGAGCCACACTGCAGCCCACGGGCCAGCTTTTTGTCTCCCCTTGGGGGTCTTGGGTGACCACAGACATCTGGACAAACCAGCCCAATGCCAGCTCATGGTCACATCCCACCGTGTCGGGAAGGGCCAGGTCTGGCTCTCGTGGGACCGCCAGGACACCCGGGGGACACGGCTCTGCTCCGCTCACCCCCGGCCTTTGGGCACCACGAGGACGGGGAAGCAAAGTTGGTAAAATACAAACTTCCGTTGAAAACATTCCCCAGCGTGATGCGCACCCGCAGCAGCGCAGTGAATAAATCCGTTTTAATGGAATTATCCATTTCAGTTCCCAACTTAATTGAGCTTTGCCCTGCGACTTAGCACGAGGGTGCCTCTCTTCATTAACCCCATGCAGGCTGCAGAGGGTTTCGCCACCGCTCGCACACACCTCCGAAGGCGCCTTTGAGAGCCCATACCTACGCGGCGTGATTTATCGGGGTTGGAGAGCTCAGCTGTCACCGGGAGAAGTGTCCCTGTTTGTACTCGGCAGTGTTGGGTATGAAATCGTGCGGTTGCAGAGCTCGGGGAGGAGCTGCAGAGTCTGTCGGTGGGTGTTTATGGGATGGGGCTGGCGAGTGCTGTTCCTGACGAGGCGTGTTATGAGCAGAGCCCTGAAGAGCCAGTCCCTCACCCCGCTCCGACCGCCTGCGTTTGCCTCACGCTAAGGGTAATACGTCGGGATAAAAATCCACGCTGCTGTTACAGCTCTCAGCCTGCCTCGAGAGCTGGGACGACCACGCACGTGATGGCCCTCAGACGGAGAAGTTGCTCGAGCTGACGAGTTTCTCCCTCAAAGACGGTATCTCGCACTCTCGGGGGCCAGCTAAGCCCAAGGAAGCCTGTCCAGCTACTTAATAAGTCATTGAGGATGTGTAGTTTAATTAACTTACCCAAAATTCCTCCTTTCTCTTTCCCGTTTCTGCTATTAATATTTTTCTCTATCTGATAATGCAGCATCGCTAATTCTTTCTGGCTTTATAATGAACGGTGCCACGATGAAAAAAAAAAGGCTAGTGGTGCTTCAGGCGGCTTTTAATTATCCAGCCGGGCAGGTGAAAGCACCGTGTTCCCTGCTTTCTCCCCGTGCACACAACAGCTTTGCTCGGCCATTAACCTGGGGGGGCTCCTTCTGCCCCCATTTGCTTTCCCGCGGAGGAAGCTGCGTTGCTCACAGCCATCCCCCCTTCCCTGCTGCAAACTGGGGACGGGCACAGCTCCTTGAGGGGGACAGAGGAGGGACAAACCACCATTTTCCATAGCCCAGTCAAGAAGTTGGGGTGCAAAGGAAAGTTATCCCCCCCGCAACAAGCGTGTTCGTGCAGCCAAGGCCGGAGCGCAGGGTCTGGGGCAGCCAATAAGTCCAGTACTTACAAAGCTGCACAGACACAGCAGAGCATCACTAAATCAGACACAGCTCGGGGCGAAACTTTTTTGGGGCTGTAAATAAATCACAACCCTTACCCAATAAATTAGGGGCCTGGGATACTCACGGGTCAGCGGGGAAACGGGCTCGGTGCGAGCAGAGGGGAGGCAGGGGGAAAATTCCCCGGTATCCCACGCTTTCCACCACCCGGAGGGTGGGCTGCACGGCGGCTCCGGAGGCTGCTAAGACAGTCGGGATGTGGCACCCTGCTCTGGGGGTCCCCGAGCCCTCCCGACCAGCATCCCCCTCCGTCCGGGAGCCACATCCCCCGGAGCAGAGCACACATCGCCCAGCCACGGCTACTCCAGCCCTCGCCGCGCCGAGGGACTCATAATCTCCTGCAATGACCCGTGAAAGTGGCCACATTTCACGCTTTCCCATCCAGCATTTCTTTATCCCGGCTTCCACCGAGCTATTTCTTCCCGTCAGGAGCACGACCCCGCATCGCCCCAGCGGGGAAACTGAGGCAGGGGCAGCCGAGGAGCCCAGCCCTCCCGAAGGGGTGCCCCGAGGGGTCGGGGCCCCCCCGGCCCCCTTCCCCAGCCCAGCACACAGATTGGTTTCCCTGCTCCGAGTCCTGAACGGAAATGTCACGAGGACAATCACCATGGTGACATTTCAGCAGCTCCGCATAGAGCTACGCAGGAAATGAATTTTAAAAATCCCTATTAAAAAATGGAAGGGCAAAAACAATTTGCTGGTGGGAATTTGTTTTGAGAGGGTATATAAACCTTTTTTTATTTTTAAAGAAAAGGCTCTTCAACAAAGAAAGTTTGAAGTGCCCTGGCTTTTAGGGTTTCATTTCTTAATGAAAGACCAGACCTTTTTCAAGAGGGATTTTTGTGTATTTTTTTTTGTGCAGAAATTAAACTTTGTTGAACCGTTTACCAATTTTTTTCTGCAAGAAGCATTTCATGTTTGGCTGCAGCATAAGGTCATTGGATACAATGGAAACGCTTCCAGCACAGAAAAATCAACAAGGGTGGTATTTCCATACGACGGGGCCCCGAGACAGCAAGGAAAAACGCGAATGCGCCGTAGCGTAAAGACAGGTAATTTGAAGTATTATGGTCGATCCACCAACATTAGAGAGCATCGATTAGTGCCAGGAGCCTGAAACGATGGGCAGGACCACATTAGCGTAAACGGCATTATTTACTCCAGAGATTGCGTATGAGAGGAAATTTACAATACGCTGTTTTTTCCGACTACTTCTTTTTCCCATAAAAATATAAATTGGAGGATATTGGCCAGCTGTAATAAAGCAGCAGCAAGCGGGTGGCTTCTGTTTTGGTGTGGGCAGAGCATCCCCTGGGAACAGGATGGGAACGGGCTGTAAGGGACCTGCCTCGCTGGGTCTCAGCATCCCAGCCTGGTCCATCCGGCCACGGGCACCGCTCCGGAGGGTGACCCCAGCCCCGGGTTTATTCTCCGAGCCTGGCAAGGCCAGGAGAGCGGCGGGTGATTATTTCGGTCCCTGGTTCCTCCGATGGGCTTGTGCATCACAAAAGAATGCTAATGTTCACGTCTTTATGAAAGCACTCCAGTTCATCAGCTTTGCAAAGAAGAGAAATTAAATCAAGATTTAATTGGGATATGCATGTTTTATTCATGGTACTATCCACAGGAGAAGGCAGGCAGCTGAAGGTAAAGAGGAGGGGGGGGAGCAAAAAAAGAAAATCTTTTGAGAAGTTGTTTCTCTCTGATTAAATAGAGATAGTTTCCCACTTCAAAGGGAGGGCTCCTTTAATGTATTTTAAATGCTGAAATGTGCCATTCCAATGGCTCCCTGCACCAGGCTGGCCAGGCCCCCTCGCTCCCCGTCTCTCCACAGCCTCCCAAAGGGACATGTGTCCCACCAAGTCCTTCATGTGACTCGGCTGAGAACGGCACCTCCTCCGGCAGCAGGTTCCGTGGCATCCAGGATGCCACTTGATTTTGCCAACCGGGCTGTTTTTTCCCTCCCCGACACCAGGTGTGATGGTGCTGGGCATCACCTCCGGCCATCGCCTGCATCCCTCCCTGGTCCTCTCAGCGGTCCAGGGAACCCGTGTCAGACTGGGCAACGTTGCACAAGAAACTGGGAAACGGGGCAGCTGACAGGGTCTGGGAGGCCCACAAGGAAGAAAATCCCAGCTTGAGTTTTCAGATCCACCCTCACAAGTTCGGTGGTGAGGACACAAAGCGTTTCTGCCTTTTCTGGGGCCGCTCCAGGAAGCGGGGAGAATGAATTTCATCTTCGCTGCCTCACTGCTGGGAGAAAGCCCGCCTTTATTTTCACTTTGCATATTTCCCTGTGTCTTCATTTTCCGGGCAAGGGCAGGCTCCAGTTCAGAAGGAGCTGAGGCAAAAAGGCTGTGGAGCTCTGGAAGGAGTTTTTCCAGCCAGCTTTTGAGCCACCCAGCGCAGGGACCTGGATTAAAACTCCACAATCACAGTAGGCAAAGGCCCCTAATTTGTCCACGATGCTTTTCCCCTCCAAAATAAGGCTGTGAAAATGGCTTTATATTTCTTGTTACACTCCCTTTAGTTGGGAGAGAGGGCAAAGCTGGATGGGAAGGGAGGAAGAAAGGAGGGAGGCCAAGACACGGTGGGAAAGGCGACGCATAAGAGCCACAAAAGCCAGGCTTTAAGGACACAGGGAACTTCTGGTTGGCTTTTTAGATTGAAATGTGTATGCGAGGCACCGCGAGATAGCGGCTGTACGGGAGGAGGGGGATCTGCACCGCAGCGTTCGCCACACTCCTGGTGGGAATTTTTCTATAAAGGAGCAATTGTTCAGCAACGGTGCCTGACAAAGATACAATTGGAAAAGTGGAGGAGAAAAAAAAAAAAAGGGAAGAAAAGAAAATCTTCTCTGTAACTTGTGCCCTTCAGAAGCAGCCCCTGTCGTGCTCAGCGCCTGGCGGAGCCGCCGCTGCCTCGGGAGCCTCAGGTCTTTGTTAAGAAAAGGACACGGAGAGAAACACGAGTTCTCCCGAAGGCTCATTATTCAAACCGCTCCAGACCCCCGCGTCACAAGTGCCGGTGACTTTGGAAGATGAACAATCTTATCTCCTGGGTGAAAAGGACCATTTGTTGTTTACTGTCCGGGAGAGAAAGCTCACAATAGGCACGAGAGGAAACTTGGGGAATATCCGAGTGAAAGTGGCCGGAGCCAGGAGGGAGCGATGCTGCTGAGGGGCACAGGGCTCCCCGGGGAGGCACATCGCTCTGCCGGGACTCAGCACGGAGAAGGGATGCTGTCCTGGCAAACACAGCTTCCAGGGGAGCAAAACCTCCCTTAGAAGTTTCCCTGGAGCAAGCGATGGGCACGGATGCAGCGGGAAATCCTGGCACAGCACTCGCTGCAACCACTCGTGGGCATTTCTCTTCCAGGGGACCCGGGCAAAACCTGCCTGGCCACACACAGACCCACGGGTTAATGCAAAATCAGCTCCTGTGCTCACCCCTGCCTCGCCCCAAATGGTGAGCTCTGCCAGAGCCACCTCCTGGAGCCAATGGGACCCCCAGAGCCCCCTTTAGCCTAAATACTTCAAGCTTTGTGCTTTTAATAAAGTCAAACCAAGAGTGCACTGTTATTCCTTGTTCCATCAAGAATTGGCCACACGAAGCTAAAATATACGGCACATGGTGTGAAACATAATTCATTCTAGCAACTGCCTAAACAGCTTCTCCAAGGAAATGGCTCCCATCTCTGAATAACACATCCAGGACCCCTGAGGAGAACCTCGAGGCACAGCGGGAAGCTGGGAGCGAGGGGCTCATGGAAGGGAAAAGACAAGATGGACAAGACAAGAGGAAGATGCTCCTCTCCCTGCCTCGCTCCGTGACGCCCATCGGGGTCCCAGCCCCACGGAGAGCACTTGCCCACCCCCTGTGGCTCCAGCACGGGGGGGACCAGCACCCCAGGGAGCCGCAGGACCAGGCTCTGAGGCCACATATTCTCTTTGTGGGCAAGTGCAGGGCTGTGCCTGGGGGCCAGAGCTGGAGCTTCTGCTGCCAAAGGTGCTGGTGTTGATCCAACAGCAAAGGTGCCCTGGATTGTCCTGTCTTCCAGGGACAGGGAAGAGACAATTTGCACCAAAAGAAGGTTTTCCATGCGTGGCTTCCTGCCCAACCCCCTGCCAGGGGAGCACACAGGAGCATCGTGGACCACGGGGTCCTCCTCCTTGGAAGAAGCCGGAGGAGGGAGGGAAAGCCCAGGGGAGATGAGCTCAGAAAAGCATCCTCAGTGCCAGCCCCCTGCTCAGCCGGGGCACGGCGAAGACGGGCTGGAGCAGTGCGAGCCCCGGGAGAGAAGGCGGCCGGGCAGAGGTGGGACTCATCACGGGCACAGATCTCATCACGAGAGGCCTCGCATCCCCTCTCCCCCCTCCTGAATGGCATCTCTTAATGACAGAAGTCCCTGCGGTTTATAATTACCAGTTTGACAAGTTCAGGAGTTCTCTGTTAATTATTATAATTACCTCTCGCTCGGTGAGCATGCAGAAGTTTAGCAACAATATTAACAATGGGAGAACTATTATCGAGAATTAACTACCAGCAGCTGACGAGGAAGGGCTCCCCCCGCCCCGCCAGTGAGACCCATTAACGGAGACCCCCATCCCCCTGCTTCCTTGGAGAGTTACAAACTGGGGAATTCGCAGCACCCACACAAAAAAGGAGATGCAAACTCACCCGGGGCTGCCCAAAACAGGGTCGAGATTTGGACCAACAAGGAAATCCTCAGCTAAGGCTGCCGGGGGTCGAAGACAGATGCATGGTGGCTACAGAAGGACAGATGGACAGGGTTTGTGGTACACCTCACCCAGAGCATCATCCCTGCCAGGGCAAGACGAGAATGGGACCCCATTTCATTTAGCACCCGCTCTACTTCCCGTGCTCCACAGCTGCCGAGCCGAAGAAGCCGCACCAGCCGGTGGTGAAATTCCTCCTGGGAGCAGGCGGCACACGATGCCAGCCTGAGCAAATATTAGAAAAGTATCAGTTTTTCGCCGCCCCCCTAATTTGCGAGAGATGAACGGATTGACTTCTCAAACACTGTGAGATCCTGAACAGATCAGCACAGCTCAGCTTTCTTCCTAATTTCCGAGTTCAAATGTATACAAAATGTTTACCTGAAGTGCAGAAGAGCTTAGAGACACAAGCTGTGCAAATAATTACTTATCTTAAGCGCCTCCACACCTGAAACAGAAGGCTGGAGGGTTTTTTTTGTTTGCTATTTATTTTTTTTTATTTAATCACACCTTTGCGGAGCAGAAGCAATGACCGAGAGGGTTTGGGGATGGGTATTACCAGCAGAAAATGACTTTTGATGCCTGCATAAACCAGCGTGGGACCAGGGACCCTTCTCAGAGGGGGACAGACAGTCCGAGCCTGGGAAACACCAACAGGGCAGGAGCAGCCCAGGAGCCGTGACCTGGCTCAGCCACCACCAAAATCCCCACGGGACCCCGGCAAAACCTCTGTGAAATGGGGAAAGGACCATGGCCCAGATTGGGCAGAAATTCATGCACAAGAAAACGTGCCCAGAACTCCAGCGGGACCGGCTGCCTCCCCCCGGCCCTGCCCGGAGCCAGGGAAGCTCCAGGTTTCTTTCCTTTGATGGAAAATTTCATTTGCTTTTCAGACAAGAGGTGTTTCTTCACACTTAGGCTGCTTGGGAGAAGTACTCCATTTCAAATACATACACAATTTCAAATACATACACACATATTTTTATTTTTTTTTTAACCGTAAACAGGTTTTGAAGAAAAGATCAAAATCTCAGTGAAATATTTTGAAGCTGTGGGGATGAAGCGCTTTGCTGTACATGATTTGAATTTCCTTGGTGTAATTTCTATTGCAGGGATTTACATTTGCTTTTACATCCCAAAAGCAGGAGGGGGATAAAAAAAAAGGTTGAAGCCGCAAAGAGTTTCTCAGAGCAGCACAGTCCTTTCCCACCTTCCTCAAAGATCCCGAGGGAACTGGGACCAGCTGGGAAACGCGGCAGCACGTGAAGGGTTGGGAGCCTCAGAGGGTCCCTCAGCCTTCCCTCCCCAGGCCAATTACCCGGCCTTCAGCCCTTTCTCCTGCTTCCCCATCAGCATCACTAATGTATTCATCGAATTCCCAGGGGAATCCGCTCTTGCAAACCTCTCGCGCCGCAGCCAGAGGTAAGGAAAAGGCCCCAAACGAGCCAGAATATATTTGGCGAGTGGAAACTCGGAGCCACAGAGGAGGAGACGGCGCAGGCGGGCGGTGTTCCTGCCTGGAAAGGATCCATTCTCTTCCCAGGGAATTATTAAAGGTTTCACGGCGGGGAACAAATAATTTTAAGGGAAGGAATCCCTTTCGCTTTGCCCTTGCAGACAAATCATTGGTTAGCAGGAACGTCGGCGCGGAGATGCTGGGTTACTCCTCTCCCTAAGCCTTGTGGGAAACTCCTCTGAACACTTACAACATCAGAGCACGGGGCCTGATTTGTTAGACAAGCCTGACTTTATTATTTTTTTAAAAGGGGGATATTATCTCCTGCCTCCAAAGGAAAGGGGAAGAGGAGAAAGCCACTGATAGAGAGGGGGGTAGAGACAGACACAGAACCTCATTATTAAACAAAATAAATAAAATATAGTAGCAGAAAATGTGTCTTGGCTTTATTACTATATTCTGTCCTCTAAATATTTCATTTCCAACTAATGCACAAGCCAAATGGAAAATTTCAAGCAAAACTGCGCTACTTAGAATATGCTTAATTATTGATTCAGCCAGGAGGGAAAAAGAGAAAAAACAGAGGGGAAGAAAAGACACCGAGCCGCTGCTGAGCCCTGGCCTGGGGCTGCTCTTTCCGACAGCTCCCACCCTGTCCCCAGGGAGGGGACACAGCCCACCAGCCTGAGACAGCCCCGGTGCCGGGATGCAGGAGCTGGAGGATGCTCCTCGCCTGTCCTCTCCATCCTGCCCGGCCCCGGCTGCTTTGAGGGGTTTGCTGAGATTTGAGATTACATGTTTTTGTGAGCAGAAACTCTTCCTCGGGGAGCAACAGCTGAACAGCACGTTGGGGTAAAGAGCCTCGACGCCTGCCAGCAGCCCCTCTAAGGGGCCACCTGCCCCTCTGGAGCCACCGAGCTGGCCACACACAGGGCAGACACACCGAAGCACAGCCGGGAGAACAGCCACCACCATGACCAAACACCGGCAATGCATCTTTTTACACCAAAAGTTTGCAATCTTTGGCAGAAGCCCCCACAGAGGAGCCCTGCCTTGGACACCGGCACGCAGCGACTCACCCTGGGTGTCCCCATCGCTGTCCTGGGAGCCAGCAGCACCAAAGCAGCCCCCTTCCCATCCGAGCCAAAGGGAGCTGTGACTCTGCCCCGGGTATTTATAGGGAACGGGGGGCAGCTGGGGCTGGGGGAGCTGACCCAGGACACCTGTGCTCCTGCCCCAGCTGGGAAACCACCGGGAAATCAGGGGAAGGGGATAGAAAATAAGAAATTGATGGCAAGTTGAGGCTGGAAAGAGCAATTAGGCATGGGACTGCTGCCGCTAATTGCAGCAGAGAGCAAGTTTTTAAGCGTAGAATGAACCAGTTCTATACACTTAACACAGGGCTGGAAACCTCTCAGACAAAGCAGCTTGATGCCGCTGCCGTTTACAGGAAGAAAAAAACCAAAGCCAGAGTCTGTTTGCAAACGGACTCCAGGGACCCATTTTTCTTCCCCTGCTGGGATAAGTCCAACCCACCCCTTTGGAAGTGGCGGGAACTGCATCGGACAAAGAAAGGGGGAGAGACTGTGGCGGAGCACAGAGAGCTGCCGAGGACGGTCCCCCGGGGCGGTCACAGCAGGGCACGGGACCCCAAGCCCCCCCGTTGCAGCAAACCCCCAAATCCAGGGAGAAACTGCAGATGAAACGCCAGCTCCGGGACGGGCTCGCTGTCCCTCCCGGCAGGCGTTCGGTGAAAGGCCACGACAGTCGGGTCCTTGTTTTTTCCTGGGGTTTTCCCCGCTCTGTGTTTATCTAAAAGTCCTTTTTATGCAGTCTGGGCAATTTTTTCTGGTCATGAATGAAAGCTAAAACCGTGGCCTTGGAAACACGTCCAGAAGCCTTTCCTAATTCACAGCAAAATGTCTCCCTCAAAAAACCCCAGCTCAGAGTCCAGCTCGACGCCGTCACCTGTGTCTGTCCTCCGCCTCCTCCTCTGGAAAACCACCCACCTTCCCATATTCAAACCCTTTCTAATAAGCTAATTTCTCCCACGAGACGCGGGTTTATTATAGGCACAGCAGCCAGTTTAACCCTGAAATTAGCCTTAGCTGGAGTTTTCCTGCCGCCCTCTCCCTCTGGCGTGTTTAGGCTCAGGTTTGTACCCACACTCCTGGGCATCCCATTTGAGATCGTCCTTACAGTCTTGGGCACCCTCAAAACCACCCTTATGCCCAGGCCCTCTGGAAGCCGAGGGCTACAGAAGGGTCCCCAGTGCCCTAAGGAGACCAAGGAAGAGGGGGCATCACCGGCGGGTCCTACACAGGTGCTTGGGGAGCATCACGATGCCCGGGGGCGAAGCGGTCGGTGTTGGGATGCCAAACCCACGCTGGGAGGGGGGAACGGCTCGCTCGCAGAGCCAACCGCGCAGTCAATTAGGAATTCCACTGAAATTTCAAATTACGGCCTTTTTTTTTTTTGTTTAAGCGACAGAATTATGCCGTGTTACAGAGAAAGTGACAGGTAATTTGGGACACTGAGGATTTCTCGGGCTCTATAGCTAATGGGGAGTTTAGCACCAATTCCTCAGTAATTTGCACTTCTGAGAAACCGCGTTATTATAAAGTCAGAAATCTCAAGCACTTTCAACTCCGGGATCTGCCAGACTGACGGTGACCAGGAACTGAGGAGGCCCGAGTCCACAGGTCACCCATTTCAATATCTGAGGCTGGGTGGCTTCCAAAACCGGCCGCTCCGACGGCGGAGCCGAAAATTGGAGGTGACATTCAGAAGTCTCTGAAAATTATAACCCTGACTTCCTCCTTGAAAAGCTTATCTGAATCCTGGCTTATCCTTTGATGAGGTTACTGAAAAAGCATTCTGCTCCGAGTATTTGGAAGATAACAGGCAATATATGTGAGCTGGTGCGCTCCTCCCTGGGGGGGAAACGCTATCGAACACGCCAAGCGTGGGACACTAATTAAATGGTCTGAATTATGCTGGACATTAGGGTCCTGGGGTGGCTTGACTTAACTCCTTCCCATCCTTGTGCACCCGGAGAGAACGTGTGTGCTCATCCAGGCAGGCTCCCGGGGGATGTGCTTGGGCGGTCCATCATTGTCCAGGCATCCTGCTCCGGAGCATCCCACTCCATCCCGCTCCATCCCACTTCATCCCGCTCCAGACCCTGGTGCAAAACCCCTCCTGGGAGACAACCACATCCCATGATCCCAACTGACGGGTGAGCATCCTTAAGGAGCCCTGGAGACCTTCATTAACCAAATTAATCGCATCCGGAGAACACGCTCACCCCAGTGCTGGGCAGAGGCCCCGGCTGATCCTGCCCCTCGGTAAAGTCCTGGCAGTGTTCAACATTTTTGCTTAACTTTAAGCAAATGTTTGGGTTTCTTGGGTGCTAAACCCACGGTTGTGAGCGAGCGTCTTCCCGAGCTTTCGGGAGAAAGGGAAAGCGAGCGGAGACAGAAATACTGTCATAAGGGTGAGGAATGGTGAATTCAGTAATGCTTAATGGGCTGGCAAAGGGGCTATGAAAATTGAACCGGCTCGATTTGTGAGGGAAAATAACGGGGCTGCCTTTCTGCAGTGGAGCAGCAATCACAGCTCAAAGGGTGGAAGAGAGGAAAGATAATGCACTAAAATACAGGGTATTATGGCAAAATCGGTAATAATTAATTATGGGTGGCGGGCGAGTGCGTTCGCCCAGGGCAGGGGCTCGTTCCCAGACAAAGCTGCCTTCCTCTTCCTCCTCCTCCAAACCCCTGTACCCACCGTGGCTTCTCCACTGGGATGCTCTGGCTTTGCCTCTTCTCTGGTGAGCCTGTAGCCCCCAAAAAGGACGGAAAAAGAACAAAAGCCTTTTAATGGCATAATTTCTTTTAAAATTAGCCGTCTCCTAATGCTGCCCCAGCCCCCAAAAACGCCAATAATCGTTGTCTGGTTCCCTGCCATGTCCCCAGCCAGCGCCTTCAGCGTTTCAGGCAGCGCTGCGTGAGATTAGCAGGGAAGTGTTTTGAGTCCCCTACATCAAAGGGATTGAAAAACTATAAATTTAACAGAACGTATTATGCAGGTGGGGAAGCAAAAAAAAAAAAAGCAAGTTCTGTTAAAAAGGATGTCTCATTTCTCCCAGTTCCGGGGCAGGCCTTAAGGCAGCCAGTAAGTCTCCAGGGAAAAAAAAATACCAAACATTTAAACAGATGCAAGCCCAAAAAGCTGAGAAATGACAAGAGGTGGGAGAAGTGCCCAGGTTCATCACACGTGGGGGAAAGTGTTTGGTCTGGGAAGGAGGTGGGAAGGGGATGGGAAGAAGGTGGGAAGCGGATGGGAAGAAGGTGGGAAGCGGATGAGAAGGGGATGAGAAGGTGGTGGGAAGGAGGTGGGAAGCCTCGGGTGGGACAAGGCAGCGGCGAGGCTCCTGGTGCACCTCTCGGAGCACCCCCAGATCTCCCCTCGGGTCCCTTCTCCGCCAGGCGCTGCGTAAACAAAGATGGAAGGAAGAAGGGAAGATGAGAAATGAGGAGGAAAAGATGGAGCTGGTGGGATCAAAGGCTCGGGCAACGTTTTGCAAATTGCCATCGTTAATCCCTCCCTGCCCGCTCGGTGCCGAGGGCTGCGCCGGCCGTGCCACGCGGGCTGGGGACGGGGAGATGGCCACCAGCCCACAGGGGCTGGAACAACAAAGCCCAGCAGCGCCAGGGGGGGAAATGCTTCAAAGGGCCCCTGCCTTGAAAACGCTGAGTGTTATTTCCACGGGCCCTTAAACAGAATAATTCATTAGTCAGCTCCGAACAATCAATATCGCGCGCCGACAATTTATACACCGACTCTGTTTACCCAGCAGACCCTCTTTGATAATATTATTTATGATTCTAAATAACTCCATCGGTGTTCAATAGGGCTGGGAGGTACCTGGGGGACCGGGGCACAATCAAATTATGAAGACATATGGTTTACTCAGGGCTGGAAATGTTCAACTGCATTTCATTGCTGTTAGTCCTGCCGCAGTACCTTCCCCAATCACTTATACAACCTCCTTAATAGCGCTGGCTGGATGGGAAGGCTTCTTCGGGGAGAGGGCCCCCGCGCAGCCGGCGGAGAGATGGGGCTGTAAAGGGAATTTTACGGTGGCTGTTTCTGCATTCGCGCAGCTGAAGGACACGCCGAGCAGCTCAATGCATCCCAGGTCGCCGGGGCAATTAAACTCCTGTGCTGCCGGGGCTTGGCGGAGCGAGGAGGAGGAGGAGGAGGAGAGGAGGAGGAGGAGAAGGAGGAGGGAGGGCTGTGGGTGCCCAGCTCCCCCGGCGTCCGCGCCGGCTGATCCGTATGCGGCACAACGCGCTCCCCATCTCTGGGCTGTATTTATGTTCGCTGCATATACTGTGTACGCTTTAATAAAGCGCTTCTGATATACCCAGCGAGCGGCCGAGTGCTGAGTCATTATTATCGACAGAACATCGCATAAGTACTGAGCTGAGCTTCCTCTGGGCTTTGAGGGTGTATAAAGCTAACACTAATGCTATATTGCTCTATAAACTCTAGTCCTCCCTGCAGAGAGGCAATAATTAATCAGACGATGCATGATATGTAACAAATTAAAAAGATAAAACTTCCCAACAAAAATGATGGGACCGGAGAGACGGGGGCCGCGCTTCGCAGCGAGCTGCCCCCGCCGTCCCGTCTCCCCCGCTCTGCCGGGGTGTAACTCACAGGGGCTGGATCCTGCCGGCGCTGCGAGGCGTTGGGGCACCAGCCACACCGCTCACCCGCCTGATTTCGGCACGTCCCTGGCGCTCAGCCTCCGCAGGGGACGGCCGTGCCACCACAGGGCTGGGATGGGGACGCCGGGGACAACGCCGGGGACAACGCCAGGGACAACGCCGCGCTCCTTGTCAGCGGCGGGGAGGAAAAAGCAGCGCTGTCTGCTTTTGGACCTGTGCTGGAGACTCCTCTGGACGCTCGTCCTGCTCGTTCCTGGCTCGCAAACAGCGGAGGCTATAAAATAAAGCGATACCACTTATCACTGTGGAAATATAATCTCTGAGAAAATCCCACTAGAGTAATCATTAACGCAGAAACTGAAGACACTGACAACCCTGGATGTATTTTCGGGTTTCAGCTATTTCTGCTTCACGATTCCCTTTTGAAAAACCAGCATCTCCTTTCCAGAGGATACCCAGACACGTCGGGACCTGTTTTTGTTCCCCTGGAAGCAGAATGGAGAAGTAAACAGCCAGGATTCCTGTGGGACACAAAGAGAAGACATTTTCTACTCAGAAATGTCATGGGTTTTCACTTCCATTTTCCTGTGCAAACCACCTGTTTTGATGAAACCCTGGGTTCCAGCGGGGACACGTTTCGGTGGGGAAGCTCCAGGCAGCCCCCGTGCTCCGGCAGGATGTACAAGGACACAGTGGAGCTCTCCCCCCAGCTCCTGAGGGGACAACCCTCGGCATCTGCCAGTGGAGGATGCTCAGGGAAGAAGCCTGGGGGGAAAGGAGAGAGGGGTCTGTTTTTCTTTTACTTAAACCATTGGGAAAGAAGTTCAAACCATCTCTTGGGCACACAGCTTGGTTCTCCTGCCACTGCTCCCCATCCCAGCCACACTCCGGCTCCCTCCCCGACTCCTTTCAGCCCCAGCCCGCAGAGAAAACCCATCCCCACCTTTCACCGATCGCACTGGTGGTCGCAGGGTCTAACCGCAAGGTCCTCTTTGGAAGAGCAGCCCTGCCAGACCCTTGGGATCAGCCGGAGGAGCCATTCCCCATCCCTACGGGCTGCTGCTGGGACAAGGAGCACGGCAGCGCCCGTGGGAGAGGGGTGAGGATGGGTTTGGGGGTGCACGGCAGCCACCGACCCAGGCAAAAGCGTGGGTCCTCACAGGCCGGGCTGCCCTTAAGCTCTTTCCCAGGCTCGAGTGCCTGGGAAAGAGGCTTTTAGGCTGCGTATATCACACTGCTTTTGTAGCCTTAAAGGAGGTGTTTGGATATCTATATTTAGTTATTCTCACTTCCTTTCCTCCTTGACATTTATGAATTTTAGATGTCTTTCACTCCGGGCCTCTGAAGGGCATCGTGGAGAAAAGCCTGGTGGCCCCTGAGCTGCGCTTCCCCTCCCGGTGAAGCCGCCCAAGGGTTTGGCTGCTGCTGGTCCATCGGTGCTCGCCCAGCCGTGGGATGCTCGGGTACCGCGGGCGCTGCCGTGATGCTCTGATGCTCCCCAGCCTCTCCCAGGCGTGCGGGGCTGCCGCTGGCTCTGCGGCTGCCGGAGGGAGGGAGGGAGGGAAGGAGAGAGAGATGACTGGGAGCAGTGGAAAAAAACGAGATTACAAGGGATCAGGGAGATGCTGTTAAAGTACATGGCAACTTACAGATGAAACAGGCAGCAGCTGCCTTGAGCTGAAGGCCAATTTGGCGGTGGGCTTGTGCGGGAGGGCTGTCGGAGAAGCAGCCCTGCTGAAGCGTGGGTGGGTGGGAGACCCTGCAAACCCCTCCAGACTCCCTGTGCCGCCTTGGTGGGACGGGGTCCCGCTCCCATCCTCCTCACCGAGGTCTGCCGCGGTAACAGGCCCGGGAACGCACTTCTCCTTCATCCTGCTTAATACCCCGGACTCCTTAAATGGCGCTGAATGGAGCTGAGTGGTGGATAAACATTAGTTTCACAGCTCACAAAGCAGAACTGCCGGCTACTGCCAGTCTAGACGTAATGAGCTCCTCCCGGGACCCCTGGGAGCGCTTAGAGTGGGCTCTTCTTTACCCAAGCTGCCAGTCACGCCGGTGCCAGGGGGGAAGCAGCGCCGTTAATCTCTTTCCCACCATCCCAGCCAGAGCTGAAATCCCTTCGAGCATGTAACAGTTTTATTTTAATGTGCCGTCCCACCGGCACACGGGCAGGAGCGGCGTGGGCTGCCCGCCCGCCGCCTTTCTGCTGCCTCCCCCCCACGAGCCCCGGCCGGGGAAGCTTTAATTTGGGGAGTGGAAGCTTTAATTTGGGGACACGAGGTGGGGATGAGCCGACAGGATGAGACAAACGCCGAGGGAATAGCGTTCGCGTGTTTTACTTTTCACCCAGGCTGGTGTTGTCACCTCCTTGGGTATCCTTTAATTAACAACAGATTGCTGTTCTGCCGAGAGAGACTAATTTAGCACCTGGAAGAGGAGCGGGGAAAGTTTGCTTGGCAGCCAGGCACCGGCGGCCAGGGACGGCCCCCACCGTGCCGCGCTTTCAGCGGGAACCTAAATCACTTGTCAGGAGCTTTTCCCCAACGGCCGGAGCAAATCAGCTAACGAAGGTGACGTCAGGCAGATTTTCAGGAGCGCTCCGATGGACCGGCCACGGCTGCTGCTGCTTCCCCGGCGCCTCGGGTCCTCCTCTGGGAAGCAAAACATGGCTCACGCCTGTGTCTGCTCCCCTCATCCAGCCACAAAATAAGTCCACAGGGAAATCAAGGTGGGATGCTGCGTTTGGGCGAAGCGAGCTGGGACGGATCCCACCTGTGCCCAGAGACACGGCCACCTCCCTGGGCTCCTACCAGGAGACCCGGCTGGGGAAGAGCCATCAGCAGCGGCTCCATCTCCCGTGATGCCCCGCTGGCACCCCGCGACGGTGAGCAGGGACGCGGTGCGTAGGGATGCTGTCCCCATAACTCTACCTGCGAACCAACACCCAGGCACAGCACGTGCCACAACATCCCCCCCGAGAAACGCCGGCTCCCGGGAGAGAGACGAAGAAGATCACATGTAGGACTCATCGATTTTTCCTCTCGAGATCTCTTCCCAGAACAGGTCAGACATACGAGATGGGAAAGAAGGGGAAGAGCCACTGTCAGCTCCTTCCCGGGAGACCGACGGGCTAATTGCCACACTCTAAGCATATCCCCGCTCCGCGTGTCAGCCCAGGGCTCCTGCTCCCCCGTCCTCCCCGGCAGCGGAGCAGCCCAAGGGCCAGCGAGCCCCCCATCCCCAGGGACGGGCAGGGAGCCAGCGGGGACTTTTCCATCCCTGACCTCGGCGGGGACGGACACCTGTGTCTCTCCTCTCTGCCGGGCCGCATTTAGCAGCCGTAATTATACCCTTTCCATCTATGTATAAATAATTGGAATTCCGGGTAAAATGTTGGGTTGTTTGATTTACATCCCCAGTCAGTCGATAAGGTTGCAACAAGGATAAATCACGGCAGAAGTGCCTACTCAGAAGATCCGAGAGGAAGAGAGAGAAACTTCTGTCGTCCCACCCCCCCCTCCCATTACTCATGCTTGTT
>VXAK01019076.1:108676-208636 GCA_013399435.1 Arenaria interpres
GGGCGTGTGTCCATCCCAGGGAGGGAACAGCCCAAGTTGCCCCACGAGGGTCTCAGCATCGTGAAAATCCCGTTATCACGGGGTGACGCTGGGCGGGATGAAGGCAGGAGGTCGACCCCCTCTGCAGAAGCCTCTTGCTTGCAACAAAGAGCAGAGACTCTCCAAAGCTTCAGTGATCTACCCAGATTAGGCCTCAACGAGCTGAATTTCTGCTCCAGGTAGCGCAGCTGCTCCTCGCTGAATAAAACATGCCCTTCACCCTGCTGCGCCCTGAAGACGAGCTCCAAGAATTCTTTCATTCCTCCTCCTTTCTGTTCAGGCACGTGCCTTTTTTTTTTTGGCAAATGCCTGCAAAGAGGGGCACTGCCTGTTGTTCCTCTCGGGTTATTTGCTGCAGGGAGCGATGTGGCTGTTTTCATGAGTCTCCCATGGCTTGCCCGGGAGGTCGGGGGTGCTGGATGCTGGCACCCATGAATAACGGTGGGTGAATAATGCCACGAGCCCCCCATCAGCAGTTCTTCCTCTGCTCACCCCAGGCAGCACTGGGGGGAGTTCCAAGGGGTGCACAGGGTCGGTGTCACTGCTGACTCCGCTGTCCCACTGCAGTCGCTGCCTTGCGATTCCCAAGGCTTTGGCAGAGCCGAGGCCAGACCCGAGGCTTGTTTTCCTCCTGCTCCGTTTATGCCTGAGCAACGGTGCGGCGAACCACTCGAGGGGGATGTTTGTACATCTTCAGACTGTTTAAACTGCTATTCATTTCCATGGCTGTTGTCACCGTTTAAGAATTATCTACCAGAGAGCTAGAGGAATTTTCTGCCTGTTATACTTGGTCCGAGCCGCCCGCTCAGAGGCTCCCCGTTTGCCGTTTTCGTTTACTTTGCAGGGAATCCGGCCAGAATGGATTGTTTCTGCTTTGCGCTGAAGTTTTTAAGTAATAGAAAAACGACAATCAAGTAACAACGGTGGCAGCGCGGCCGGCGTTCGGTGACGGGAGGATGGGGCTGCTGGGCGGGATGGGTATCCCAGCCCGTGGAGTTCCCCCGTGCAGGGGGGGAGCGATGCCCAGCGCCCGCCCCACGGCAGCTGTGTTTGCACACACAGCCCTGGGCAAACATCAGCCCCGGCCCCCCGGCTTGCCAAGGAGCTCCGAAAGCCTCCGCGGCGCTCCAGCGGGCGAGGGCCTCTCTATAAACAGGCAGAGAGCTAAGTCTGGCATCTGCTCCCGTAATGATACAGCAGATCCTTACAGCTTGTGACATCCCACTATAAACAGAAAGCTGCAAAACCCTGTAATTTCGAAAGCTGGATCAGGTACTGGTGTGTTTTGCATAATCCAAGAGACAGTGGGTTTCAGGCTGAGTGTTCCTTTTTCCTTTCTTTTTTTTTTTTTTTTCCTTTTTTGCTTGCTTGCCTTGTCTCCCCTTCTGGTTGACATGGTTACAGAATCCTGAGGGTGGGGTAATAGGACACGACGGATGCGTTCGGGCAGACTCAGAAATCCACCGATGCCTCCTGGAAAAGTCCGGAGAGCACGCTGTGTAGAGACAACTCAGCTGCTTTGTCTTCCTGCCTGTCTCTGCTTCTCTCTCTCATTTCCAAAGCGGTATTTGCATGAAGACCTCGCTTTCTTTCCCCGAGCTTTCCACCCGCTGCTGCCCTTTCCCTGCCCAATCCCTTAATTCTCCGCTTGTGCCATCGGAGTCGCTTCTGCTGCGACCAACTGCCAGGGCAGAGGAGACCCGGGTGGGGAAATCACCGGTGCTTACAAAAAAAATAGATAGATGGAGGCAAAATTGTTCCTAAATTGAATGTTTTTCACAGTTCTTCCAAGCAGCGGCTGCAGTACTTTAGGATTATTCTCTCCCGGGGGGCCTCATAAAAGCTGTAAATACTCGGAATAGCTTTCGAGGCTGGCCTTATGACAGCTCAGTTCTCAAGAAAATATATGCTAATGTGCATCGCCGTCATTATCCGGGAGACCTCGCCGCAGACGCTCTTGTCTCTGCGAAGAAAAGATTTCTGATTGCTGCTGTTTTGCTAAAAGTTAAATACATCCAAGGCTTCCAAACTCACGGCGAGCGTTTTGCGGCAGAATTTGCCCGGTGGTGGCTCGTGTCCGCCGCACCCCAGCTCCGGGATTTGTTTGGAGCCTAGGGATGAAGTTCTCCAGGAGCAATAGATCCCGCTGGAGATGGATGGGAATGGGATGCTGTGCCGCCCCGCATCCCTCCAGCGGCAGAGAGCCCGCTGAATTTCCGAGTTGGGAGTCACCGTCTATTCTCATGGGCTTCCTCATTCATATCCATGGGGCTTGGGCACCTCCGAGTCTCGCAGACAGCGCAGGAGACAAACGAGTTACCCAGAGCAGGTTCCTGTAGGAAGAGGAGCAGGTTCCGCACACGTGGACTCCTCGCTCCGGCTCCCGGAGAGTTTTGTTCCCTGTCATCGGCACTGACGTGCAACAAAATGGAAACAAGGCTATTTAAAGGTTCCCATGCAGTATGGTGCTTCGGAAAAAAGGAGGGAAAAAAAAAGCCAGAAAGAAAAGAGCTCTGCTCAAGTGTAAATGTCAATGGGACGCTGGCTGTAATGCAGCCACGGAGTATGCTATATTACTTAATTGAGGCGGAAGGCACTGAAAGGGAATAAAGAAATAAATCAGGGAGCCGTGCAAATGGAAGCAGCAAAGCCCCGGCAGATTTACCGGCACAAGGCTGTTGGAGGTGGCCTGGCACGGGCTGGTGTCGGAGGAGGCATCCACGGCTCCTCTCTAAATCAGCACCCACGGGTGATGGAGCGGTGCTGGATCCAAAGGGGGGGTCAGGGTGAACACCGGCCACTCCGGAGGCCAGGGATGTCCTGGGAAGGAAGGGCAACGTCACCAGAAGAGAAGCCCAAGCCCCAGCCCAAAGCTTGAACCATCTTGCCAGCTGAGATGGGTTTGCAGCTCCCCTTGGTGGAGGGAAGCGGGGGGACAGGGGCGAGGCGGCACACCAGTATACCAGTACACCAGTCCCAGCAGGGCTTTTAGGGTCCTGTGGAGAGAAAAGTCCTCACTGTCCTGACAGGCTCCCAGAAGCGATTGCACCCATCCAGGGGTCTGTACCATCTGGGGATACTTCGCTCGGTCTTGAGCGTGGGGTGTTGTTTGCAGCTGTCTCAGTAGAGCCGTTTCTGCCGTAATCAAATCCTTTCATCCCAAGGGAAAAAAAACCCAAGGTGCTGAGCTTGCAGAGCAGCCCAGTGCCTCCAGGAACCATCACTGGGGGGGTCACCGCTCCGGCATCGCCCTGCTCCGGGGGAACTGGGTGCCTCACCAGCTCTGAACTAGCCCTGAAATTCCTCCCTCCCGTTCTTCCGAAGTGTCCTTTGCTTTCAAACGGTGTTTATCGTGGATGATTGATATTTGACATTACGCTGTACCGGGAAGGCGCGCGGCATCACTCCGCTGGGAGGTGACGCTCTTCCCGCAAACACATCCATCAGAGCTGCCAGTGCCACCCCGGCAAGAGGCCAGCGGAGGAGCGTCCCGGGGGACCCACGCCGGGCTGGAGCCCCACCAGGGACCTCACCGCGCATCTGGGGGCCGGGAAGCATGGGGAGGGAAAGGCGCAGTCCTTGAGGGAAGCCAGAGCCCTGGCATCGCCGCCATCAGACAGGCTGAAGGATGCTGTCTGCTCTCCACCGCCCCGGGGCCGCCGCTGCCCTTGAAAGATGGCCGAGAAATCCTTGAGGAGAGCGAGGGGAAGGAGGGCTCGGGCGCGCCGAGGAGAGGCAGAGCCAGCACCGTCTTTTGCGGGCCGAGATAACGGGGCAAGTATTGATCCCAATTTGCCGCTGCCGGCGTTCGAGAGGCGATGGCTGGAGGAGTGTGTTATCTCTCTGATCCGTGCCTGCGCCTCAGGAAGAGATGGGATGCAATTCATTAAGCAATTCTTCTAATAGTCCCGAGGCAGAAGAGGTAAAATGACCTCAGTGAAATAATTCGAGGGCCTGACGCTCATCCGCAAGCGAGACCTCTCTGTCTCCGGCAGGGGAAAAGGCTCTCGTGAAGGTGTCGCTTCCCAGCGCCGTGGGAATAACGCCCCGCGTCACCGAGAGGGACAGGGGTGGCCGCAGCTCCCACCAGGGCTGAATTCAGCTCCGCAGAGCGCTCGGGAGCTGGCCGGAATTAACAGGTCCACATCGATTTTGGTTTAACTTCCCATTTATTACAGCGCTGTGGATAGAGATTAACTTTCCTTGCTCGGTATTTATTATTGTTTCACCTGCTTTCGAATGGGAACTGAAGGCGCTTTGATGAATGAACCGAGGGCTCCACCGTACCCCGGAGGAAGGGATGTCCTTCCTGCACATCCAGCATGGGGTTTAGCCCCCCCGAGGCTCTCCTGGAACCCCCCCGAGCAGCCGGCAGTAGCCAGACCAAGCCGGCACCTCCTCCCTGGCAGCTCACGCTCCCAAAGCAAGTCATTAATATGCATCTCTCTGACGTAGCCTAAGTCACTCCTGGTGAAGTGCTGTGTCTAATTGATTTGAGATGCATCAGCCGAGCCTCACGACCGGCTCTGCCGGGCCCGTGTGGAATAAGTGCAACGCGCTGGGAAGAGGGGAATTACTCTTGACACTGGGATTATATCTCTGCCAACAGCATCAATATCCTATTAAAGATATGTGATAATATAACACTAATTACCAATTGAGGGGCCATTACAGGGAGCCTGCAAACACCAGTTCGATCTCACCCTTCAGATTAAAAACACCACAATGATTTCCTGTTCCTTGTACTTTATTCCTGTGTTTTCTTCCCATGCATAATGCAGCAACGCAAATCGCCAGCGAATACCTAGGAGATCGCTGCCTTCACCTGCCGTCCGAGGGTAATGGCTTCCCGAGCCAGGAAGGAGATAAGTCATGTCTGGAAGCAGGGGAGAGGATGGAGAAAAAGTCCTCTCCTGCTTCCATTTGGCTGTCTGCCTAAGGGCAACGTCAGGAGCAAGACTCAGCAAGAGAGAAGACAAGTCGCCTGGACGAACCGGGACCAGTCCCGCCCTGCAAAGCCTTCTAGTGCTTCTACATTTAGCCTGTGGAAGAAACATAGTTTTTCTTTCCACTCTCCTGCTCGGCTCCCAACGGTCCTGCTGGCACCAGCAGCACCTTCACAGAAAACCATTTAAAGGCTGACTTTAATCATCGAAAGCCACACCGGGGGCAGGCATCCACACGGCATCCAAGGCTACCCAGCACTGGCCTTTCCGTGCAGCACCTTAACACGAACCCTACAAATGTCTCTAACCCGAGGGGTCTGGAGACCCCCACCCCACCACTGCTCTCCACCTGATGCTTCCCGGCTGCCAGACCAACCATTCCCCACAAGGAGGACGAGAGGGATTTACTGCTCCCTCTGCAAAAGGAACTGCAAGGCTCGAGCATTCCTGGGGCAAGAACAAGCCCGTTCGGGTCGTCTAAGGCTTCTGGCCTTAAAGATGTTTGGCTGATTTGAAAGATGGTTTTTTCCCCTTTATTTTTTCCTAAGGCTATGGAGGGCAGAGAGCCTGTAACAGTGGTCACGAGGTTAATGAAATCGAAACAACGAGCATGATCTCCAAAAAACCCCTTCATCCTGCAGGGGCAAATCCGGTCCTGCCGTCAAGCCGCGGTGCCCAAAGCTGCAGAGTATTTTGCAGAACGAGGGCCTGGGAGACAAAACCGGAGCCCCGGGGCACCCCCGCCAGCACCAGTGCATGGCAGCGGACGCAGCCCCCTCTCTAAACGTAATTACTGGGGAGAATAACAGGAACATCTAAAGAGGGAAGAAGCCCTTTCCTGCGGAGAAGCAGAGGAATTAGAATCCACCTCCCGCTCCCAGCTGAGGCTAATGGCACGGTGTGGCTCAGAGCAATCCTTTCGGAGGGCAGCCTCCGGGAGCAGGCGTTCAATAAATGTCCAACAAGGGCCCAAGCGAGTCTCCGCGGGAGGCGATGGGAGCAGGAGCGAGGAGCTGTGTCTGCCATGTCCTTCTCGGGGGGGGGGGCCACACAAAGGGACCCCCTCAACATCCCTCCTCCCGCCTGCAGCGGTGCCTGCCAGCCATGCGTTACCTTAATGAGGCACAATAATATCCTATCAGTCCTACAAGCTATAGATTGAAGGCGCAAAGAAGAATCGTCAGAACCCCCCGTGTGATCAATCTTGTCAAAACACCTTCCTTTAATCCCTTACAAATGAAAGGGAGATGCGTTTAAAATGTCATCCTTGGGGTCTGGGAGCCAGGTCCCTATAAATCAGTCAGCTCAGGTAAACCGGATTATTTAGGAGCTGTTTGAGAGCAGACGTGCCGAAAACAGTTCTGAACTACGCACACAAGGTTTGCATCACCTCAGATGCAAAAATTGTACCTTCTTATTTTTTTATTTTACCTTTCCATGAGTAAGCACCCACCACACAGAGATGTTACAGGGGAGAAGATGGGCAGGGTTCCGCGGGGACACACACGACTCACGGCGAAGCAAGCGCAGGGGTAAACCCAGGGACTAATAAGCTCTGACAAGAAGGGACAACCACGTAAAACGTCGGGCGATACCTTAATCCGCCAGGGAACTGAGCCCAGGGGAGGCAGCGGGGCCGGCAGGACCCAGGGACGGCCGTGGATGGGCTGCGGTAACACCGGCCCCGGGAGGAACACCGGGAACACGCGCCCGCCCTCACTTACAGCAAGGTCACGGCTCTCCAGCAACAAATACATTAAAAAAATAAGCAATCTGGGACCATTTTCTGCGACACCCACGGCAAGGGCTGACCTCGCCGCCCAGCTACGAAGCTGGGGACAGCCAGGAGCATCAATTTTCTCTGTGCCGCTGGGCGAAGGGCTTCACCTCCTGAATCTCGTTTAGCTCATGGGCTTACTAATCCCCACCCCTGCCAGAGGCAAGGCGTAAAGCAGCCCCTGACGTCCAAGCCAGCCGCCCAAAGGACGTGATGCATCCCTCTGTGTCCCCCAAAACCTTCTCCCGGGGGCCCGAGGCGGCGGAGGGGCCTTTGCTGGGTGAACACCCATGTGCCCATTTAACAGAAAAGACTTTTGACAGATACGACAACGGACAGGGATCGGTTGGGTTCTTTATTGGTTCTGAAGGTGCTTATATTTAAAACAATTTGTTAGGCTCCCCATGATTTACTGCCGCGCTGGAAAATGGGGCTGAGTATTGATTCTTTGCCTTTTCTATTGCAAATGGGTGTAATGTTTTATAGTATGTCAGAATAATAGCAGCGGGCACTTTATCAATGTCAAATGTTAAAAATGATCAGCTATTGTGATGTAGGAGATTAAATATGAAAGCTTGATGGGTATATAAAAGCAAAATGGCAATAATAAAGGGATTTTTATGTTCAACTCGTTGCTCTCCCAAATCTACCTGGGGAGTTATTAGAACCAATTGTGCTGATCAGTGACACATCACCATGGGTTGCAGGACAGGAAAGTGCTGGGTTTAACTCCCTGGGGGTCTTTGCGCGTTGCTGGGCTGATGTGGGGGCTGGAAGTCGAGCCCTGCCCTTCCCTGCCAGGACTTTGAGGAGTTTCGCATCCCTCCGAGTCGCTGACAGACCCAGGGCTTGGCGATGGGACATCCATGAGCCCAGCAGCCTCTCAGAGCCCTTCTCTCCCCAGGAGGTACAAGCCACCAGGACCAGAGTTGCCCCAAGGAGGAAGCCACGACACAACAATCGGGAATTTGGTGCGGAATGAGCTTAAGGAGTCCCAGACTGCAAAGCCAGAGGGGTTCAGGTCCGCCTGCACTATGCAAACAGAGCCCTCACAGCCCAAACCAGAGCAGAAAGCCCTCTGTTTCTCATGGTATCCAGACTTCTGTAACCCAGACAAGCAAATTAATTGCAGAGTCACTTAATGTATTGATTGGAAAGGCTGAGATGCAATAACTAATGCAAAATCACTGAGAGCCGCAGCGCTGGGTTTCAGCTCTCACTAAAAACCATTTGCACAACACAAAATACACCTACATGGGTTCTCAGACTCAGAAAGAGAAGACCTTTCAAGGAGGATATCTTCAAGACCAACTGGCCCTTAAATTTCTTAAATCTGAAACATAAGCACCTGCCAAACACCTCTGTTCTCCACCGAGCCGAGCTCACGGAGCAGAGCTGGTTTACGCTGGCTGCTAAAACAGATGTGGGAAAAGCAGAAGGACCTGGAGAGGAACCAGGGAGCACCCAGGACCCTCACCGCCTCCGTGCCCGACGCCCTGCTCACCTCCAGGGTGGTCTCCATCGCCTTGTCCAGAGAAAGCACCATAGGTCTGCTCACAGCTTCCTTGGGGATGCCCTGTTATCAAGCACCACTCAAAATAACGCCTGCTCCCATCCTCTCCCCAGCACCAAAACCTCCCCCCAGCCATCGGAGCCCTCCGTTCCCCAGCACCAGCCCTTTTATAGCCTTGGCAAGCCCTAATTCCTGCCAGCCTGTCCTCAAATCTCTGCTCATGGCAAACAGCTGGGCTCCTCCACTGGTCAAGCCTGCCCTTAACTCCTTCCCCACCAGCCCGATCCCGGGAAAAACAGGGAAAACTTTCAGAACTCCATCAGTCGGGATGACTCCAGCTTGTAATCGTCAGTGCTCTCACCGGTACTTCATTACAAAAAGGAAGCGTGAAAATAAATAAAGAAAAGCCCAATAATTCTCGAAGCCTGGACTCCAATTAATTTCTTTGAGTTGTCGTAAGCAAGAGGGAGAAAACGCACGGGCAGGACAAATGTTCTCCTAATTACCTAAACACTTTATTAACCAACGCTAATTAAAGCATTTCTCGGAGTCTGACAAATGTCTGGAATTACTCAATTTAGAAGTTAGTTTTGACTCCGGTAATTTATACAGCGTCGGAAAGTTACGAGGGAAAAAAAAAAAAATCTTTCAACTAATGTTTTTTTATTAAAGCTGACAGCAATAATTAGTTATTTGCTACTAATGGGGCGGCCCCTGGAGGGAAATTTGCTGAGATGGATGGTTTGGGTCGGTGCCAGCAGTAATTGGTCTGAGCCTTGGTCAGGCGCTGGCAGGTTGTCCCGCACAGCGATGCTCCGCGCCGGCGTCTACCTCCCGGCCCCGCCGCTGGGCTTGGGCTGGCGAAAGCCACATCTTGGAGAGAAGCTGCTGGACCCCAAGTTCGGCAGGAAGGGCAGCGACTCGCTTTCTCCGCAAATGAAGCTGGAAGTCGGGAATTACAGCCGCAGGTTTCCCAGGAGAAAGCGTTTTGAGCGGCTCCGTCCGGGCAGACGGTGGCTGCCCGGAGAGCGAGGGGCCGCTCGCTCCGAGAAGTCACCCACAATGAAAACTCCATTCCTTTTCTTCCAAAAGATAACCCATTGTCTTTTCCACGGCCAGCGTGAAGAGCGTGAGGCCTGACCGTAGAGCTTCAGCCAGCAAAGGGGAGGGGTTTGACGCTGGGCAGTTCCCACAGCCCTTTCCCTGGCTGGTTTTTGTCCATCCCCAGGCGCTGGAGGCAACCGACTGCAGCTCCTCTTAAAAGTAGGCTTCCAGTTTCTACAGACACAGAAAAAGCCCAGAACACGGGAAACTAATGAGCTCCGTGGATTCAGAAATCAGAATGCAAAGGAAGAGGATCCAGATTTTCTTTTCATCTCATTTTTTTTGTTGAGCTTGACACATAATTTTGGATGCTTGGATTGTCAATACCTTTTGTTTCACGCCCTTCCCATAAACTGCAAATGATCCAATTATAGAGTAAAAGGAACAGAAAAGGGGGAAAGCAAGAGAAATTGAATAATCGGGGCGGGGAGGAAAGTAGGTGAGATGAAAAGCTAAGGAAATGACAAATGTATGGCCGCACGGATGAGTTAAAGGGCGTTACACGGAGAGGGGAGGGGGAAGCCAAGGACTCAGGTCTCGTCCTTGGCCTCCCACCCGGCCCACGCTCTGTCTCCCGGGCTGATGCCGAGCCCCCGTGGGATCACCAGCGTTTCCCAGGGGGGCTGCCCCCAGCATCCCCCCCAAACCTGCCCCACCACGCTGGATCTGAGCTGCGGGGACGCCTTTCCATGGGGTTAAACAGAGTGGCCACGTGGCAAAACAATCCCGCAGCAGCCCGAAGGACTCTCTGCAGCCTGACGTGGGAAGAGCTATTTTCCTTCTCCTTTTTTTTTTCTTTTTTTTTTGGCAGGAGAGAGAGGACCTATGGGCTGAGAAAGGCGCTGAAACCCCGCTCGCCGGAGAGGTTCCCCGGGAAGCCTTGACAGATATGCTAATGCTCTGCTGCTTCGGCTGCAGGAACTGACATTAAAAGGCCTTGGTTAAAGACAGGGCTCAGCGCCTGAGCAGCGTAATGAGGTGTTTCACATCGCCCGACCTTGTAGGAACGGCCACGGCTTTCCAAATGCTTCGGGTGGCCTCGGCCGCTTGCTCTCCCAAGCCGAGCGCCTTCCCCAGCCCTGCCCACGGGACGGACACAGCAGCGAGGGGGTGTCCCGTCTCACCGAGGCTCTCGGCGCCCCAAATCCTCTCCTCCCGGAGGGGAGCCCTGGAAAGTCGCCGTGGACCCACACGGCCCCATCCCACCCGTGGCATCCCTCGGGAAAGGCTCCGGCTGGCGCAGCATCACCCCGGCCGCTCGTTGCCGCCTTTGCTCCCAAACAAACCAGCCCGGCACGTTTCAGCAACAGGCTCCGGGGCCTCACACCGCTCTGGATAAATAGATCTGGGAGCCGGTGAGCATTTACTACCGCAGAGTCCCGGGGAACGGCACAGCGTGCGGTGCTTGGCTCCACGTGCGCGCCGGCTTATTGACAGGTTGCCACGCTCCCGGCCTCGGGGCCCCCATTCCTCTTTCTCTCCTGGAAACTGCTGGTGGAGGCACTGCTGGCCCTGGTGGCATCGAGGACCGGGCGGCTGGGGACACCAGCTCGGCTGGGAACAGCCCCAAAGGCCGGGTTCGAGCTGTCCTGGGGGTTCCAGAAGCTCAACACCCACTCATTTCAACCTGTTGGCCGCCCACGTCCTGCAGGAAGCCCGGAACCACCTTAATTCAGCGCCAGTGGGGTGGCAAGTGCACAGCCCAGGCGGGCAACCTTCGGTAAATCCCTCATGAGACCCAGGGGGGTTTTGTCCCCCCAACATCCCTGCCTCCCCCGGGTGGGAACTCTGCAGTCCCAGCTCCCCACCGGAGCCCCCGGTGCCCACGGATCCCTGGGAACGCCAGAAAGGCAAGGTAGGAGCAGAAAACCCACTTTAAAGCTTTTAAGGGAATATTCAGAAGAATGGAAAGGGGTTTTGATCTTTCTTTTTTCCCCAAACTCAAATAATAGAAAAAAAAAAAAGGCTTTTAAAATAAATAGCTGACAATGTCTCTTATTTGAGTAATTCTTTGCCAGCAATAAATGTGTCACTCTAAAGTGCTTTATTTAGAAATAAAAAAATGTTTTTCTTTGTAGAGCGCTCCACATTACATCAAGTTAAAGGCTGGAAGCGAGATTCTCCTCCTCTCACCGCGCACCCCTCCCTCCTTGATACATTCATATATTCTCCTATAATCTGATCTAGGTTATAAAAATATAAAAAAAGAGAAAAAAATAGAGAGACATCTGGCTCTCCCACACATCTGACATTTCCCTTTATGCCTGGTTTAACTTTTTTATGACTGCCTGGGTTCGCTTCATTGGAGAATTTCTCCCTTCAAATGAGTTTCCTGTTTTATGTTAGAAATTTTCCTTTAGACAAACCTGGTAATTTTTCAAGCTAAAATGTGTACGTTTTAAGTACTTAGGAAGTTTAAGGATCCCGCTGATGGGGACATAAATCTCAGTTTATTCACGCTGGAGTCCCCGTGTCTAACTGATCCTGTTAAAAAAGGAGAGAGAGGCAAGAAAGAGCCTGGTATATTTTTTGCTTGTTTTACAGTAGGAAAAAAACCACCCCAAACTGTCAATTCGGTGAGTAATTTGTTAGTGTCTGCTCACACTTCCAAGGCTTTATGTGGTGACACCGGGGGAAGGCAGTTCCTCTGCTCGCTCGAGCTTCTACTCGTTTAATAGACAACGAAGAGGGGGCTGATGGGGTCCCCTCGCTGCTGAGGGCTCTGGGGTGACGGATGGGGATGCCGGGGGGGGCTGGAGCCACCACACTGCTGTGGGTACCATTGCGGGTACCACTGCCTCCCTCCCGGGCCCGTCTCCTCCTCTCTTCACCTCCCTGCTCACATCGAGCTCTCCCGACACAAGACAACATAATAATATAGAGAGATAGATAATGTAATAAAATAATGAATAAAAGCAGGACAAGTCCTATTGTTGGGTAATAAGGAGGAGGGGAAAAACAAAAAGAAAAAGCGATCCAAAAAGGCACTGAAAAGGCTAAAATTATTTCTGCACTAGAGCAGGGAAGGAAACAAACCCCGGCAGCCCTTCTGGCAGGGGGGGAGCGGGGCTGCTGTTCCCAGCAGCCGGGTGACATTGCCGGGGACCCTTCCCTCCCGCCCCCGAAAGGCGCCCGCAGCAGCGCATGAGAATCACCCATTTGTGTCCCCGCGGACGGAGGGAAGAGGCCGCCGAGGCTGGGGGGTTTGGGGGGTTTTTTCCTCTAAGGCAAAGTCCCCAGAATAAGGCCTTCAAAGGCAGATAAAGCTCATTTCTGAAAGGCATTGAAAACAGGCAGGAAAGGAGAACTTCAGGGAAGATCTCTCCGGGTTTGGAGAGATCTCCTCTTCCTCCCCCTCCTCCTCCCCCTCCTCCTCCTCCTTCTCCGAGAAGCGCATGCCGAGGGGGGCACGGGCCAGCCTTTCGGTTGGAAATTGAAGATATATCCATTGCTTTTTGCTTGGTGAGCTGATTGCCAGCGCTTTAGCGGAGGAATCGCCAGCCCCCACCCTCCAGCTAATTCTGCTGATTGTTCGGGGCAGAACGAGCTGGGGAGGGGCTGCTTCTGACAAACGCACTTCCATTTTCATCCCAGTTCCTCCTCTGGGAATAAAAGACATTTTTCCATTGGCGGTGGAGGTGGCTGCAATCCCCCCCCACCCCGCCAGAACCAGGGTAATGCCACCAGAGCCCCAGGGGGGCTCCTGTGTCCCCCTGCCCACTGCAAAGTGGCCTTAAGAGGGGGCTGGGGGGGTCTTGCCGGCTCAATTCCAGCCGAGGCTCAGCTTTCAGGTTTCATCCAAACGCCTAATTAAATTTTCAGAGCGCGAACTGCTCGGGATCCAACACAAATAGCTGCAGGAGCCAGAGGGGAGGCAGGGAAAGGACGGAGGGAGGGGGGAAACAAAGGGAGGGAGAAGCCTAAAATAAATAAATTAACTAAACAAATAAGTAGGGAAAGAAACAAGCGAGGGAAAGCAAAGTAAAACCACCGGCAGCCCCGGCCGCCCGAGCGCTCATTAGCAGCGGGAGAGGAGGGAAGTGTCTCGTTGTCTGGGGCTGTCATCCCTCATCCTGACGAGCACTTAGAGAGTCGCGACCCCTTTCAGCATCTCCATACAGACAATCAGCCCCTCGCATCGGTCACTGCCGCTCGCTCGCCGCCTTATTACAGGGAGAGGCGGAAAGAGGGATATTATATCCTTGGGAAACGTTGGGAGGGGGGAGGCTGCTGCCCACGTCGCCCCTCCTGCCTGCAGCTCACACGCCAAAGGTGGGCAGGGGAGAGCGGGCAGCCGCGGCAAGAGCTGCCGCCCCCTCCCCGAGTGATGCCCACAGCCCTGGGGTTACCCCCGAAACTCCTCACCCCGGGAGGGGGGCACGGGGAGCAGCGCATCTATTTTTTGCACATGTCTACGTGGCGCTCAGCCGCCTCTGGGAGGCCGAGCTGTCAGCAAACAGTGATTTCAGCTGGGTTTAAAGGGAGATACGGAAATAAATAAATAAATAAATAAAACCCCGGCATCATCTGCGGATAAGAAGCCTGGGAGCAGTTTGTGGAGAGGCTGACAGATGGGGGGGCAGGAGGGGGGGTTGCTGGGGAGAGGGGCGAGCGCCGGAGAAGGAGTATTTAGCGACCTGATGTGTTTTCGGCGCTCGGCAGAGCGAGGCTCCCAGCTCCCCGGCAGCACAGCTTGTTACCTTCCTGCCCGAGCTCCCTTTGTGCTTTATTAGAATCCGAGAGCGCGGCGAGCGCCGGCAGCCCCAGAGCGATGCTTCCCTCCCGCACGGATGCTCCGCTCCCGGCATCCCTGCCGACAGCGGCCGCATCCACGCCCGGATAACGGGAGCAGCCCCGGGAGGAGGAGGACACGGCAGTCCCCGAGCTTGTTCCAACCAGGGAAGAGCGGAGGAGCAGGGGCGCGAGCGGCTGGAAGCCTCTTTCCTAATTAATTTGGCCGCTTGACGACTCAGCAGCGCGAGGCAGGCGCGTGGGGAAGGAGAGGATGCCCTGCAGAAGCTCGGGTCTGGTCCGCGTCGCCCCGTAAAGCGAAACAGCTGAACCCCAGCATCTTCCTCCCCGTGGGACGTCTTCATCCCTCCCACTCAGCCTGGTGGGGTTCACCTGGGAGACAGCTCAGGCCAAAGCCGGTGTCGGGGGCCTCTCCGCACCCCTCGCGGTGGCAGAAGGAGCCACGAGGCCGCCCAGCGAGGCGGTGTCTCCCGACGGAGCCGGACGCCTCTGGGTTTTCTGGCAAACACTGCCCGTGGCCGGGATCCCCCGTTCCGCCGGGCTGTTTGCTCCTGGTCAACAGGGAGGGAAGGCGGGCGGGCGCCGCGCCGCCGCCTGAGCAAACAGCCCCCGGTTGTTCAAGCGCAAAAAGCAAACGCACCTTCCACTGAGACGTGGAGGGGAAAACCCGGGAAGGAAGGAACGTGCCCATGCCCCGTCGGGAGGGACAAAGCGCCACCCCCGCGCCACCCAAAGCACCTCGGCCTCGGCGCTGCTATGGGTCGGGCTTTTAGGTTTTATTTATTTCCCTAATTTTACTTGGCAGAAATTGAATCTCCGTTCCAGTTCCTCCTGATTCCATAAAGCCGTATCAGTTACACTGTAAGCCCAATTTATTCTTTTCTATGTATTCATTAAACCCCAGTTAGTTACTGCATTATTTAATGGAATTGATGATGTAATTAAGGTACAGGCAGACATTAACAACCAGAACCGTCAGGGAGGTTTAGGGTCCTTTACTACTCTCTTCCCAGAGTTATACGGCTTCTAATTTCACAACAATTACTCCAACCGGTGGGTTCCAGCCGCACACTTCACGCATACCGAGCGGCCCCAGGAGCACCCTCAGCATCCCCCCGCACACGACGTGTCCCCACGACGTCCTTGGCTTTGCTCCATGTCCTCTGCCCGTCTAATTCAGAGCACAAGATTCCCAGGGAGTATTTTCTTTTCCTGATACAAAACTACCCGTGCTGGCCGCTTCTGAATGAATCCCGGTCTACGCCAACAGCCCCCTCTCACATCTGGAAGCGAGATGCACGAGCCTCGGGTTTCATAGCCTGGGAGTAATTACCTCGTTTTATTGCTGGGGGCTGGAATAAGAGGCGAAATTTGGGACAGTTTGCAAATTACTCCGAGATTCACAGATGGGGCCGTGTATTATCATTCTTAAAAGTGCGTCGGCTCCAGGGACACGAGCACCGCCAAAGCGCATGCCTAACCCAGTTTTCACTCAGTGCAGGTAAGTTATTCCGGCACAGCAGGGAGGCTTTAAATAGCCCATAGTCCTGCCCAAGCGCTTTGCTGGGCAGAAATCCCCCTTTTCTCACCCTCACAGTCAAATCTGCTCCAGACGTTCCACTTCTTGTCCCCTCAGAGAGGGAAGCGTGAAGGAAAGGTCTCACTGGAGCGCTCACACCTTGCCCCCCGGCTAAAATAAAGGCAAACCCAAGGGTTTTCCAGCCTTCCTGGGTCTGGGACGGGTCCGTCCTCCTTGGGATTGCAGAAGCCCCCTCTGTGCTCCCCCAGCAGCTTCGGACCCCACCAGGCAGGGTGAAACACCCCGGGAGATAGACACTTGCCTGCTGAAGTTCACCCACCCCCAGGAGGACCGAGAGCAGGCTCCAGGAGCCGAGGAGGAGATGTCCATCAGCTGCAGAGGCTGGAGCAAGGTCCACGCTCTGCCCGGGCAGCCGGAGCTGTGGCACCAGCACGGACCCGGCGCTGAACTTCCCCAGGGCTTTGCAGGACGGAGGTGAGACTGTAGTAACAACCGGCACCGTGTTAAGAGATGGCTTCCCGGTGCCGTATCTGCCCAGAGATATCAGCAGCCGGGATCTTATCACGCTATAATTACCAGGCCTAGATTTGCACTAATTGGCTCTCTGGAGTAAAGTTACCTCCAATCTGTGTGTTCTGGGCGCTCAGCGGGAGGCGATTTACAGCCCAACAGGTTACCTGGGTTGATCTAACAAGGATTAGCTGCAGCTCCCATCAAGGCAGCGAGGGCCGAGGGGCCCCGCTCCTGACCCTGGGGTGTTTGCAAGCTCCCAGGAAGGGTAGCGCTTTAGGGAAAGAAACATGGATTTGGGGAAAAAAAACGTGGCTGTGGACTCTGCTGCTGTCTGCGCACAGCCCGGACCCGGAGGAGAGCGTGGGGCAGCTCCCAGCTCTGCTCTGCATGGCCAGATCTCGCTGGGAGGGCAGGGAGCTGCTCTTCCCAAGGTCCCAGCCTCGGGTGGGAAACCCAGCCCCAAGCCCCCTGCGTGTCTTCTGCCCGTTCACATCACCTCCAAAAGCCTGGTGTGCCCCCCTCCCCGCCTCTCCGGGGCTGAGCCGAGGTCCTGCTGCCGTGAAAAACGTGCAAAGAAGGTCTGTGGGAAAAGGCCGAGCCGTCTCTCAGCATTGCACCGCCGAGGAGCCGGGCTCTGCCTTTGCGCTGCGCTTAGCGTGTAGTTGTCTCCCTGACTCCAGGGGACATTTAGCAGGTTAGAGCCTGGGACCCCGATTACTGCAGCGGCGGGATAAAGAGATAGATGGGGAATTGAGACGCCGCTGCGCTCCCACGGGACTGAGACCGCGCCGTCCTGACGGGGGGGAGGATAAGGATGCCAGGCGATGAGGTGGGATCCCTCAGCTCCCCCCCTGTTTGGCGACAATTTGGCTTTTGGTGACATGTGTTTTGCCAAACGTGATAACATAATAAGGTGATGGCCTTTGAGAGGGGATTGGATCCACACCGGGGGCGGGCGCACCGCAGGAAAGGACGATTCCCGCGCCCGGCTGCAGGATGGGGGGCTGGATGGGGTCTCGGGGAGCACCAGTCCCTGCCCCAGCCCCTGGGAAAAGGGCCTTTAACTGCTCCTGGAGACCCTGGGCCACGGGGCTCTGTGCCCTCCCTTGGTGGCTGGTCCCAGCATCGCCCCTGTAGCAATCTAACAGCTGACCGGCAGACCTGATTTCCGCTAAGTTCAACTGATTTCTTCTCATCCCTCCCCAGTGTCCTCGGAGAGGCCAAATGTCGCCTTTTCATGTCTTTTTTTCTTTTTTCTCTTTCTAAACGCTGTATGTTTCGGAGGGGCAGGTACCTCATGAATCTTCCCTCGGGGGTCGCCTTTTCCCGCGCTCTGTCCCGGGGACGCAGCCGTGTCCTCGGAGCCTGGACAAGGTCATTTTCTCAACGCCGCCTGCTAAAAAACACATAATAAAATTACCTGCCAGGCACAGGCCGCTCCTGCTAATGGCAGCGCTGCTGGTTTAAGTGCTGCTGGCCCAGTTTCACCACTCGGCTCCCCATTTCCACCAGCGCAGCAGTGCCAGCAGATGCCCTTTCTGCAAACACACTCCCAGCAGCCGCATTTTGGGCTTAAACCCCGACAGAGGCAGAGGCTGAGGGATGCCCGGGGGGGTGGTACCCACCACGGACCATCAGCTCCCCCAAGACCCTTCTCTTTCTGCCCCTCTCAGCCCAAAATGCCACGTCGTGCCCTGCAGGAGCCACAGGCTGCACCTCGGCAGGGCACGGGGGTAGGCGAAGGTAAGGCATCCCGTAACGAAACACACCATTTAAGCACAGAAAATTAATATTCTATTTTATTGCAGCAGCGGCTAAAAAGTAGAAAACAAGAAAAGCATAGAGGAGAAGGTAAGTTAGGGATTTAAAAAAAAAAACCCCACACACGTGTTTTCTTTGCAGGAATGAAAACGCCCCAGAAAAATCCCAGACTCATCATCTGGGCAGAGGAGCCGGTGACACAGAGAGAGGGCTCTTCCCCGGGGCAAGAGTTTTAATAAGTTCCCAGCTCTGGGAGGCCGTTAGCAAAGCCCTGCTGGAGGATTTTTCTTTCACCCAGCTGGATCTCGCGGTCTCATTCCATTATTAACTCACCGAGATAATTTTTCACGAGGGGTTTGTTTGGGGTTTGTTTGATTTCCTTCCTGACAAACCTTCCAGGTAAATCCCGCTGCTTTTCTGTTTTCTGAGGGAGAAGAAAGTCTCCGATGCGGCAATCGTTCATCCTGCTGTGCCAGCGGGCTTTGCCCAGGCCAGGGGGAGGTTGTTGCCGTGTCCTGCTCCTTAGTTTACACTTAAATCGACAGATTCGGGGTTGAGAAGAAATTTTTCTTTCAGATCACATTAACAGCCATCTTAGTACTTCTTACTTTCTGCTTTCTATCTGAAGAAATGCCTCGCCATTGCCAGGGCCTGAGGTCAATGCGTTCCTTTCTCCCGCCCTCGCTGCCACACAGCTGTTAGCCTTCCCTTTTTCTATAGATGTGAAGTTTGTAACAGGCGCCGCAAGATGTTCCGCGGCCTCTGGTAAATGAAGGTTTTCTGTAAACTCCTCTGACGGGTTGTGTGAATGCCTGAGATAATGGAGGGCTTTATCCCGCCGCCGCGCTCCCTCCCAGACGCGGGAAGAATGGGCTTTGCCACCCGGAGATCGGGTCGGGTTTTTTTAGGCTTTCTTTCATCGCCAGCTGAGGACCTGGGGATTTGATGCTTTTTTTTTCTTTAATTTTTAGTTGCAGGAGCAGAAACCCAGCACACAGACCAGACCTGCAATTTTGGGACCGTTGGGGCCTGCATCCATCTCTTGAACCCCATACGTCTGGCCGGTTTCTGATCTGGCAGACCACTTACAAAAGTAACCGCTCATATTTTCAGTCCTTACCAAATTATTACTGCAAAACAGCCCTAGAGCCACGAGTTTCCCAGGTAATCATCTAACTGCTGCTCTAGCACCGCTTTTAAATGAGTTGCCTTTTAATTCTATCGAGCTTTCCCTTGGTCTCGCGGCGCAGGGGAGGATAAATATTGCTCCTACTCCAGGAAACAAAGCGGCTTTGGCTGAGAAAATATTCCCGGGGGGAAAGTGGGTCTGGTCTGGCTGTTCTGGGTGACCCGGGGAGAGAGGGAACGTCTCTCCCGAAGGCTGCTCCCCCCGCGCCCCGTCCTGTCGACATGACTCATCCTTGGCTCAGAGGGATTACTTAAGAGTGACAGGGGAATTTGATCTCCATTAAAACCGGATCGTTTGTCACTCCGCGAGGAGCGGTGACAAGGAGGACAATTAGCGCGAACGGGGAGGCAATGTTTATGATGTAGAGCCTCGTCCATTAGTCAAGTGTTTACCAGCGTGGGTGTTTGCCCATCCCTGAAGGGTAATGAGAGAGTTTGGCGGGGTCATCAAAAGGCCTCTCCATCCTTCTCCAGAGGCTCAGCTTTCATTAAAAAGATCATAAAAATAAAATAATAAAGCAGTTCTCGGGCTGTCACTTGCAGCACAGCTCTCCCAAACAGCAGAAGGGGACGTAGGTGACACCACGCTCCCGTCTCCATTTGCAGAGAGCCCAGTCCCAGGTGAGAAGAGAAGCCGGGGGGGGGGGCAGTGGGATGCCCCACCTTGGGGATTTCTGGGGGGATGCGATGCATCCGCCTTCAACGGAGCAGAGAAAGAAAGGTCAGGCGGAGGTGCTTGCCGAAGAGCCACTGCCCCCCCAATGCTTTTAACCCTCCGGCGGCACCGAGCCATGGGAGGAGTTTAATTTCTCTAAGCGTAGATTCAGTTTACAGATTTGGCTCAGGGAATGGATTTCTTTCAAGTGGAACAAAACCGTGGGGTCACCACAAGAAAGCACCTTAACGGCAAACGGCATGTCCTCCCTTCCCAGGCAGCCCTGGGACCACTTCTCCTGTTCCGCACCACCGGCCTTTACCATTTCTCTCTTCCCGTGGACAGAGGAGCTTCCCGTGTTTGGCATTTGCAGTCATCCTGCTCAGCTGGAGCTTCCCAGCCAGGGGGAGACCTGGCCTTCCTGGGGACGTGGCCCATTTTCTGCTTTCTGCTCCAGCAGAGCCAGGGAGCCGCCGGTGCCGGGGAGAGGGATGTTCTGTACCGCGCTCTGCCCGGAGCATCTCTCCCATCGGCACCGCCCCGGGCTCCTGGGTGGTTCTGTCGTACCTGCGGCTGGATGCGGGACTCTCCGATCACCCGGGATTCCTGCAGCATCACGAGCTTTCAAACAGCAGCGGATGCTCTGGATACAGAAGTGGGTCACGTTCGGCGCGGTGCCGGGGGTGCTCTGACGCAGAGGGAAAAGGGGAGGCTGGGAGAGGCTGGGCAAACCTGCATCTGCCTGCCCCGGCCGCACTTTAAATTCGGTTACCGGGAATTTTGCTTGCTCCGCACCGGGTTACGCTGTGGAAGCAGTTGCTGGGAGGTGGGAATCACACCCGGCCACGTCCCCATCGCGTATTCCCTCAGATGTGTTCTGCTGCTAATGAAATAATGTAAGAGACATCACTCTCCGTCACTTCCAGTTACACCCCCCCTGCACAGGAGCCTGCCAGCGTTCCCCCTTCCTTGCAAGAGTAACAAACCCCTGCGAAAAAGAAAGGCCATTAATAATAATTACCCACAAAGAAGAAAAAAAGCCACCCAAAACCCTCTCTTCCTCTCTCTCTTTTAATGAGCCCTAAAAAAAAATAAGTTTCTTAATTGAAAAGCTTTCTACTTTGGAGACAGCACCAACACTTCAGAGAACTCCAGACAGCTCCGGCAAGTGAAGATGAAATGAAGGAACGTGTGGGTGCCTTCCAGGGGTGCGAGAGACAGACCTCAAAGTCAGGGGTCACGCGAGCGCCACCACTGAAATTCAAGGAACCATCAACAAGGCACTAATTGGACTGAAAGGAGGCGGGAGATGGAAGGAAACAAAGCAGGAAAACAGCTTTGGAACAAACATCATTAGAAACAAAAGTTGAGGGGGGCGAGAGGAGCACATCCTGAGCCCGGGGGCTGAGCAGAGCCTGACCCTGGTGGAGACCCCCCCGGTACCGCCTGTGCCCGTGGCAAGGAGTCACGGGGCTGGGGCTGCTCCTCCTGCCTCTGCGGGGGCTGCGCTGGCCCAGCAGCATCATCGACCCGCCAGAGCGGAGGAGACAGAGTCATCGAGCGGTTCTGGATGGCATCTGGAACAGCGTCACGGGTGCCAGTGACAGGGGAGGACGCGCCTGGGTCCCTTTGCAGGACCTCTCCCTTCAGGGTCTTATGCAGCGGCCGTACTTCAATTTAGAGCGCAACTTGGTTGAGGGCAGGGAGCAATCTTCTCTCGTCTGGAAGGGGCCAGAGGATTGATGAACCCACCTGTCTGGTGGTGAAGTGCCCTCCTGGTAAATGGCTTGTAAGCGTTCGTTCATCTTCCTCCCTGGCAGAGGCAGTGCGAGGATGCGCCAAGCCGGGGAGGGAGGAGGGAAGAAAAATACTGATGACAGCGGGGACATCAGCAGGGACACTGAGCCTGGTCCGACGCCTGCTCTCAGTTCCACAGGCTGAGTATTCACCCCCGAGGATGACAGGGGGCCCCAGGAGAATTAATTTAAGCCGTTGCTGTAGAGCAGGAAGGCGGAAAACCCCGAGCCATCAGCACAGCACGCGGTGTACCAGGCTGTTTCCCATTTCCAGTTCATAACTATTAAGCTAAAGCTTTATCAGCTGCCAAGACAGACCCCGCTGCTCGAGCGTCTACCGCTCCAAGTGCTTTCCTGAATGGGTCATTGAGAATTGCCGCGGCCACGCAACCCCGGTGAGTTATGACAACTCATTTCCCGCAGCGCACGGGTGCCCGCGCGGGGCGGCTGTCCTTCCTGCGGCGCCCACCGCCTGGCAGCGGCCCAGCCCCAGGCGGAAAACGCTCCCACCGAGGCCTGATGGATCTCCCCTCGCTTTTGGCTGCTCACTGGCTGGATTGATGAGAGGCGGGATCCAGGATGCGGCCACACGCTCTTCCCACCGGCATCGATGTGGCCCCTCTCCCTGCGGAGATGACCCCACGCGCCCAGAGCACCCTCTGCACCACCCTGGGGAGCTGTGAACGGCTACAACTCGCCAGAACACTTTCAGAAAGCACAATATTTTGAAGAACCACCACCACCCGGGTGCTTTGATGCTCCTGTCCTACCCCTTTCCACATTTCCAGTTTAAACCATTTTGTGCCCTTGCTCAGATGCAAGACATCACCCAGGACATCTCAAAGTCCTGCGGAGACGATGCTCACACACTCAGTGCACAGACATCTCTAACCTTCGCCTTAGTCTTTAATCGACTCAGAACAGCCTCAGCAGCAGGCTGGAGGACGCTCATCCATTTCCATGGGGGGTGGTTTTGCCTCCCACGTCCCAACGCGCTCTCCACAGACCCTTCGTGTCTCTCCCGTGGTCGTAGCTCTATCCACCCACTTCAGAGGTGGGTCCAGGCTGTGCCTGGAGCACAGAGAAAGGTCATAGTGTTTCTCCATCCTCTTCCACCCAGCGAGGTGGCATCTGCTCCTGCAGCCCCCAAAGATGAGCCGTTTTCCCCGGGTGCTGCGCCCACTGATGCTACTATTGCCTAATTACAGCAGAGCCCATATATAATTACCAGGAGCCCAAAGTATCCCTCTCATTACCTTTACGGGGGCAAACACTTTTCTCATCAGACGCCGCAGCTGATACAACCCTCACCACACTCCTCCTTAAAGCAGCTATGCAAATCACGCCTTAATATTGTCCAGAGGAATGGTTTAAGGAAGAGAACGGGTGCAAGGACAGTCTGTCTCAAAGGCAACGCTGGGCTCTACCTCCCAAATTGGCTCAGAGAAATTAGCAGGAAGGAAGGAAGGATCAGACAAAATAATAAACCTGCTTACCTGCTCATTAACTTAATCTTTTCTTTTTTCTTCCCCCCTTCTAGCCTTGTGGTTTCTATAGCTGTGGAACAACTAGAGAACAGCAAAGTCCTAGATGAAAGGGAGACTAGGTCTGGAAGCACAAAGATTAAAGGAGAGTTTTTAGGATTAGTCTTTGATTATTATTTTTTTTTATCTTGGGTCTGCGGTGATTATTCCTGCTCCTCTCCGAGCAATCCTTCTGGGTGTATCCGAAGCAGCACGGGCTCTCCAGCAAGTTCTGAGCCTTTTTGCAAGGACAGGACAATAAATGTGCATTAGTGGCGGCGCGGGCAGCCGGAGCCCCAGGAACCGGGCGCTTTTATCCGCGGTGCCGCAGGACGCAGCCTCCTCCCGGGTCGCACCCCAGGCCTGGAAGCTGCTCTGACTGACGGTGCTCCCCACAGCACAGGGGGAAGGAAACAGGGGCGGAAGGAGCCACAGAGGAATTTTTTGTTTAATTGCAGGTGAACTGGAGGGACTGCCATCTGTTTTGTGCAGGGTTTGCTTCTGGCGGCAGGATGACCTCCCAGAGCAGCATCCCGAAGAGGGCACCCACCTTGGGGTTTTTCAACACAGACTATTCTTTCAGATTTTTTTTTTTCCCCGATGGTTTGGCATTTTCAACCATTTTTCACCTCGGCCCCTTTCCCCACCCTCGCCCTGCAGCCCGATGCGGTCCCTTCAGGCGGGTGATTTAGTGGAGGGGAGTTTGCAGGCTGTCAGGCGAGCCGGGAAGGCAGAGCAGTTTCTAAATCACCCGGGCTCAGATTTATGGAAGCGGGACCTGCCTGGGGACGGTGGGAGAGCCTGGCTCTGCGAGGCAGCAGCTCCGAACCAGGAGGGCCGGTCCAGCCCAGGGAGGAGGGCACAGGGCTGACCGGTATCGCTGGGACATCTCCCAGCTCCTTACCCGCTCCACCGGCACCGTCTCTGGTGGGAAGGTCCAGCCCAGCACGACAGGAACAGATCCCAGCCCTACTCATCTAGAGGAGGACAAGAAGAGGCTGATTTAGATAAATTCCCGCAAGGGACACACACCATGCCCATGCATATATAGAGATCTATGTGGGATTTTATTGGGAATGGCTTCTTCCTGGGGAGCTGAGCTTTTGAGCGCAGCCTGGAAAGCAGGCTGAGCACACAGAGGAGGGCTCAGGTGCTGGAGATGAAGAGCCAAAGCGAGTTGTGGGGCACAAGTGGCTGCGGGCGTCAGCAGGGCACGGGGCAGGACGGGGAGGAGAGGCTCCCACCCCAGCCTGTGCAGACGGGGCAGGGGGCAGCTGGGCAAAGCCAACCACCACCAATTAATTAGCTTCTATTTAGCCAACGTCCTTGGAGTGTTTCCAAAGCCAGCACCAAAACAAATAAATAAAGGAGGAAACCCAAGTGAATTTCCTCACTAAAAAAAAAAAAATAAACAATTTCCTTGCTAAGGAAACCAAGCAAAGGACATCCCTGGGAGCCTGGAGCTCGGCTGAGGCCGGACAACTCAACACAGCTCAGCTCGGCACGGCAGCAGCCGCGCGCCCCTCGGCCGCCCGCTCTCTCACGGCGGGGAAGAGCCGTCGGATCAATGAAGCATCGAGACGGAGAGCAGGCTGCGCCGGGCTGGGAATATGATTTATGATCTCGCAGCCGGTCTGGCGTGGGGCGGTTGGGTTTCTTACTGCAGCGGCCTCTCGGTGAGCAGCATCCAATTAGGTGACCCCCTAGGTCTCCCTATTGATTTTTGGGGGGGAAGGGGGCGTTTTTCTCATTACGCCTTCAGCAGCAGCGCCAGCCGGGCTGGGGCGAGAGGCCCCGGCAGAGGAGCAGCCTCGGGGGGCTGCAGACACAGCCGGGCATCACCCCCCCCCCAGAGCCTACCTGGGGCAGGTGGGAACCAGATGGGGACCGGTCCCCCTCCAGCCGCACAGAGCTGCATCCCATTTTGGGATGGGACAGGGTAGTGTCACCTCTCCCTTCCAGAAGTCCCTCACCACCAGCCCGGGAGTAGTAAGAGGTTCATTTCTCAAGTGATTCTGCCTCCCCCTCGTTCATTAAACAAAGGAGGGGGATGAGCCCGAGAAGACAGAGTTCTTAAATTAATCAGCACAGTTTTCTAACTAATGCCCTTTATGTTTTACATAATAATATAAAGCTTTACTCGGAGACAACAGCCTCCTACATCAAAGATCCCTCTCCCCCGTTCTGAACTTTTGAGCCGTTCTCCTTGCAATTAATGCAGCAAGATCTAAATAAAGTTAGAGCGAGAGCAGCTCGCAGGCAGTACCTCTGGCGGGGAAGCGGGGCTGGCTGTGCTGGGACCTGTTCTGCCTTCGCTCGGCCCCGGGGATGAGGAGAAAGGCGGAATTCCTGGAGCAGCCGCGGTGACCGGGGCTTGGGGAGCTCTTTATCCCGGTGAGCCAGCATCGCCGGCCGGGAGAGAGCTCGGAGGAGGAAGAAGTTTAATTTGATTCCGCCATCTCAGAGCCTGGGAAGCTTTGGGTGGTGCACTCTGCAAACACACCGGGACGGGCTGCGCTGCCCTTATTTACGCTGCTCCTTGGCCAGGTCTGTCTGCGCTTTGGGAGCTCATCACATTCTTCTGCCCAAGGGCGCCCAGCCCAGCCCTCGCTAATTAACGCGGTTACCAAGCTTTGCCATGAAGCTCGACATTTCACTTTGGAGGAGCACGTGTGGGACTCACGGTTGCTGCGAAAGCGAAGGCAGCAGCAGGCACAACCCGGGAGCGAGATCTCCACCATCCCTCCACCCGAGATGAAGGCTCCCGCTCCTTCCTCTTCATCCTCCACACGGGGCACCCTCTCAGCCAGCCTGGCCGGTCGGGGGTGGCGTCTTTGGGGAGCTTCCCCCACGCTCCTCCCGCAGCCTGAGCTCGCCCATCGCTATTCTTGGATCTCTGCAAAATGCTAATTGCTGTGCCTGACCTCCCCAGGATAACAAGGGAAAACCTCCCCTAATTAGCACCGCAGTCTGTGGGTGAGGGAAACCAAATGTTGACTGTAGAGCGGCCGCACTCACTGTAAATTCCAACATATGCTGTGGAAAAACGCCGCCTAAATAAGGCTTCAGAAGCACAGGGTGTTTAAATAATAATGAATACCCACTGCTGTTTATTACAGAACAGAAACGTAATAAAAGGCGAAGCTGCGGCTGCGTTCCCTCCTCCCTACCAGGACGCTTCCCGGGGCCGGCAGCGGAGGAGCGGGAATCCCGGGGACACGGAGCTGCGGCAGCGGGAATTCCAGGTGTGTGCAGTGTTTCCAGGCACTTCCAGCATCCCTGCGACTCGGGAATAGGGGATACATGGAGAAGAGGGAGTTGTGGGAAAAGGTCGGCTGGTAAAAGGCAGAGCTTTGCAGCAGCGGGGAGGGAAGACGGAGCCCACCAGCTTCTGCCAGGGCTAAACTCCTTTTTGATGTGACTCCATTGACTTGCATGAAACCCCAGCAGAGAAATTCAGCCTCAACCGGCTTCTTCACAGGTGTGTGAAAATCCCCTCGGGTTTTTCACCTATTTATTCTCTCTTCCTTCCATCTATAATACACCAGGACATCAGAGGTACCAGCACCTCCTCCAAGGAGCAGTCCCACCAAACAAGTGACCATCAGGCGAGACCATCACCAGCTCCAGCGCCATGCTGCTGGCCCCCCAGCCGGGCAGGACCCCCGTGCTGGTTTCTGTCCCCCGTGCAGGGACAAGGCGGTGGCAGCAGCAAAAGCCAGAGTCTGCAGTGTCCCTCTAGGGGACCCTGTGGGGTGGCTACAGCAAGCACTTGCAGCCAGCGAGGACATGTTCTCCACCCCACTTCTGGGTTTCCGCTGGTCACTTGCGGTATTCCAAAGCATATAAAATATTTATCTGCTCCTAATTAGGAGTAATTACCACTTAACCTAGAGGAGGGATGTACCCAGCGTGCCCGGCAGCTCAATACATTTACTGCCGAAGAGCCTCCACTGCAGCTAATTAGAGGAGAAGGGCTGGCGGCCGCCTGGCCTCTCGCAGGCGGGCAGGGAGGAGGACCTCGCCGAACCGAGCCACTGACACCGGCATCCGAGCTCTGCGGGCTCCACTCAACAGCGCCCGAGAGCCAAGCCGGCCTGGCCTCACCTGTGATTCCAGCCTGATTATTCCCTCGCCTCCTCTCTGATTCCTCTCCAGCTCAAGATGTCCTTCCCCTCGCTCGTTTGCTGCCTCCAAGGAGACCTTCCCGCCCGGTTCATCCCGCTGGGATCGGGCTGGTTGCCACTTCTTGCTCACTCCTGGCCACCAGCCGATGTTCAGGTGCTCTCTGCAGCCACCCCATCCCCTCTGCTGCTCCCCGGAGAGCTGGAAGGATGAGAACAAGTTGTTAAAAGGAGGCTCAATCAACAGTTCTTCAATCAGAATTATTTAAGAAAACAAAACACACACCCCCAAAAACAAATGAGTTCATTTATATGGCTATTGCTTTCCTGCTCAGGCAGCCTTCAGAATCCTCTGGTGGGTCTTTGCCACCCCTGCTCCGAGCTGCTCACCCCGAACAAAAAGCCCCAAGATGCAACCAACTCTCTTATCTGCCAAGAACTCAAAAGAATAAAGATAATAAAGTCCATCTCAGAGGGAACCAGCAATTCAACATCCAGAAAAATGGCAGTCAATGAGGAAGCAAAACAAGGGGGGCAGCAAACATCCCCAAAATCCAGATAATGCCAACAGAAATATTCTGTCTCTGCAATTTAAAAAAAATAAGTAAAAAAGGGTTCATAGCTGCTTTCCAAATCTTTTGTTTCCATGCAATAAATTAACTTCCTTCCCGGGACATTCACTGTTTTGACATTGTTTTGAAAATTGAAGCATACAATCTTCAGCCAATAGTTTAACCCCTCGGATTTTCAGGCACGGGCTGCTCGGCTCCATCCCCTCCTAACACATCATTGCAGTTGGGATGAAGCAGCATTAGCTCAAAAGGAGAATGTAACTAAAGGATGCTGAAATAGCTTTTCCTCAAAGGTTATCGATCGCGTCCCACACAGACCTACCGGGATTATTTGTCCCATCCGTGCCAAGCTCTGCATGAGCCCCAGCTCCAGAGGGACAGGAGCAACACCCCCGTGCTGCTCCCTTTTCCATCTCTTCCTTCCCCAGGAGAACCCCACTGGGCACCTGAGTTCAAGGACTTAAACAAGTTTGGGCAGATCCGTGCGAATTAGACTCATTTAGAGCGGCACGAGCGCACGGCGGCTCAGGGAAGAGACTGTTTTCTGGCTGCGGCGATGAGGTTAGAGCAGCCTGGGGAGAGATGGGCTCCCTCTGCGAAGGAGCCACCTCCTCGGCACGTGTCCCAGCCCCGTGTCGCCATGTCCCAGCCCCATCCTCTTTCTGCCCCCCACACCAAGGAATCAGGCGATGCTGCGTGGGGCAGAGGACACAGGCGCCACACTGGTCCCTCCGCCCGCGGCACTGGCCACACGGCCAGGAGATGCTCCTGCTGCCATTTGGCCGTGGAGCATCACGTCCACCTCAGCCCCTTGCCCCGGAGCATCCGTGTGGCCCCGGTGCTGCTAATTCAGCCTTTTGGGATAAACCCTTGCGTCAGCTCATTCCTGGCCCAGCTGCTGCCGGCAGAGAAAGGTTTTCAAACCTTGCTGGTCCCAATAAACAGCTGTTCTTCCCCGCTCCCGGCCATCAATCACCGCTGACAGCCTTCCCCCCATGGTCAGGAGTGTGCTTTTCACCTTAATTTCTTAGAAGGGCTTTTTCACCGGATGGGAACTCATAAATACCACTTTGCAAGCCCAGGTAGGGCTAATGATGGATGGCTGCTCCGCAGATATGCCAGAGGCTTTGACCTAATTGTCACCGAAATACTTCCTGATTAACTAATAGATGAAACCCAATTAAAACTTCTGCTCTTCCCAAAGTCCCTGCTGACTACTTTTTCCTCCCCTTCTCCAACTGCATGAGATCAGACCCAGGCTGGGCCTGTTTTGGACAGACGTGGATGCTCTGTCCACCCCGCTCCGTGAAGCCACAGGGTGAGGCAAGGGGTGCCAGGAAGAGGCTCCCGGGACGTCCCGGTGGACCCAAAGAGGGTTTCTCAGCCAGCCCAGGGGCGTAAAAGCCTCTGCAGAGACACTTTAAACCAAAGGGCAGTAACAGCAGGCAGGGCACGCTTTATTCCCCCCTATTTTTTCCATTTTTCTTCCGACGCTGAATAGAACCGCTGCACAGAAAAGCTCCTTTAGCACATTTGCTTTGATGTGCAATAAGTTAATTACTGTAATAGGCTCATCCCTCTCCCCCAGTATTGAATCATGTAGAACATCCATATAAATTGCCACGGACTTCCCCATTTTGACTCAATTTATTCTTTAAACAGACCTAGCAAGAGCACTTCCGCAGAAGGATTTGTTCAAATCCCATTTAACAGGTGTATCCATTATTAATTGTTCTCCCAACACTCACCTGGGTCCAGCCTCCACGGGGAGGGGGCTCACTGATGCCCCAGTCTGCTGGGGGGAGAGCAGGGCTCCATCACCCACCCTGCCCCTGGCCTCGGGAACCCTCTTCCAGCAGCAAATAAACCAGTGCAAGGGAAATCCAGCCCCTCATCGCGCATTTTCGGAATAAACCCCCTCTTCCCAGGGCCAGCAGGTGAGCGGGAGGCGTAAGGACAATACAGAAAGTGTCACCTGGAGGAGGGCTCCTGCTGTGCCCTCCCCGGGCTTTGGCTTGGCTCCGCAGCCCCTTTCCCAAAGGGCAGCTCACGCCTGGGAGGGTCTCATTGCTGCGCGGAGCGGGAAGGAGGGAACCCAACAGCCTGTTCCCTGGCATCCTGCACTATCTCCCGGTGCCGGACTTGTTTTTCATCTTAAATCTTAGTTTGAGGAGGGCTTGGGAAGTCCCAGGCGCTTCACAAGGTGACACGGACGCAGAGGGAAACTCAGCACCTGGGTTTTACTTCAATTTTCCCCTGGTTCTTCCCCCTTCCCCTGGTTTTCTCTAAAAATAATCTCTAGGCAATGCATTCAGTCCCGCTGGGCCGCTTTATATCACTCGCAGTGTTTGCCAGTTGACTCTCTCCCGCTGAGATCAAGTCTCTTATCAGGGATTAAGGCTGTAGTCGAGGAGCGCGGCTCTGAAGTGCGTGTCGGAGCAGCCAGCCCCGGCACAAGCCACCAGTGCCCGCGGGACCCACAGCAGCCCAGCAGCGGCAGAGATGTGCCGGGAATAGCACGGCCAGGGCTGAGCCCCCCCGACACACAGGGGTGCTGACGGGTGTTTAAGGTTGCCCCCCCTGAAAACGAGCAAGCGGTGGGGAAGCCGAACGAGCCTGGAGAGGCAAAGCAGAGCTAATTACATTTACCTAAGGTTACACAGAATTCTATCATCTCCCCGCTCCCAGGAGAGGGGATCCGTAGTAAAGACATTCCCACCTCAGCCGGGAAGGGGCTGGGGGTGGATTTCTCCCCCCTTGGCACGGAGCTGCTGTGTTTCTCACGGTGTCACGGTTCTCCAGCCAGCCCCAAATGGCCACGCAAAGCCTCCCCAGGAAACACACTCAAATAGCCATTTTGTTCTGGCAGCCCTGCTGACAACCTCCGGAGGCAGAGATTTGTTAGATGTACTCCCACCCAGAGGAAATATCCCAGGGATGCAGGCAGGAATCCAGCCTGGAAGGTGTCTGGGGAGATGTTTGCGCCGTGTTTAGCATCGGGAAAGTCTCCCAGCAGCTGCCCCTGGTTTGGAATCCCGAGGTTTCCAAGGCAAAGGCCAGCCAGCACTTGCTGGCGTGGCAGCCCTTGTAACACAGCCCCTCCCTAGAAGCCTCCATCACTTTACCTTTGGCAAAATCCCCTAAAATCATTTAAAGCCCTCACAGACAAGGCGAAAAAGACTGAGGACACCCAGGTGAGTCAGTCAGTGCTGCAGAGGAGGTGAGGAAGGGCTTTCCTTGGGAGGATATTTGCCCCCAGACAGCAGGTCCCTCCAGCAGCCAGAACAGAGCCACGTCCCTGTGCCCAGACAGCTCCCAGCCACTGTCCTCAGCCACCGAGGCACCCCCCAACCCTCCGGCCCCATCACAGCTCCCCCCACCATCACCCCGAGTGGGGTGCGTGAAGCCCCCCAGCACACTGCTGAGGGCAGGACGCTCAGCTATCAGATGTTTTTCCAATTTCCTGCCCTTGGTCCGGCTCCACAGGCAGGAGCAGCTCGGCCGGGCTCATCTCATCCGTTGTCACCTCCCACGGCACCGGGACAGTGGGAAATTGGAAGGAAAATGAGGGTGCAGAGAAGGTCTGCTAGAAACTGCGCAGCAGCTCGGTGCGAGCCAGTGCGGTGGCCCCGATGACCTTCCTCCAGCCCGGCAGGGACACGGCAGCTCCCAGCCTTGTCCTTGGGCTGCTCTCGGCGTGAAATGAGCCGCTGACCCCCCCGGCGGCCCCTTTGCCAGAGGGTCTGTCCCCTCGCCGCCGAGGAGCCGGCTTTCCCCACGGCGGCTGCCCGAGCCCGGCGCCGCAGAAGGGGCCATCAAGGCTGTTTGCTGCTTTACACAGGCTATCATGTGCTGTGCCGCAGCGGGGGACTGCAAATGACTTTATAGTTATTGTTCCTCAAATTGGACACCCCCTTGGAGCTTAGATAATATGAGATGAAACAGCCTGCGGGAGGTTGCAGTCAAGTGGAACAGTGATGGAGGCATTTTTTTTTTCCCTCCCCTTCCCGAGAAGAAACACTCCACCTATTTACTTCTTCTCCTCCAACCTCCTCCTCCTCCCGCTGTCACCGTGTGAGCGGAGCCACACCTGGCAGTGACAAGGGTGAGATGGGGTCTAATCGCTGAGCAAACCGAGATGCCTCAGCCCTGCGCGGATGGATGGGTTCCGCCTGCCAGGCTGTGGGAACATGGCTTTGACAGCGAGCCCCGAGGAGGAATGGGAAGGGAGAGAGAGAGAGAGAGTGGGGATGCTGCGGCTCCTGACTCCCTCCCCACGCCAGGGTTGCGTGGAAACGTTATTACACCAGCAAAGCAGAAACATCATCTCATGTCATTCGGCTTCAGAGAAGCCGCTGCGACCGCACGAGGGCTGGAGCGGGGAGGCAGAGGCGCCGCGGGAGGGAGCGGGGAGGAGGCTTTGAGGTGAGAGAGCGCAGGGGAGAAACAGAAATAATGAGGGATTCGGGGGAAGGAGGATGTCAGGGCTCGCAGCCGCGCGATGGCAAGGCGGCTTGTCATGGAGGAAAGGGGGAAGCAGGGGCCTGGAAGGGAAAGGAAAGCGCATCGGAGAGCAAAGGAGGTCCTGCAGCAGCCTGCAGGTCCTGAGGGACCTGGATGGAGATGCTCAGCCTGGGAAAGAGAGGTCCGGAGTGGAGGAGCACAGCCAGGGACGGGAGGAGAGGGCGAGGAGAAAACGGGAGGATGGGAAGCACTGGGAATCCGCGGGGGTCCCAAGCCTCCAGGCCCCAAAAATCACAGAGCGGAAAAAAAAATTAAAAATAAAAAATAATTAGAAAAGAAGAGATCACTGCAACGATGGCATATCATACTTTTCCCAACACACCAGGAGATGAGGGGGTTGTTGAGACCAGCAGCCCCGGCTGACAAGGGAGGCTTTCGGGGCAGCCTTCCCCGGAGGCTTTTTGCAGGCACACATACATGGATTTCTCTTGCATTTCACAGGCCCGTCAGAGGTCAGTAACAGCCATAAGCTGCCCCCACGCATTCACGTGCCCCTCAGCCAAGGCAAGGGCTCGCCCTCGGTGCCTCCGCAGCCCCTGGCCAGGAGCGTGGTGGCCACCGGGCCAGCAGAAGGTTGGCTGCCGGCTCCCGAGCCCGCGGGAGCCGAGCGGAGGGAACGCGCCCAGCGCCGGCGAGCGCAGTCATTCTGTTTGCCTTCTTCCACAGCAGATCTGATGATTTAAATTAGGTCTCGATTCTTGTTTAAATTATAGTTTACTGTTCTGCACCCCGCTCAGAAGTGAATTACCTTAAGCAGCAGTATTAATAACACGGTTATAATTAAGCTTCATTACTGTAGGCAGTTTGCTGAAACAAATTGCTTCTTCATTATTATTATGGCACCTTTGGTAAAAAGACATTTCCCCAGAATGCGACCTTGATGCTTTATATAGCAAAAGCTGGGAGATGATAGAGATGTAAGGATGAATTAGCATCTTTTACCTTCTATATCAAGCTCATTAAAAGGAAAGCAACTCAAGTCAAAACCAAGCAGCCTTGATGGAAATTTTAATCTGAGTGAAATGGATAATGAATAGGTTTGAACTTTTCCTGACATTTTTATGGCAGCGCTTTAGTTATATTATGTTTCTGCTACAACATAAATAAATAAAGCCGGGGTGGGGTGGAGGACGGCCAGGAGATGGGCTGATAGCCCGGGGTGGCCACAGAGCTGGCCAGCCGAGCCAGGGCACAGGCAGGACACCGAGCGGCTCCCCTGCCACCAGCTTCACGTCCCCACATGGAGCAAGGTGGAAAGTCCTTTAAAGCCCACCATGTCTCAGGACAGCAAAGCTCCTGGGTTTTACCCCTTCCAGCACCATTTGCTTCACGCGCAGCCCTCAAAGAGCCCAATCTTCTCCCCATAGTGGCTGTTTCCTGAGGTGCCCTGGGGGGCTGCTCCCTCCCCTGACCATCATCACCCCCCATGTAATTCCCTGTCCCATTTAGCGCCGCTGTAACAGTGCTGCATGCACCCCCATCCCCTGCAGCAGAACATCATGACACTTATTAATGAAGCCTCCTAATGCCCGCAGGACGCGGTGCCATCAACACCCAGTGGTGGTGGGGCAGGTTCCCACCAGCTCTCCCTGTCCCTCCGTGTCCAACCTGCACCACAGGCAACACACTTCTCAAGCGTTCAACTCCAAAAATCTCACCCCACGCCTAAGCTCCCCCCAAAGGCACAGGGTCTAAGGCACTCAGCGCCCTGAAAAAGAGACGTGAGGAACCGGATCCTGCTCTCCTTCCACCACACCATTTTCCATTGCCGCAACATAAAACCCTCCTGCCAACGCTTCTTGCGGGTGATGCCTATTTCAAAAAAGCTTCCCCATCCCTGGTGACCATCTGCAGGAGAAGGACACAAATCACCCGAGAGCAAACAGCCCTCGGGAAGAGCAGGGCTTGCCTTGCAGGGGCTGGGGAGCTCCCGGCCCCCTGGGGCTTCCAGCCAGAGCTCACAGCCGGGCGGCCCCGAGAGAGCTGCAGAGCCCACACCTCGCCTTCCCCTGGCTGGTAAAACTAAGGGAGACATTAATTCCTGCTCTGTAAGCACTCAACAGCTCAGGCAGGACATTACGGAGGGATGCAAATAGATATTTAGAGTCTAGAAAGATAAAGGCAAAGCAGTTTTGGAAAAGATGAGATTAAGAGGGTACAGAGAGAGGAAGCAACCTGTTTGAGTCCTGCATCAGAGGGATCTTCACAGGCAGGAGAAGGGGACACGGCCTGAGCAGAGACACTTGGGAAGCACATTCAGAGCTGGGTGATTTGCTCAACTCAGCCAAATCAAGAGCTGAGAGAAAACAAGCTGAACAAAAAGAAGTAACCTTTATTTTTTTCCTTCCCCAAAAATAGGTCCTGAGCCCTGTCCCCGGCAGGTCACAGCCAGACTGACTCCCTGGAGCATCACTAACTGCAGCCACTCTCCTGGACCAGCTCTCAGAAGGACAAAGGAGCTCAGCCTCTCCTTCTGTGCCATCCAAGATACCTGGTGGCCCAAATCCAGCAGCAACAGATAATTAGCCCTCCATTACCACCATTATCACTTTCACCTCCACCACCTGCAAGTCCCTTTAGCAGAGCTTCAGCCTCTCCTCACCTGGCCCAGAAAAATCTTTCACCCGTTTCTCCAAACCTCACAGGCTAAAGCCCTGCCCTGGACACGGTCCCAGTGCCCCGACAGCAGGACACACAGAAGCTTGGGGATGAGGGGCTATATATTCCCCCTTTTGGGGGTCACTTGATTATTTCCATGAACAGCAGAAGTAGCACCAGAAAAAGGAGTTGCAGTGACTCTCACACACGCCACCAGGCTAAAAAGGGGACAAACCACTGCACATACCTTATGGTAACCTCCCGGCTTCCAAACTGGCCTTGAGAGCGCCCAGGACTCATCTCTGCTGGTGAGGCTGAGAGGAGAAGGGAGGGTGCAGGGCAGGGTGCCCCCCATCCCGTGCTCACCGCCTCCAGGACCTGGGTGAGCCCTGTGAGAAGGTGCTGCTGCTCCTCTCAGCCTGTGTCTCTCCTGCTNGACACCCACCAGCACCCCTGGGCTGATGCCCGTGGGGCATTGGCACCGCAGCTCCTGCATTCACTGTGCGAGAAGGTGACTGCACCGAGAAGACGAGCTCCCTCACCCCAAAAATCAGCAGTTTCTCCTCCAAAACCTTCCCCCCCGCCCCGGCCACCCTCCCCGCACAGCGCTGCCTGACCGCTGGCGCGTGTCTGCGTCACCGTCAGCTCCTGCAGCTCTGGGGACGCACTGGCACCAGCCGTGCGGGGAAACACACCGTCCCTGGCCCGGCGAAGCCGAGACTCCAACTTTACCGACCCTTCAAACTCTCGCGGTGTGCTTCCCGGCAGCCCCTCGCCCCGCCAATGGCTCTTAACGTGCAATTAAACCTCCTTCGCCAAGGGTTACCGATAAAAATATTTCTCCCCATTGTAAAACGGGGCGTTTATTGGGTCTGGCCGTGACCTTTAGCGTGACAGGATTCAACGCTGCCGCTGCTGGGGCTCGGAGCTCGCCCGGACCCCGAGCCCCCGCACGCAGGGGCTCAGCACCCTCCTCCCAGGGCAGGAGCAACGGCCGCGTCCCCCCAAGAGGGACCCAGCCCCCCGGCTCAGAGCCACGCTGCAGATGCTTCCACGTACGTTAAGTTTTCCCTTCGAACACATCGGGCTGCTCACTGCTCACATCCCTGGTGTGGGATGCCCTCCTCTCCCTGCTCCGGGACCAGTGCGCCCAGTCCCGGAGCCGGGGCGGTGGGGGATCCACCGGCACGGCCACCAAGCGCTCCTTAAAAACGACTTTTTTCTCTCCCTGACTTCCTGACAATTTGGCTATTACGGAAGAATTTCCCTTTCTAAATTCGCATGCGAAGCCTCTCCCCCCCGCGCACACACACACATGCGTGGCGCCGCGCGTGTGCACACACTCATTAAACAAATGCTAGCTATCAATTTCACTGAGTGCTTATTCTGATAATAGCTATATTTATCATTTAGCATCTCTGGATGCAGTTCAAGTTTAAAATCTATTATGGGTATTATGATATTTAATAACTGTGTTTTATTTTGAAATGCAATAAAAAATAAAGATAAGGAGATATTTATTTTTTTCAAGCCCCCTCCTGGGCTCTGAATCCATCTCTGTCACCGACACGCTGGGTGACCTTGGAGAGGTCGCTCATTCTCTCCGTGCCGGAGCTTCTGGATCGCAAGATGGGGATAATCATACGATCTGCTGCCCGGGGCTGGTGCGGAGCCTCCTTCTTAATTAATGTTTGTCGAATGATTTCGTCGCCCTGGACAGAAGGGGCAGCTCTTGTGGGTGTCTCAGCTGAGAGTAGCCGGACCCCTCCGACAGGGAGCCACAGCCGGGTGGTTCAGGATGGTCACTGTCCCCTGGGTGGCACCGGGAGAAGGGACAAGGTAGCAACGGGACCCAGGATGGGGCAGGGCTGGACCACGCACCCCCGTGTCCTCGCCCAGCCCTCGCTCGCTCTTCCCCTATGAGAACATCATCGCTAAATCACCTCTTATGCTGGGCAGAACGTCCCCCAGACTGGCCCTAAGCCAAGTGTGCCACGGTGAGGTGATGGCCGGGTGATGAGGATGGAGGCTGGGAGGAAGGCTCAGGGCTGCAGCCATCAACAACGGCCCCTGATCTCCAGCCAGCACCCAGGAAGGGTGGCCAGGACATCCACCATCCCAAGGAAGGGGATGCAGAGGCCAATGTCACTGTTGCCACCGCGTGTCAAGGAGAGGACGGGGCCAGCCGGGGGCTGTGTGCCACGGCGCTCACCAGAAACCCACCCTGTCCCAAAATCATCTTTTTTGCTCGTGTGGCAACGTACCTCCCTCCAGACCAGGCAGATGTACCTCTTCCCCACCCCCTCCGGGGCAGGAATTGTGGCCATTACCCACGTATTGCCCCATCCCCGGGCACTGGCAAGGGCTTGCAGCACCAGGCAGCCAGGAGAGCCTGGCCTTGGGATGGCACTGGTGGATGGTGACGCCCCGTGGGGTGCCCAGTGCCACCCCAGACTGGGAAGACCCCATGATGCACATGAGCATCGCTTTCCCGTGCCGTTTCTCCGGCTGGGGCTGCTCAGCAGCCGGCAGGGAGAGGCGGCGAGAGGAGGAGGCAAGGTGGGAGGAAGGACCGGAGCGATCCCCCCCCGCCGGCTGCCAGCCCCATCCCGGCCCGCGCTCCCTGAATAGCGAGGAGCAGCCAGCGTGGCTTTGTCTGCCTTATCGGGGCCAGCAGCCGCCATGCCATGGCAACCACAGCCCGGGGGAGCGAGGCGTGCCGGGCGGCTCGCCGGCCCCGGGAAGGAGCCACCAGCATGCCAACCCCCACCAGATAAGGTCACCTTCTGCTCAGGCTCCCCTCCCTCTCCGGGCTCGGTGGCATCTCACTGGGGAGAAGGGGAGCCTCCCTCAAAGGCAGCGGTGGAGCAGGATGCTGGGGAGGGAGGGATGCTCAGGAGGGAGGGATGCTCGGGAGGGAAGGACGCTTATAGCCACACCGGTGAAGGGTGAAGGGCTTTGAAACAGCCCCGTGGTACCAGTCTCAATCTGCTAAGGGCACTGGAGGTGCTGGGGCTCGCCCCAAACGCCTCTCAGCATCCCCTGCCTGTGGGAGCAGCACCAGGGCTGCCCTTCGGCACCCTCCCCGCTATCGGCACGTAGAGGGAGGGATCATTTCCCCTCTATTTCGATCACGGGAGCAAAGCTGTTGCCTCCCTCCCCGCTCCCCTGCCCCTGGGGTAGATTTGAATTCCAGTGCAGCAGCGGCAGGCGCTGCCTCTCGCACAGCCACGGTGCCACCTTGGAAAACGGGCATCTCCCGTAAGGACACGAGGTGACACCAGCCCCACCTGGGGTGCAGAGACCTTGTCCGCTTCCAGCGAAAAGCAAGAGACCCACCCTCAGGAGACGTACAAGTTCCGAAGTCAGTCACCATTATTTTATTATTAATAATAATGCACCTTTTCCAGCAGCGTCAGGCTAACTGCCCCCGCTCCCTGCCCTCGGACCGCACGGTCCAGCGGCCTTACACCCTTCCACCACAGAGTGGACAAACAATTTGCATAACTTAATTAAATTTACAATAATCTCCACCGAAGTCAGCCTGTAAGGGATGGCGTGTACACGGTCTTAAAGCAAATCACGGCGAGTGATGAAAGAGCCTATTTCAGTTAAGCAAATTATGAGGAGGCGGGTGATGTCCTCAGTATAATAATTCCATGTGAATTATTTATACGGAATCTGCAATTACACTGAGCAAAACAGTGTTGTGTGCATAAAGCACACTTAATTATCCAACCACCTGTTAGGCGCGCCGGCGCAGCCGACGGCAGCGTCCCCCAGGAATTACCCCGGGAGCAGCATCCCGCGGGATGGGGGTGAGGAGGAGGGAGGAGCCGAGGACCCCCCGCGGGCACCGGGGCTGGGGGGAGCGGGGGCTCATGCCCTGGGGACCCCCCAGCCCAGGCAGCCTGTGGCTACAGGGGGAGCAGCAGAAGCCAGCAGGGATTTTTCCAGCAGTGCAGGAAACGCTCCATTGCAGGTCGACTTCAAATGGTTATTTCCACCCTGAGGAAGACCCTGGTTAGTTTTTTAATCATTATTTTTTTTAAGCCACTGCCTAATAGATAGGTTTAAATAAAAAGGATGACCCGCCCACAGCAGTCCCTGCAGAATTTCACAGGGAACAAACTCGCTTCAGCCGAGGTGCAAGGCAGGACCTGACCTGGCCCCCGGAGAAGGAAAAATCCCCTCTCCCCCTGCCCCCGGTTCCCCGCTTCACGCTCTGACAGAGGTTTTCCGGGTGATAACCCAGCGGTTTTGGCCGAGTCCCTCACCCGGCAGAGCATGTGCTTTTGGCCCATCAAGGGATGGACCCGTCCTGAATGTTTAATGGAAAGAAATGAGTGTTTTTTTCTTTAAAGATTTACCATGTATAAATGTATGAGAGTATTAAAGGCAACAATTAACTTTATTGGAAACTTTATATTCTCCAGCCTCATTAGAACTGCCAACAAGATCTATTATTAGTATTACTATGCAGATAATGTAATAAAAAGGGTATTTAAAGCGGATAGTTTTGCACCGAAATAAAATACCTTTTCTTTTTCCCATTCTTTCTGCCTCTCCCCCTTTTGCTCTCTGTTGTGTCGCGTCGGAGAGACCCGGACCAAGACCTGAGCCTTTTCTAATCTCATTTCCCACGCTCCCCCCGCAGCCCGCTGCCCCGCTGTGGGGACAGGGACTGTGCCAGGGAGCCTGGAGTCTGGCTCCAGTCCTGCTTTACTGGTCAAAGATCAACCAGTCTGGCCATCGCTGGCCATGCTGACGAGTGTCACCGAGCCAGGGACTTGCGAGAGAGGACCAGCCCGCCCCAGGAGAGGAGGAGGAGGAGGAGGATGCTGAGCGTGGCAGAAAGCGTGCTGCACCCACAGCCCGCTCCTCACTCACAGGACCCGTCCAGGCCTTGAAATCAGGCAGGTTTCTGTCCAGAATCCCCAGCACTCACTAAAACAGCAGGGGCAGAACAAAGGACCGGCACGTTCTGGCCAAAGACGAGCCTGACAACCCAGAAACATTGTCCAGGGGCTGCTGGAGCTGGGATAAGGTAGATGAAGAAAGTCTTCGGTGGTGTTTGCCTTTCTGCGGCAAAGCTGTGAACTTTTTGAGGGGAAAAGACAAGTTTCGCCAGCCTATTTATTTAATTAAACCCCCCGCCTTCTGAAGGGAAAAGTCTCAATGGAAAAATTCCTCCTGCCCCACCGCGAGCGGAGAGCAGCAGCGAGACGCTGCCTGGAGGGAAGGCTCTCCTGCCCAGGCTCCGTTCCATCGCTCCCCGCTCCTAATGATGCCTAATTTTATTTCTGTTTTGTAATACATTTACATTTCTCACCCGTGACGTCTGCTCTTCTCGCAGGGCTTCCAATTTCAGTGTTGTGATCCCAAGGCTTCCTTTCACCGAAGCCCTTCAGAGCAACAGGTAGCAGCAGGAGAAAAAGCAGCCTTTAAAGAATAAAGAAACAAAAAGGTTTCCTTTTGTGACACAAATGTCAGGGCGCCTTCTCCTCTCGCTACGCTTGCGCTTTGAGCGATAATTTAGAAAAATGAAGTCAAAACCCACAGCAGAAGTCGGCCGAGACTCCAGCTCGGCCCTGGAGGGAAGGCGAGGGGATGCTGCGGCTTCGCCTCTCCCGCGCCTCCGGGAAAATCCTGGGGGGAGCAGAACGCAGCCAGCTCAGCCCCCGGCACCCGGGGGGCTGGGGGGAAAGGAGAGAGCTGCCATCGAAACCTGTAAGCCACCGGCGAACAGCGATATTTCAGCCGGCACCAGTCCCCGAGGCGCCGCCGTGCGGAGCGAGAGGTGTTCGGGGACCCGGGACGTGGACTCCATCATCATAAGAAAGAATCTGTTTAATTTGTGGGTTTAAATTTTAAATAACTGTTGGAGCAGAGCTGCTCTCCGCTCCCGACCCAGCGCGCAGCCGCACATTCCTCTTCTGCAAGACTCCCCGGGGGGGGATTCAAATGTCATTTAAATGAGCTCATTTCTCCTTCTTTTCTTAATATTTCACCGGCGCGGGGCAGGGGCAGGGACAGGACGGCTCTGCCCCGGGCCCCGGCTCCCACTCATCCCCAGGATGCTCTCAGCACCGTTCATCCCTGCAGGGACCAAAGCCGGAGCCCCCCCGGAGTCCCCAGTGGTGTAAGGGGGGGCAGCATCTTCTGCTCTGGCAGAGCCAGGATGAGCGTTTGGGTCCCGAGGCCGGATGCGGTGGTGATGGTCGCTGCTCCCGGCGTGGCTGCTCCTCCAGGCTTTCCCCGGAGCAGCTCCTGCCTCCCGCGTCTGGGCGCTTTCCATCACGTTTATTACACCCTGTAGCCTAATTAACGGAGAGGAGTCAAAGGACCCCAAAGCAATGATGGTAATAAATAATCGCTCGGCGGCCGTGGAGTTAATATTCCAGCGGGGTCTCCTCCCGGCCTCCAGGGGAGAAGGGAAGAGAAATGAAGCCTTGCGGTGTGATGTGAAGAGGAGGAGAGTAGTCCTCCTCCAAAGGCTCCCTGCCCTTTCCCGCTTCACCCCTTCCCCAAACCTTTACAGCAACAACTTCTTTGGTAGCTCTTTGACGCGGCGCCCCGGGGAGGGCCTGGGATCTGGGGATGCTCAGGAAACTGCGAAGCACTGCAAAAATCAACGCATGGCAAGTGCTCTCTTCCAAAGGGATTGCCCCAGAGGGAAAGGGACCGCTACATCTTGGACCACCACATCTCTCCGCTTCTCCTGCCAGCCTGTAGCTCCCACCACACCAGGTTCCTGATCCATGGAAACATCCCCAGCTCAGAAGGAGGAACATGCCAAGGCATTGGGATCACTGCCCCGCTGGGGACACGCAGGCCAGGAGGTCTTCCTCCTGCCTCCTCCCCATCCTCCGAGGGAGGGTGGTGGAGGATGCTCTAGGTGCTTCGCTACATCCCAGCACATCCCGCTTCACCGTGGAGCTCCGGCCGGTTTTCCAGGTGCCGTCGCGGTGCCGGGAGCGCCCCGTGCTCCCCGCCGGGTTCGGGGGCTGCGATGGGATGCTGCGTGCAGCCCCGTGCAATTATCAGTGGAGAGCGTGGCTGTGCTGATAACTCGTTAGCTCCACACATATCTCTACTAATTATAAATCTCAGCTGAGATTTGCATTTTTATGAAATGCTTGTGCTAGAAATCTTTGTAAAAACCCCGTACATATTAATTCAATCTAATCTCGGTCATTTCAGGTTCCATAAGAAAGCGTTTTCATAAAGCTACAAAGCTAACATCTCGAACTTTTCAGCTTCCCCAGAGAGCGCACCTCCCCGTTAAGTTGCACATTTATCTTCCAGACGGCGCTGATAATGAGAGCTAACGAGGTGCGAGCCCTCCGCAGCCCAGCGCTGGCCACAGCGCCCCAGCCTGTGCCCCGGGATGCTCGGCCATGGCCGTCCCCACCGAGCTCTGCAGGGGGAAGATCAGAGGAGATACTTATTTCCACTGTTTTTTGCATTCCTGGTGCATGGGATGGAGGCACGGCAGCACCACGGGGTCCAGCTGTCCCCCAGCCCAGGCTCCAAGCAGCAACCGCTGCTCCTTCCCCGGGCAGGGCATCTCCATCAGCACCACCCGCCTGCGGGCGTCACATCCCACGCTTTGCTCCCCAGATATTTTTCTGTTTAATCCACACCAACGCCCCGGAGAAGGTGAAGAAACACGGAGCGCGAGGCCCGAGCATCCCGCGCCAGTGACTTTCTTCCCTTTGGTGGGGACGCTTTTAAGTGGGCCTTCCCCAGCCGAGGCTCCAAGCCAGGAATTCCATCAGCAATTTGTATCTCATTCGAAATGCCTTTGTCTGGAGCCAGGGGAAAAAAAAGATTAACTTTTCCTCTCTGAAATATGGCTGCCGGATGCGAGGGAATAGAGCAGGCAAATAAGCAAAGCGAAGTTAAGCTTTGTGTATAGAGCTGGAGGCTTAACGGTGCAGATTACAGCAGCAGGTGATGAGCAGCCCCAGCCTCCGCCGTGTCGGCTGCCAAAAATCCTGTTAAACCGCAAAGGCGCTTTAGCTACAGCTCCCCGTTTCCGAAATGATTGAGCCGAAATCCCCGGGACTGGCAGCCCCTGGGGACCGGGAGGGATCCTGCTGAAGGCCAGGAGGCGTCCCGGGGGACGCTGAGCCGTGCTGAGGGACGCACGGGGGCTCGGAGCCCGTCCTTGTCCCCCGGCTCCGGCAGGGACCCGCTCCCGCGCCTCGCACCTTCCCGGCGGTGATTAATGAGGAGCAAATCCGGCAGGATGAACGCGCGACGGGACAGGGAGCGGGCAGAGGGATGACACGGGCGAGCAAGCGAAACACAGGAGGAGGAGAGTGTCTCGGGGCAAGCTCAAGGAGAGGTCAAGAGCTTTATTTATTGCTTTAAATAATTTATTAAGTGTCCGTCTTCAAAGATGCTGTTGCCGAGAACAAAGACAACGGCAGAGAGGTATCGGGAGCGGGGGCAGAGAGATTCCTTCCAATCCCTCCTTCGGACCCAGCTCCCGCAGCATCCGCCCAGCCTGCCAGCGAAGGAAACAGATGCCGGTGAAGTTTCTGGCCATTAGCTGCTAATAAGAAACTAATTAGCTAATTAGTTAATATTTGATCCTCAGGACTGGGTTCTGTCTGCGCCTCCAGCTCCGGGCTGAGCTCAGCCCGCCTGGGTCCGGCTGACGGCGCTGCTGTGACCTCCACCGACTCCGGGGGAGGGAGACAGCCTTGGTCCCATGGAATCGCAGCGTGGTCCAGGTTGGAAGGGACCTTTCAGGTCATGGAGTCAAACCACCGACCACCACTGAAAAACCATCACCGCTAAACTCTGGCGCTCAGCACCACGTCCGCCCGTCTTTTAAATACCTGCAGGCACGTGCAGAAGCCAGAATCATAAACTCTTTTACTCTTTGCTGAGAACCATTTACTCTTTTCCGGGGGATCTGGCAGCTGCCGGGACGGGGGGCGGGGGGCAGGGGGCAGGCTGCGTCCCGGACGGCTCCCAACACGCCGGATCCCCGGATGAGCCTCAGAACAGCAGCCAAAGTTTTCCAGCTCATCCGAAGCGATCCTCCGGGCCCCGCGAGGTTTGTCCTTCGCTAGGAATTAGAGCCAAGCTTCCAGCGCTTTCCTCCGCCATCTGCCCCGGCTTTAGTTGAAATGCAACATTTTACTCCGGCAATCAGTAGGTAATCTTGTCAGCATTACTTAGAGAAGCTGGGTCTGTCCTGCCCATCTGATGCTCTGTGCAGCAGAGGGAAAATCACGGCTCCCTCTTGAAAGGAGGGGAGAAATTAAGGTTGACTTTGGCACAGGAAAACAAGCAATCCAGAGATGACAATGTGCCACAGGAGCTTAAAATAAGCATCAACTAATTCAAACAAAAACAAATCTGCATTGAAAACAGACTCTTCCCCGGACCACATCCCCACTTTAAAGTGCCTTTGAATTCTCCCCGGTGCATTTAGAACATGTTCTCCCTTCACAGCCTCCCGCTCGCTTTGTTTTGCTGTTTGGTAGCAGGCAAATGAGGGCTGAAGTTTGAAATGATGTTCTCTTATTAGCATGCATGCAAATGCTAATAAATCGCTCTGCACGCTGCCCCGGCTCCCGGCTCTGCCCCTCCTGCAGGGGAGTGAGCGGCCCAGCAGGGCAGGGGCAAACAGGCAGTAAAAAACCCCGTGTTCCCATATTTTTTTTTCCAAAACCCAGCTTAGCTTAGGGTCACGACCTGGGCTGGGAGCTTCTGCAGCTTCACCTCCTTCCCTGCCCCGTCCCACGGCTCCCAAGGGGAGGGGCTGCGGGAAAAGCCGCTTCCAACCCCAGCAGCAAAGGGACAAAGTGCTGAAAACCAGAAGGGCATCCTCAGGCGGCAGCTGACGCGCCTGAAAACCACCCCCCCGGGCTGTAAATGTTTGGGGTACCTGGTGGTTTGGTCCTTGAGGACCGCAGTTTGTGAGCTGCTGTCACCATTTGCCGGGCTCAGAAGGGAGCTGAGGTTGGCACAGGCCGCCCGGTTCCCGGAGCCGTGGCTTGAGAGAGGGAGCAGAGCTCGGGGCGTCGAAGGAGCCGGCAGCGCAGGCAGCCCCCAGCCAGCACCACGTGCCACCGCGTGCCACCGCATCAGCCGGCCCGCTCCTCTTCCCTCTCCAGGCAGAGGGACGCTCAGGAAAAGAAGAGGGGGAGGGCAGAGAGGAGAAAAGCTGCCGCACGGCATCTCCCGCAGCCGCCGCCGAGGGCTCCTCCGCCTGCCACGCGGGAGCCGGCATCGATAATTAATAAATCTTGCGGAAGGGAGTGGAAGAGGCTGTGGGATGCGCAGGCGCTGCCGGGATTGATGAGGGCGGGGGTTGAACGGCTGCCGCTAACGAGCGGCTTGTTCTAACGAGCGGCTTGCTCTTTACCTGCCCCTCTCCTGGAGGGTGATGGATGAGGCTCTGGGATCAGGTCCCGGTCTGTGACCTCGCATCCCGCGCCGGTGTCTGAGCTGGGTACCAGGATACGGGGGCACCTGGAAGGTGGCAGAGATGTCTTCATCCGAAGCTCCTCACTGCAGCGGGTGCCCTGCAGGCATCGGGGGGGGAGCAGGCAGGCGCTGCCCGCCTGTTGCAAGGGAGGCTGGTTTTGGGGCAGATTATGGATTGTTTGATATGGAATTTGAAATGATCGCTTAAGTAGCTAATTAGCTCGTAGCAACTTGGAGCAACCTGGGTGTAGTGTGTATTTAAGTGTTTAATGCCTTTTTTTTTCCCCCTCTCTCTTCCTTTCTAATTGGCATTTAATTAAAAGAATAAATAAAAAAAAGAAAAGCAGCTTTGCCTGGGCTGCTTGGGTTTAAATATTAAACAGTTTGCTTCTCCTCCGGAGGAGCTGCAGCTCGGGCTCCCGCAGCAGAGGCGAGGCGGAGGGGTTGGGCTGCGGGGGCAGGAGGGACGCTTCCAGGGGGAGGAAGAGCCGGACCCCCCCTTGGCAGCTCCGTCCCCTGACCAGGCAGGGACCGAGCCTCCCTCTCACCTTCCATCCTCCTTCCTCAGCACATTCTCCGGCGGAGATGAGGACTTGGCACGGCTCCCCTCGGCTTCCCCCTGCGAAAGCAGCCTCTGTGCCCCCGGGGAGGCCGAGAGGGGACGCCGGGGAAGGAAACGTCCATTAGCGAAGCACTCCATAACTTCTGCTTTCTGATTTATTGCCTTCCCTCATGTCTGAACATCGCCCGGCGCTCTGGCTGCCTCTCTCAGCGAGGGCGGGGGCGCTGCCTGGCCGGCCAGATGAAGTTGTAACCGCTTCAGGAGGGCTCTGATGTCTCTACCGAGGAGGACGTGGCAGTTGGAGGAGCTCCGGAACAAAGCCGTGATTTCAAAGCCCTTGTCTCCAGAGGGAAAATTACAAAAGGGGAAGGAGCACGGCTCCCCGCCTGCCACATCCCCCCGGAGAGCTCTGGGCTGTCTCCGGGGCTGTCCCGTGTCCCCAGCATCTCCCACCCCAGCGGGGACGACCACGTCCCCCATCCTCGGGGCGGCCAGGCAGCATGGACGGACTTCCATGGACGAGGAGGGAAGAAAATCCCGGCTGTCCTTGCCACAGCGGGTGACCCACCCCTCAGAAAGCTGATGCCCAGAAGTTTAACTTTCCCCGTCTTCGTTAGAACTTGGGTGGACTGGATGCAAAAACCCAGCAAAAGTGCACGCCTCTGAATACCAAGCGTGTTAATAGGTTAAGGTAAATCTAAAGTAACATTTGAAAGCTGGAAGATGAAAGTAGATCACAGGGCAAAGATCAAACAATCTAGAACCACTTCTAAGCCTTTTAGTGCTGTGGATTATTAGCATTTGAAAGTGAAGAGCATTAGCGAAAGAGGAGGATGGGGGACGCGGGAAGGAATTTGTGTTGTGCAGATAAAAAGTGAAGTAAGTGACAGGGGAAGAGGAAGAATGAAAATTACCCGGCTTATTAAGCGCCACACAGAAAGGCTGTGTACACGCAGGCGCGTACACACCAACAGGGAAGCACCGGCTTATTTTTAGTGGGGCCTGGGGCTGCGTCTCCGCTGGGATGCTTCCCGGGAGCCTTCCAAGCGTGCGGCAGGTCCGGCCGCAGCAGCTCGGGGAGGAAAAACCTCCCGACGGGAGCAGCAGGGGCAGGGCTGGGACAGCTGCTCTCAGGTACCAACCACTCGGGGTTGTCCAGCGGAGAGGCAGGGCTTTGAGAAAGATATTTAATTGTAGAATCAACCGATGCACTCGATTTCCCGTGGAAAGCCCCAGTGTGTTGTTCCACAAAGCCGTGGTGGGCAGGAGCAGGAAAGGTCCAGCAGCCCCTGATGCGGTGGGGGAGAGAGGGGGGGCCCGGCAAAGCCAGGGGGAAAACGGAGAGCCAGAAGGCAGCGGCTCTGCTAAGACAATGGTATCGATGTCTGCTAACAAAGATGTTCAACACCGGAACATATACATTTACAGCCTTTCATCTGCACCAACGGCTTCCCCAGCTGGCCAGTTACCCTTCCCGGAGATGCAGCCAGGGTGGGAAGCACGTCGGGGTCGGGGACCCCCAGCATCGAGCCGGCTGCATGGCCTGGGGGGGGCCAGGACTCGGCATCCCCTGGGCACTCGGAGGGCTGCACCTCTCCCAGGGTGCTGTGTCTCCTGACGTAGGGCCCTTGGGAAGAGTCATTCCCCTCTGCCCTCACCCCAGCCCTGGGAGCCGCTGCCTGGGGCAGGGGGGATGCCGTGGTGGGATGCTCGCAGGGAGGCTCTGGCCCACCCGCTGGCGATGCTGGGCTCACTGCAGCCCTGTGTCCGCACGCCCCGTGTCAGGTGCAGAACCTTCTCCCTGCTGATAACCCGTGATGCTGAGAGGCACGAGGCGAGGAGAGCTTGCAGCAACGGCAATTAGCAAAGACAAGCCGTGCGGTACTCGCAGCCTGAACCAGCCGCTCCCGAGTCGGTAACAAAGGAGCTTTTATGTCTTTACGCAGCACAATTGCCTTTTAGCCTCTTTCGGCTAAATGCGGCAGGACTCCAGGGTGGAAGAAGGCTCAGGTTAGTTCATGCTGCTGTAACTTACACCAGGCAGCGTGCATCCCACTGGAATATCTGCACTTTTACTTGTCTGTGGCCTGCACTCACCCTCCACCCTTACCCTGACTTACGGCTTCTCGGCACGTTCCCTGCAGCGCCCTTTTCCCCCTTCTGCTGATTTACACCCAGCGGTGACTGCATGCCGTTGGGCCTCACGGAAGGCGCGGATGCCCAGAGACACCCAGCCCGCATCACTCCTCAACGCCGCCTTTTCCTTCTCTTTAAGGGTTGCCCAAAACTCTCCTAATGCAAGCGCCGCGGGAGCCCGTTAACTGATGTTTGCAAAAGCTTCCTGTGATACCGTCCTGCGTGCATTCCGCTGGTTACCTGGGGGCCGGGATGAAAGCTGCCGTGGAGGATAAGATATTAGCCCATCCCCAAATAAAAGGCAAGCGGCTCCCCGGGGTGGAGTTCTGGCCGGGGAGGAGGGGAGCCCCGGAGCTGCATCCTTGTGTCAGGGAGCAGGGCAGGGGGCTCTGCGGGTACCAGACACCCCCAGCACCACCCCCCCACCTCGGGTGCTCGTCTGCGCGGCTGCAATTTCAGGTAGTGAATTATGAGAGAGGAGAGAGGGAGAAAGCGAATGCCATATCTATTATATGCAGCCTTGGCTGTAATAAACAGTGAAGCTGACTGTTCCCGGAGGGACTTGCTAATATAGGAGATTGATTCACTGCAGTGTAACCCCCCAAGGGCTTTACACACAACTCTGACTAAACTTCCTATAAAATCAATCCAGCCTTTTCACCACTTTTGACAGGGTGTTCTAATATTAATCTACTCCCCTTGTCAGTCAGCTCCGCTAACAAAGGCTCTAATGATCTTTAACCAGGCACAAGAAATACTACACAGGCAGGTGGAGGATTCCTGCATCTCTCCGGAAGACAAAAAAACCCATCCTTTGCATCGGTGAAGGACCCGCATCCCCGCCGAAAATATTAATATCGTGATTATTATTAATAACGATGGGGATGAAGATGCAAACAGCTTGCAAGGCAAGGCCGGGCCGGGCGATGAATGCGTTTCCCCTGCCCCAGGAAGGTGTGTGTGCCTGGGAGAGATGCCAGGGAGGGAAAGGCTCGGGGCACGGCGGTGGCAGCACCCAGCGACGTGAGCGACAGCGCCTGCGGGGCAGAGCAGCCTGATGAGCACCCTCCTCCCCATCCGGGCTGCGCTTCGCCTCGGGCGCCCGCGGGAAACCGAGTTCTGCTGGAGAAAAAACGTAAAGCCCCTGGTGCCTCTGATCAAACCTGGCAGAGGCTGTTCCCTCTCCCCTGCACCCTTCCCACATCTCTCCCCCCTGGCGAACTCGCCCCCCCTGACAGCCAGACATCCAAGGAGCCCCCCACCAGCTTCCCTCACCCTGTAATTAGGCGCCTCCGGAGGCTGCCAGCACACGGCGGGATGGAGACGCCGCGAGAGGGGCTGGGAACACCTCGCACCCCCCTCCATCGCCCCCGCGACACCTCCCTGCGCCCCTTCGGGTGCCGCTGGTGTTCTGTCCCCCCGCATCGATCCCCGCCACGGCCCCGGCGAGGTGCGAGCCGGCGGGGAGGGGGCTGTCAGACCTCATTCCGAGGTGTCGAATGGGCTTGTTTGGATGCTAGAAGTGTCTTAAAGATGAATTAGAGACTGTGGCTACAGTGTTTTTAAAGCAGAAATGGGCGTTTTCTGGCCTGTTTGCTCCTCCCTCGTGCAGCGACAGGCAGTGGTGCTGGGGGGCACTGCCCTGCGTCCCCCCCCCGCACCCCCAGAGCATCCCTCGCCTCAAACAGAAGCATCGCTGTGGACGCAGGGCAGGGCTGGGGGTTTTCAGCCCTGCTCGATGCCTCTCTGCAGGCCTTGGCAGGAGCTGTTGGCCGGGAGAGGAGCCCCGTGCGGCGGCGTGCTCGGGCGCTGCGCTAACGATGCATCTGTTATTAAGCGAGGGAGCGAAGGGGCCCGCACACCGCATGCGACTCCTCAGCGGGCTCGATCCTGCCACCTCCGATGGTGACGAGGCGGCTGCCTGGGGCTGCAGTAAATTACTCATCCTCGCCCGCCCCGCTTCGTGGGTTTGCTAATATTTTGATGACTCTGCTCCCCCCCGAGGGCTCGGCTGCCTGCGGCTCTGCTGACTCAGCCCCAGCGCTGGGGACATCGGGGGTGTCTGCTGCTTCCCCCCACCCTCCGGTGGGCCTGTGTGGCCGGTCGGAGGCAGAGGCCAGCTCGCCATGCCAGTCTCACCATCTAAAAGGCATCTGCAAAGCCTGGGCTGCTGGCAGCCGGGTTCCCACGAGCATCCTCCCTCCCTCAGCCCGACGGGCACCGGCAGCCCTTGGCTTCGTGCCTCCAGCCCCAGCGCCCCCCTCGCAGCACCGGGCAGGGTGAGGATGGATTTTCCAGCTGCATAAGCCGGCCAAGCGCTGCGGAGCTCCGCGGGGCTGAGCAGCTTGGCTTCAGCTGAACAGAGCAGGATTTTAAAGAGAGGTGCTGGAAACCAGAGGAGGGAAACTCAACAGGGAACATCAGCTGAACCGATCTAGTGGTGAACAGCCCCCCTCAGCCCCCCCAGATCTGCAGGATCCCTTCCCGGGGCTTAATGAGATGGCAAATGGAATCGCAACGATTTACCCCAAATCGCTGCCTTGCAGGCAGCCCGGGGAAATCCCAGGGAGGCCGCCTAAGGATCCCCTTAATGCCTTTCGCCGGAAAAGGAGGGCCGGAGCGGGCGCTCCACTCGCCAGAATGTCACAAACAAGTCTAACGCTTTGCTTTGCTTCCCCCCCTCGACAGAACTCTTAATTATGTATCTTGCCAACGCGCTTGGAAAATGGATTATCCGCACCAGCTGCTCGCTCCCGTGGCAGAGCCTTCTCCCAAGCCTTTGTAGCAGCTCCAAAGCCTTCCCGGCTCCGGCAGCGCCGCATGTGATGGGGAGGGACCCGCTCGGGGTCCGGGGGGAGATTACTGGGCTTTGAAGCCCAGACGCAAGGTGTTTCGCGGGAATCGGTCCCAGCTGCCTCCGCTCACACGTCGGGAACGGGGACGATTTGCACCAGGTTGGTTGGCTTTGTTCCGCGCCTCGTTGTGCAGCAGGATGGCAGGAGAGAAGAGCATCGCATCGCAAAACCAAACAAACGGCACATTAAAGGGATTTATCTCACCGCCCTGGCGGGACGAGCGTCTGCTCCTGCAAACCCCCCCCCGGGAGAGAGCATCCTTCTGCCCAGCACAGCCCCTTCCCGCTCCCGGCCAGCTCCAGCCGCCAGAGAGGATCCTTCCTTATTTACACTGAGAGGAGCCAACACTTTGTCCTGTGTTTATTCAGCGCTTGGCATGACAGCGTCCTGGCACAACACTATGGCTCATGGGGACCCGGGGGACCGAGGACGCTCGGGCAGGAGAGGTGCCATCGCTGCCGGTGGCCAGCCCCCCGCCCCGGCACGTCGGCCCCCCACCTTCCAGCATCCCTCGCCGCCTCGGCTCCTCTCCCACCTCATCTCCCATGCAGACGAGGAGCCATCCTTTCAATAAGCTCCCGAGGACACCCATTAATAAAACGCTACTTATCTCTCCGTGCTCTGAAATCGCTAGGTAGGCAGTGCACCGTAATGGAACTTTTAGCTCAAGTAGCTATGACTTTGACCGTGCAAAATTACACTCCATTCTGGCCAAATTAACTAGGTAATGCCTTGCATTAGTGTAAAATCCTCCATCAAACCATGAAGGCTGCCGTTAAAAACACTCAAGGCCAAAAAAAGCATGGTGGCGGGGGAAGGAGGGCTGCTCGCTTCGCAGACCCGGGGGCTGATTCCCGCACGCGCGGGCGAAGCCGGGGGGAGGATGCCCATGTCCCTGCTGGGGGGGGCGGACGTCGCATCCCCCGGGGGATGCCACGGGCAGCCGAGAGCTCCCTTTGCCCAGCCCCACCACTCGCACCGACTAACGAAGATCCCTCTGCCCACGCAAAGAGGGTTGACGGGAGCGAGCTGGCACACCGGCCCCTCGGCTAACACTAACGTGGCACCAGCGGAGGTGTTTTGGGTGGTCCCTGCCCACCCGGCACCCTTCCAGCCCTGTGGCACTTGCCTTCCCATTGCCTTCCCTCTTTGTCCCCGCTAATTCGGGGACTGGGGGCTATTCCTGGGTGATCCAGAGTGACTCGGGGACCCTGGTGTTGCTGGGTGATCCAGGGTGATCCGGGGGACCCCGGTGTCCCTGGGTCCCTGGTACCCAGAGAGCCTGGTGTCCCTGGGTGATCCAGGTATCCCTGGGTCCCTGGTGTCCCTGGGTGATCCAGGGAGCCCGGGCAGCTCCAGCAGCAGACACCTGGAAGAACCTCCAGCGCCTCAGACGGAAGGAGGCGCAGAACATCAAATGCGGCTTAATTAGGAGAACACGACTTTCCTATTAACGCTCCCCATCCATGTGACACCGGCAAAGGGAAAGGGAAGAAACTGCCAAAGAGCTTATTTGTTTTGCAATTACGGATGAAATAAAAAATTACTTGGTCTAATTAGACCTCCTTTAGTAAGAGAACCGTGCAAAATAAACTCCCCTTCATTCTCAATGCCAGCCCAAGTCTCTCTTGCGCTTTATATGTTTAAGTGAAAATGCGGAAGGTCAATTTGCTATGTAAATTTTCGCAAATTTGGCTAAACTAAAACGATTACCCTAATGTGTATGCAAATTAGTTTAATTGATAACAACTTCTCTCGGTAACTTTAAAGAAGGGGAGGGGGGAATAATTCCAATTGTGACAATCCTCTAAAGCGTTTCTTTGCCCAATAAAGGAATGATATCTTGACAAATTAAAGAGAATATAATGAAATCAGATTAATTAATGCTAAGACCAATTAGCAGACGCAAAGAGAGAGGGAGAGATTTCCAGAAGCAGAATTCACCAGAGAAGACCGCGGGAACTCATCGTCTTTCATAAAGGCATTTATATACCTTCATGTTCTACGGAACGAGGGGGGTCGCTGCTGGTACGAGGGGTTTGGCTGCAAGCAGAGAGTTTGGGGGACCAGTGGGGAAAGGAAACCAGTCTGGGGGTGATGGTGTCTTTGGGGGACGATCCCCTGGGTCTGCACGTTGCCTGGCAGCGGGGTGCAGGCAGCGCAGGCGGCAGAGAGCCTTTTCCTGGCTCCAGCCCAGCCCGGAGGGAAAGGTCTGACCCTGGCACATCTCCGCTCGGCCGCCCGAGGCGCGCGGGGAAACATTAATTACACCAAAATAGGAAGCGGCAACTCCAAACTCTCCCTGCCACCACTATAAAACTCACATGAAGTAATAAAAATAATTACCAGCAACACCGTATGCAATATCCTTCCTGTGTCATCTCTCTCCTGTTGGTGATAAAGCTACCTAGCAAATTAAAAACTGTAAGGGAGGGCCCGTTTATTTACCTTGTAATTAGACAGTGCTGGAAAATGGCTTCTCACGAAGCGTGGCACGAAGGGGCGCCAGCCCACGGCAGGCACCGGCAAAGCCCTGGGAAGTTGGGAAGCATCGCCCGAGGACACCCCAGGACCCTTTCACTGTCAACACCCCTGGGACCCCTGCAGCGGAACCCGCGGGGACGCCCACACCAAGACCCCTGCCACAAGCGAGCTCTTGCTGCACCCCGATGGGGCTGGCTCAGCACCAGGACCCATCCGCACGCACCTGGGGCTGGAGACCCCCAAGTGCCCCGTGCTCAGAAGCCTCGTGCTTGGTATTTTTCACTGTGGACAACTCTGTGCCGTGTCCCCTGGTTTGTGGGCACCTCTCGAGCATCTCACCGGTGTTGTGAGCTGGGGTGGGCAAGGAGCAAGTGCCCTGGTTGGATACACACCCCCAAGAGGGTCTGTGTTTCCACCCTCCTTTCTCTCTATTTATTTTTTTTTTTGGCATCTACAAAGACATGCAGCGAGGAGGAGAGAAAAGCTCTGCCTTTAGATCATCAGCAGAAATCTCTCCTCGCTCCGTTTTCCTGGGCGATTTGTTAAACTGTAAAACATTAAAGGGAGGACTGGCGGGGGGAGAGGGGGGAGATGTGTTTTTCTGACTTTCTCTCTCATTTGTTAATTGTGCTCATCAGCGAAAATCATTCGTGGCAGAGACGGGGGAGCGAAGCAGCCCAAGGAAGGAGCTGATCATATGCAGGGGAAATAACTCAGATGTGAAAATACTTCAGACCGGGAGATTGCACTATTTATTCACACAAGTGTCCTGCTGCGCTTCAGAAATGCAGTGATTTAATGAGCTGCTGCAAAAGGTGTTTGTTATTAAGGAATCCTGTCTCTGGTTATTCTCCCCCATGTGATGAGGACGGAGCCGGCAGAAGTTCTGACTCGGCGCCTTATTAAAGATTTAGAGGCTCTCCCCTCCCGCTCCCGGCTCCGAAGCGCCTTTTGAATCCGTTCCAGAATTAAACACTGTACAAGCCGAGCGGGGGCTTGTTCGACGCAGATGCCGAGCGAGAGTTAAGAAGAAATTAGAAAGGCATTTGTGTTAACAGATGTTCCTCCTCTCTGCCTTGGATCGGCAGCGAGCGGGGCCAGCGGCGCGGAGCCTGGCAGGAGCGGCGGAGGGGTGCGGGGGCAGCCGGGGGGCTGGCAGCCCCTACCCAAACCCCACGTGGTGCCTGCGGAGGGGATGGGGGCTGAGGAGCCCCTGGGGGTGCCCCAAATATCCCCCACGGGCCACAGAGCCCGGCACAAGGATGTGACGTGCCCCCCACCGATGACTAGCCCGGATGGGGAGCGACAGCAGAGCCCTACACGCCTTCTAGAAATTAAAAACACCCCCGGGAGCAAAGTGATGCTGGTAAAGCCATGGAGAAGGATGTTCTTCGTCCAGTTAGTGCCCGTCCACCGCACTGGGAACCGCCGGGATGTGGTGTTGGGGGCAGTGGTACCCGCGCCCACCCCGCTGCTGCCGAGCATCCCGGCTCCGGCTCTGCCACCCACCCCCACTGCCAGCTGCGGGGGTCCCCAAAGCCACCGGGGATGCAAAGCAACACCAGGGCCGATGGAGAAGACTCTGCCGGGCCCCAGCCCCTGGATTTGGAACCCTCGCCACGCAGGCTGGCGGCTCCGGCTGCTCGGCTGGAGCCGAGCGCTCCCTCCTTTCGAGTGGCTGGAGCCGCGCTATTACTCCCAGGCTAAGCAGCGCTAATGGAGAACGCCTTCCAAGTTTCATTTTCCTCTGTAATGGAAAATGCAAGAGCGAGATTTCAGTCTGTGAGCACTTCTCTGAGAAAACAAATATCTTTATTGGCACTGGACAGCCTGCCAATCAGGCACAAAATTGCTGGCTTCTCTTTCTCCCCTGAAGGAATGCCTCTGCATACAAAGATACCGGAAAAACTTCAGGGCCCGGAGGATAAAAGGGCCTTCTCTGCCTTTCAGTGGGTGATTTGCAATGCATTGCTTCAGCATAATTTCCCATCTCCACCGCTCACAAAGGAAGCTCTGTTGCTATCTGTGAGTTTAATAATTTCTCTTCCCTACACCTTGCATTCATAATGCATCTTTCAGCACCTCGGCTCCTGCTCTCCAACTGGGCTGCGGCTCTGCCTGAGCTTTCCCTCTTAGTTAGAGCTAAAGCGGTAATAAAAACAGAGCCTTAACATTCAAAAGACATCTTGAGCCAGGGAGCGGGCGGGATGCTCGTCTGGAGGAGGCAAGCGGCAGGCAGCATGGACGGCCCCTCCATCACTGGCTCCCGGCGCTGCCACACCGACTCCAGGAGCTCTCCGTCCTTCTGTCCCGCCACGGGGACCTTCCCTGAAGGAGCATCCCTTGTCCCAAGGCAGCCGAGGAGCCAGTGGTCTCCTGGCTCCAGCTCTCTTAGGGACAAGGATGGCTGAGGAGCAGCAGCTCCCACGCAGCAACTTCGTTCTTCATCCCCCTGGTGCCTCCCGAGCCCTCGGTGCACCCACCCAGGGCCCAGCTGGTTGCAGGTTTTTATCCCTTTGGGCTCTTTGGACCACACCAGGCGGGTCTGCACCGTCCCGAGAGGGAAACTGCAGGAAACTCGTCACCACCTGCTCTCAGACTGGAGGATTTGCATAAGTTATTCCCCAAAGCCTCCAGCCCCCACGAGACGCATTCTTTATCCATTTAGCCGGGAATGCAACTATTAAGAGCCTGTAGACATACAGCATTTGCAAAATTAGTACAAGAGGCTCCAAATAATCCATAAATCCATCTGTTACACGAGCCACGTCTGATCGTCTCTTCTCCATTTGGCTTTCCAAGGGGAAGCGCTACGATTCCTCCAGCAACGGGCGTTTCTCGTGCAGCCCTGGCACAAAACCCCCCCGTTCCCAGCCCGGGAAAGGTGAATCCAAGCGACGTCCGCCCCGAAACTCGTGACCAGTCGCTGCCCTTCAGCCAGCGCCCGCACGGGGACCTTTGCGGCGTGAAATCAATGCCTCTTGGCTTCCACCCACCGGCGCCTGGCCCTTTTATATCACAACGCGCCCAAAGGCTGCTCCCGCCTCAGGCAGGAGGCTCTTTCCCAGCCGAGGGCGAGGAAGCTGCTCTGTCATTCATGAGGACAGCCCTTACGAGGTCTGGCCCGTGTCCCCGGGGCAGGGAGGTGCCCAGGCCACCTCGAGCATCCCTGGTCGTGCCAGCGGTGCAGCCCCAGCCGGGCTGTTCACAGATGCATTCGGGCTCTTCCCCTTCAAGCCAGCAGGATGGCAACGGAGCGGGTCTGTGGCACAGCAGAGGAGAGCAGTAGCCCCTGGCAAGCTCCCACCCGGGACACGGAGCCCGGTTGGCACTGGGCTGTGCCATGGAAAGCCCTGGGAAGCCCCCCCCTGCCCTGGGCTGCAGCTCCGTGGCAGCCAGAGCCCCCCCCGACTCAGAGCCGGCCGGGTGGCTCTGCACAGGTACCAACTTCTGCAAAAGCCTTCAATTATTCATCGGCTGGAGCTCCCTCGCCCCGCGCTCGCTGTGCCGATGGAGCCTTAATTATCTCCAGGATACAGCGCGGGAGGGCGGGCGGAGAAGCTGCCCAAAACAGGAAGGGGGTCGGCCGGTGCCCCCCACTTTGCCACCCGCCCACCTGCAAGCGGGATGAGAGACCCGTCCCGAGGAGACCCCCAAAGCCCCCCTGCGCAGACCGCAGGGACTTTATTTATTCAGTTTTGGTACAGTTCAGCGCGCAGCACAACTGTACGCACATAAATAATTCAGACCACTAAAGACTGCTGCAGAGGCGACTTTCCTGGGGATTTAATGCTCGCGTCCCTCACACTCCTGCCACAGCAAAAAAAGAAAAATTACAAATTGATCTACAAGACCCGACCCCCCTCTCCCACTCCTCTGCGGCTGCCTTACCGATGCCGGCTGAGCCCTTGCCGGGCTGCGAGCAGGGGTCAGTGGGTGCTGGGGCGAGCGGTTCCCCGCCTTTGGCTGCGAAAAGAGCCCAGAGGGGCCCCAGGGACCCAGCACCGCCTCCCGCCTGCCGGAGCATCCCTCCGAGACGCTCACTGCCCAGGCGGAGCGGCCGGTCACGCCGGAGGCTGCTCCTCGTTCCCTCCTGCTCCCGGGGCCTCTCCTGCAGTCCTTGACATTTTCCTTCTCAAGGGGCAAGTCCCTGGTGCATCCTCACAGAGTAATTGTGAAATTATTATGGTTGGTGATTTTAATTTAAATCGGATGGAGAAATGTTGTACTGCGGCTGACTCATTTGCTATGGATTTTCACTTAACCAAATTGATTAGTCAACCAACTAGACTTAACTTGAAAGTTGTAATCATTCATTATTAGATCTAATTTTCGTGTCGCTCCCAGACTACATTCGGAAATTGAACTGCAAAGACTTTAACGAAGTTAGGGCGGAGGGGCTGAGAAACTTTGGGCTGCGGTGGCCGGAGCCAGCCCCGGTGTCCCCTTCCCGGGCCACGGGGGCAGCAGCCGGGGTGCCGGGAAATGGCCACGAGACGCAGCAGCAGACACAGCCCTGCCATGGCTTACAACGCAAATGGAACGGGGGGAAGCAGGGAACTGACGAGAAATCACGTTTCAACACAAATGCGCTGCCTGACAAGGTAATTCTCCTGCCTCATCAGGTCCTGCTCGCTGCCCACACGCGCCCTGGGTGCCGAGAGGAGCCAGGAGGAGATGGTGGGGACGGAGGGACGGATCCAGACCCGGCTGTGTGTTATCTCCGGTGCTCCCTGCCTCCCTGCACAGCTCCCAGCACCAGCACCCGGCCTCCCCGGGGACAGGGATGCCAACACCAGTCCCTGTCAGGGATGCGATGCTCCGCTCCCCTCTCCCGCCTGCGCCCAGGTTTGGGAACATCTCCGTCTAGAGCACTAATTACTGCCAGGCACCGCAGAGGCCACCGCCTCTTTAAATAAGCAGGCTGCATGCCAATTAATACCTTTAATTAACAGTAAGCACTTGCTGGAGGGACTAGGACTTGCTCTCCCAGATGGACTCTCTGCCTGTCGGTGTAAACGGCGAGGTTCTGCCGGGTCAGGCTGGCCGGGACCCGCTGCCCAATTACTCACACTTCCCTGCCAATTAAAACGGTGGCAAGGGGAGGAGATACCCCGGGCGGGACAGATGGGGACAGATGGACGGGCAGTGAGGGACAACCGGCACATCCCGGCCTCCTGGAGAGCACGGGAGTGCCGGAGGGCTCGGGGTAGCCCTGGCATCGGCACCAAGACTGGCACCGGCAGCGCTGTGCCACCCCAGGGAGAAGCTGTGCCCACACCAACCCTGGCAGGGGCTCCCAGCAGAAGCCCTTTATGAGCGGCTTCTGGTGCTGAGGAGGGGCAGGGGGCATCCCCCCTCCTGGCCGGGCAGGGACGAGGACGCAGCCATCGCATCCACGGGGTGGGCACCCCACGGGGCGCAGCTCCTGCACCCCCAGCCCTGTGACTGCCGCGGCAGCAGGTGCAGGAGGGAGATCCTTATTCACAGCAACGTACGCGAACATCTCCAAAAGCTTTTAACGGAGGCCATTATTCCCACCCTGAGAATCGATGCATTTTAATTCCCTCCGAGCTATTTGTTTGGCTTTGCTTCTGTTTTTCAAACGTGCGAGCTGCCTTTAACAAAACAAGGGAGCCCCGCAAGAGAGACGGCACGTCGCATTCCTCCCTTCCCGCTACTGGAAGTTCATTTTCAAAGCAGAGCAGTTTTCTTGGAATCAATGCATATCAACCAAAATCAATAGTTACTTTACGCAGATGGGCTGAGACACCTAAGTGATAGCGCTCTATGGCGTCGGGACCCAAATCTATGTGTTTTTCAACAAGTCAATGCATTTAAGCAGCTGCTACTGTCTTTTCGCTTAAAAATAAGCCGTTTGCAGATCAGAGGGTCCCTGTCCGTGGAGGCTGGTAGCCCCCCGGTGCTCTGGGGACTGCCCACAGCCCCCGGTGCAGGCAGGGGACCCCTGCCCGCTGCACCGAGCAGAGGTTGAGAGCTTTGCAAAGCCGAATAAATCCCGCATTTAGCAACGAGCCCCGGTAGTTCAGCTCCCCCCCTCAGCCTGGGCTGGAAACCTCTGCCAGCTCCTGACCACTTCCATTTCCACTGACATTTCACAGGCTTTTTCATCTGGCTTTGCTCTTCAGTAGCGCAATCACCAGCGCGTCCAGGTGCGCTGGCATGAAAGGCAGAACGTAAGCATATTTTTGCAGGACAGAGACATTCAATTTAGTTGAAAGGCTCTGCCAAGTGCAGTGCCTTTAAGGAGAGAGAACTGCGAGTCCCACTCGTCCCAGATACTGGGGAGAACTCCAGGCAGGGAGACCGGCCAGGGCTGGCGACTGCCATCAAATGCTTCTGTGATGTTCAGAGGCAGGCATTTTCCTTGGGTGGGTTTTTTTTTTTTTTCCTTTCTCCCTTTTACTGTATGCAAATCACCACTCTCTGTGAGTTATTAGATAACAAAGGACTGTTTTCTCTGCAGAGGCTCGCTCGTCTCTGAACCTTGTGAGAAGGATAATTAAGGAATGCCGGAGGAAGCCGTGCCGAGGATCATTTTCACCCCTTCCCCAGCAGTCTCCGGGAGGAAACCACAACAGGTTTCCTCCGTCAGACACACGGCTGGGTTTTGGCCTGGGGGGGAGCAGAGGACAGCACGAGCCCTGGGTCAGCTGTCCCCAGGCATCCCCTCCGCCAGCAGGACCTTGGATGCTCACCCCGGACCTTGGATGCTCAACCCCAACCCGCATCCCGGCAGCGGACACCAGGAGCCGGCCACGTCACGGGCTGCACAGCTCTGCAGCCCCTTCCCTTCCTCCAGAGCCCGAGGGGCTCCCACCGAAGCCCCCCTCGCCCGGTCCCCCTCTGGCAGAGCATCCTTGCGGGCCGCATCCCGCCCGCAGCCGGCCCTGTTGCCATGGAGAAGGTTTCTGTGCCACCAGCCACACAAAGGAAATGGCGCGTTCCCCCAGCTCGCCTGGGATGCGGCGCTAATGAGGAGGAGGAGGAGGAGGAGAGAGGGAAGAGGGCTTGCTTTCTGCCTGCTTTTCCTGCAGGAATCACGGGAGAAAACAATAAAATAACCAGTGGAGCGGGCGGGAGGGGATCAGCCCTGGCCCGGGCAGCGTTGGTTCTCGCTCGCCGCAGGGCAACACAGCCCTGCCGGGAGCCGTCAGCCATGCGGCACAGCCAGCGCCGAAGCAACAGGTCCCAGCCCCCCCTCCTTCCATTTTTGCAGCCTATTTATGCACCGTCTGTGCAAAGAGAGGGAGAGAAGGGCTTCGTCTTCACCCCCTTGCTGTCAGCGTCTCCCCCACGGTGTGGCTTGCAGAGGATGGTGCCACCCCCGTGCCACCCCTGCCAGGAGGTGGATGGTTCCCAGGGCACAGCCACCCTCTGCAATGGCACCAGGGCTTGCCAGCGTCACCGAGCAAACCCTGCTCTGCCGGCTCTCAGGGCGGGAGGACATTCCCCGGGGAAGGCTGGGTGGAGGAGGAGAGCAGCTCGCACCTCTTGTGCTTCTCCTGTAGGCACAGACAGCAAGGCCGGGGGGGAAAGGAGATGGCGATGGTGATGGTCACCCCATGGCAATGGTTAAAGAGCCAGATGGCTGTGGGCACCCCCGGGGGACGTGGGATGGTGGCAAAGCAAGGGTTATGAGGCGCCACAGACCCCTTTTCCCTGTCCTCCACCCAGAGAACCACTGGAGCACGGCTGCTCTCCTGCCTCCTCATCTCTCCTTGCTGAAATCCAAACCCAGGCGAACCCCCTCTGATGGAACGCAGAAGGGCAGGCGGGTCCCACAGCTCGTCCCTTTTCCCTTCTCCCCCCCCCTGCACCCACCACTGCTTCGTGCCAGCCCAGGGACGTGCGGGGACCGAGCCAGCAGCGCCCGGGTGAGCGGCATCCCGGGCACCGCATCGCTGCCCCCACCAGCCCGTTCAGGTTCATAAATTCTCATTTGCTCTCCACCGTTTGATTTTTGAGCATCTCCCAGACACTTCCTCACTTTACTACAATTGATGGGATCATGTGTAATTTGTAAATTATATTAAGTGAGGTAATAACACTCTGGGAACCGAGTGAAAATCATAAATTATTAAAAATTACTGCACTGAAATGTTACTACTTTGCTTTTGCACCTGACTGATGGCTCACATGCCGTCTTCTCTGCCCCCGAGACCTTCAAACCCGCTCTCCTCCATCCATTACACCTACACGGAAAGCCGGTGGGTGAAGCGCGGGGTGAGCCAGAGGAGCAGCTTAGCCAGCACTTTCCTCTCCGCCTGAACTTGGGAAACGGCGCGAGAAAACTCACGCCTTTCCCGCGACCTGCACGGAGACGGCACGGACACGCTGTGGCTGCGTGACAAAGTCCCCTCTGCGCAGCCTGGCCCTGAAGTTTTCCTGTCCTTAGAGCTCTACTTGTATTTCCAGGGAGCGCATCGCTCTGGCTGCCCTCCTCCCCCGGTCGTTGAATCATTGAATGGTTTAGGTTGGAAGGGACCTTTGCAGGTCATCTAGTCCATCCTCCCTGCAACGAGCAGGGACATCACATCTTCAACTAGCCCGGGTCGCTCAGAGCCCTGTCCAACCTGACCTGGAATATTTCCAGGGATGGGGCGTCTCCCACCTCTCTGGGCAACCTTTGCCAGTGTTTCATTGTAAAAAATTTCCTTAGATTTAGTCTGAATCTGAAAAAGGTCTTCCTGTAGCCTTCTCTTCTCCAGGCTCAACAACCCCAGCTCTCTCAGTCTGTCCTCATGGGAGAGTGTTCCATCCCTCTGACCATTTTTGTGGCCCTCCTCTGGACCCGCTCCAACAGGTCCATGTCTTTCCTAGGCTGAGGGTTCCAGAGCAGTCCCCTCCCACGCCAGTTGGTCCAAGAGCCTCCTCCCTCTTGCTCAACACCCATCATGGTCAAGCAGTGGAGACCCCAGAGACCCCGGATCGGCTGCTGAGAGTCACGGTCCCCTCCCCGTGGCAACTCTGTTATCTGAACAGCAATGGCAGTGCCACAGCGGCATCACATCCCGGCGCCCGGGAGCAGCATCCCTCAGCCCCACCGCTCGGGGATGGTGGCACCGGGCTGGTGACCTGCGTTCCTCGGCACCGCGGGTGGGCTGGGTGCCCCCGGCAGCGCCAGGGCATCGTGGGACAACTGGATTTTTCCTGCGGGGAACTGCAGTAAGGAATTGGTACCTGCTGCAGCAAGCACAGTGGGGTGCGAGCCCGGCGCGGGGGCGGCTGGATGCTCTCCCCGGCTCCACGGCCGCGGCTCGGGGCGGTGGGGGGGACGCTGGAAGCCTGAGCTCCCTCCCATGCTCTCAGCGAGGGACACCCTCATGCATTTTACAGGGCGATCGATGCAGCCGGGCACCCCGTAGACATAATGACTGCATCGGCCTGAATGCAGAGACGGGCTGGGCCAGCGGCTCCACATCTGGCGTAACAGAGAGAGCCCTGGGAGAGCTGGGCATCATTTATAATTTAACTTATAATTTGGTGCTCAAACCTAGTGGTTTAAAGCGGTTGGATGTCAGCGTGCCTTTGGAGGAAGGAGCGGGGTGGGAGAGGAGAGACGGCACTTCCCCGCTTCCCAACCCCCGGCGTTTGAAAGGCTCCTCGCTCGGGTTCTGACCCACTTTGCGCGGCAGAAACAGCCTCCACCATTAACAGAAAAAGCCGAAATTGCAAAACAGGCCCCAGCAGGCTGCGGGAAGGGCCCGTCGCTCCGCACAGCAGCCGGAGGCAATTTGGGAACAAAGCTACGGGTAATGATCAGCTCCCTCCTCTCCGCTCCCTGCGCAATGCAAGGGGGAGCCAGACCGGGGGGCACTGGGAGAGGAGAAACCTGCACTGGGGCAGCCTCTCCCTCAGCCTCCGGCGTCCTGGTGGTGCCACCCCATCCATCCTCACCCTCTGCTGGGCTCCAAAAACATCCCCGAAACGGATCGGGCAGCAGCGCGAGGGCGGTGGGGGGGTGCGAAGGGCCGTGCACAGGAGACGCGGCGGGTTTGGGCGACCCAGAGGCGAGGTTACGGTAAAAATGTTTTGTCAAAACTTTTTTTTTTTCTCCTACAGAAAACAAGGTTTTCAGTCAAACCGTTTGTGGTTGAAAGCGATCCGCTCCCTTTGAGCGGCTTTCCAGATCCGGCAGCTTGGGCCAAAAAAACCTCGTCACTTTCAAGCCGGCTCTTTTCTCATCTTTCAGCAGATTATTTTTCCCTTTCAACAAAGCCGTAAGCCCTCCTCTGCCTGGCGTTAGGCAGGTTATAAGCATGTAGCCACCCCAAACGCTGTTTTATGTGATTAAGGTATTTGAGATGTTCCTCTTTGTACCTGCCTCGCGGCCCCACCGTGTCTCTCCTTCCAGGGAGCATCCCGCAGCGCAGAGACCAGGTCCCCGCCGGGGCTCGGAGCTGGGGAAAGCTCAGCTTTCTGCTTCCTTCCCTCTGTGTGTCTCACCCAAAACACCCCAGAGCATCAAAAGCTCCACTGCCTTTAACGGGAAAGCGAAGAGGGGAAAAGGCAGGAGGGAGCCCCCACTTCTGTGCCCAAAACGCATCATGTCATGGGTGACAAGTGGGGCGAACGCCCCGCAGCCAAGTCCCGGAGGGGGGAGCTTGTACGTGGAGAGCTTTGCTCAAGATGCTGCGGAACCAAGTCGCGACACGCCGAGCTGCAGGACCCACGGAGGATGCTCCCACCTTCGGAGGGGTCAGGGGGGGGAACGAGGAGGATTTTGCATCCCTCCCGTTTCCAGCCGAGGCTGTCGCATCAGTGCGACGGCCCGTAAGCTGTCAAGCCGCATTTTCGAAAGCAAATTGCTTTTATAATTAATTTAATTATTACACCACCGAGTTTTTGTGTTGGCTTAATAAACACAATCAGGTTTTGCCCTCAGCCTCCTTCCCGGCGCCTTCCACTTCCTTTCGTGAGTTGGGCAATTTGGGGAGGGGAAGGGAAAAAAGCCGGGCGCCGGCCGAGTAATTAAAGCTTCAATTGTTGTCATTCGTTAAATGGTACACATTTTAATTATCCTGCCAGTCTGCCCATGCGTTCGTGTCCCCGTGGCTGGCGGAGGAGAACCCCCAGCCCCAGCGCCAGCCCAGGAATTGCGCGTTGCCATGGAAACCGGGGATGGGGCAGCCCAACCAGCTCGGTGCTGCCGCAGGTGTCAGCAGAGCTGCAAACTGCCCCCCCGGCCCAGGGGGAACCCCCAAACTGCTGGCGAGGCCAGCTCTGGCCCTGGGGACAGCAGGTGCCCTCCTGCCACCGCAGGGAAGATGCTCGCTCCCGTCGCAGCCTCACGCCGGTGCTGGCAGCAGAGGGACCATGGGGACCCTGTGCCGTGACCCCCGGTACTCTGGGCCTCCCCCGGGCCAGCTGGGGGTGTCCAGCAGCAGATCTGGCAGGGGAACATCCAACCTGGAGCCAACAACGCCCTGAGGACACAGCCGTTCGTCCCTGGAGAGCGGCTCCGACGCTCCTCAAGCTCTGGAGCACCAGCCCAGCCGCCTCCCGAAGCCGAAGAGCACCACGTCAGCATCATTACCTTTATCAAGCAAACTTGTAATCTAATCACAAAGATATCAACTTAGTTTGGCAAGATCTATTTTCCCCTGCACCCGTGTTGATTGGCATTTATTATATTACCTCCTTTAATTTTTTATTAATGAGGTCCCGTATCAGCTCCTCCGTTATATCGTCCAGGATTGATGTCAGCCTGACAGGCCTGTAATTACCCACATTATCCCGTTGCCTCGTTGGAAACGTTGGCACGGCACTAGGTTTCGCTCAGCCCCCGCAGCCTCCCCGGCCAGGGCACCCAGCGAGCAGCGTGCCCGCTCCCGGGGCCACCGGGGAGCCTCCGTGCCCACACTGTGCCCGCAGAGCCCGTCCCCCCCGGCAGCTCTCCGCCAGACACAGCTAGTGGGGCTCTCTGGCCCGCCGTCTTATTAATTCCTAATTTCCAATTTGCAGGAGGAGAGAACCTTAGCCCTCCATCACGCTAGCCCAGCAATCACAGCGATGAGCCAAGTATCTCTGGACAGTCTTTAATTTATTTCCCGGCGCACACGGACACTGCTGAGAGACTTGATGGCACCAGCTTAAACATAATAAATTACTCAAGTACCAGAGATTAGTTAATAAAGTGTCAAGCGCCTGTAAAGTGCTGCTTTGTCAAAGATACAAAATATTCCTCTGTTTCTCCCAAGATAAATAGCTCCCGCGGAGGGAGGAGCTCCCCGACTCCCTCGGCGCTGCTGCCTCCTGAGGGGATGCTCCCCGGGAAGCATCCCTGCCCCGGGACCGCGCTGCCGGCCGCATTCCCACGCACGGGGCATCCGTGCCAGGACCTCAGCTCGCCCAGCCTCTCCCCGGCCTCCTCGCTGGCTCCGTGCTCGCCAGCGTGTCCAGCTGCCTTGTGGGCACCATCAATCCTAAAGGACGCGCGATGCCATCGCTGCCCAAACGGCTGGAGTCCCCCGGCGTCGCGGGAAACCTTCTGCTGCCTCAAGGACGGAGCCAAATCACCGCTCAGGCTGAAAATTCCCTCTGACCGGACGCTGTTTGGAGGACATCCCAGGCAAACAGAGCGTAGCCTGGGCCAGTGGCCTGGCCGCTTGTGGCACGGGCTGCTCGGAGCTGCTAGCCTGCACGCCAGACCCGCTGGCCACCGGGGCTGCAGGTCGAGGTGAGGGGCACAGCTCCGAGACCCCCTTCGGTTTCACACTTGGATGCTCCCACTAATGGCAGAGATGCCGGGGGAAGCCCTGGGCAGAGCTGGCACCTCGCTCTCAGGGTTGGCATCCCTTCCCGCTCCTCCTTGATCCCTGTGGCCCGGGCGAGGGCTCTCAGTGCCCCCCAGAAGCCAGAAATTGAAGAGTGAGCGGCGTTGGAGGCCGTGCGTGAGAAGAGAGCGATTGGCAGCTCCGAGGTGTCGATGTAACGCCAGAGCGGAGCTCACTAGGTGTTTTTGCACTTGTGCTGCTTGATTTAATTACCAGACAATGGGAAATGCAGCTAGAGAAGAGTAATTAAAGAGGGAGGTAGGATTATTGGGGGGGTGAAAATATAAAATATTCTGCAGGGAGCTACTGGGAGCCCCGTGCGATGCCCAGGGCTGCCCCCGCGGTGCCATCGGTGCCAGGGGCGGGCTGGGGGCACCGACGGCTCGCGCTCTCCCTTGCTCCATTGCCCAGCAACAGCGGTACAAGGAGAAGATAAGATATTCAATGAGGCTTTCAGATCTCCCATGTCGTGACCAACTGTCTGCAGGTTGTTTTGGCTTTTTCGCTGCCGAGGAGCCCCGTATTTAATCAAAATGTAAGAGTGATTTCATACCGCCTGAAATGTGAATCCGCACCCGTCTGCCTCCCCTCTCCCCGCCACAAATCACCCTGGCGTTGGGCCACGCCGCACGCCGAGACAGCTCTTTCTCTCCCGTCTCCTTCCGAGAGCGACAGCGCTGAATTTCCCTTGTCAGAGCGGGTGTATTTATCCCGCCGGTGCCTAGCGCGGCGTCGCCGGCTGACTCACACACACCCGGAGACTCATCCCGCTCCTATAACATAACAAATGAGACAAAGGGTTTCGAGGAAAGTTTCCTCAATAGGTTGGGTTCGGCTCCCGGAATCGCATCCCTGGCTGAGGGAGGGCAGGTGGAGATGTTCTTAGGGGTCTGGGGGGAGATGCTGCGCACCCGGCGTGGGGACAGAGCCCAGTCCCCCAGGCTTCCACGGGGCACTATTCCCACTGCTTCCTGCACAACGCCATACACCTCACACAGAGTGTGTATTCTATATATACAGGAGAGTGGGGACTCTCCCAAACTGGGAGAGATATTTTAAGTGTAACCATTCCTCCCCTAATTAATCAGACAACTCAAGCCACCCCAACCTGCTTCTGGAGGTTCCCACACGCCACAGCAGAGCCCGAGCTGCAGCAGAAGCCACCCGTGTTTCACAAAGACAGAAATAAATGCAAGAATAAACACGGCCTGAGACTCCTGCAGAGCACCCCGGCATCCCCCGGCCCCGCTCCATCCCCTCCCGTCTCCGGGACCGGGCAGATGGAGAGGGTGGCGAGGGAGAGGGTCCCGAAGGCTGCTCGGATGGAGCATGGTCCATGCTGGATTTAGCCGCCCGTGATTTTCCTCTTCCCCCTGCTCCAGCTGCAGGGTTGCTAAGTGATGGGGAGAACAAGCCCAGCCTCGCCTGCCCTGCAGATGAGATCCACCCCGCTGGGCTGGAACGCTGCGTCTCAGCCCACGGTTTGCAGGGTCCCCGGTGTCCCCGCGCTGGGTGTCCCCCCCTCCTCGCCCTCGGGAAAGGGACCTGGTGCCGAGCCAGCCCCCCCTCTCCGGCAGCGCCGCTCCCGCACGACGAGATTTCCTTCTGGGCTTTAAACCCCCTCCGCTTGGATCAATTAGAGTATTGACACGGACACGCTGCAGATCAAAACTGCCACCCCTGTTTACACGGTGTGTGACTCCCAGTCAATAATCCTTGTCGGAAAGATCTGGTGTATTTGCTCGATACAACCTTTGGGGCTGGGGAAACCACCGGGGCTTGGGAAAAAAAGAAAAGAAAAGAAAAACATTTTAAACAGGATTTCCTTATTTAAGCCTTGGCACAATAACCGAGCCGTTTTCCTGCTGGTGTTTCCTCCCGTGCGCAGAGGGAGCACGGTACCGGCTCGCAGGAGAGTCCCGCTCCTCAGCAGCGTTAATAACCCGTTAGGGAGCAACACCTGGGGAAAGGGGACATGCAGGGAGCCAGGCACGCTGACACCCCACATACAAAAACAGAGGTCAGCGAGAACAAAACCGCTTCTTTTATGATCTTTACGCAACGTTATGAGCGTGAGGGATGATGCGGGCGCCGCCGGGATCCTGGCACATGGAGGGGGGTGGGTCCAGCCAAGGCTCCGTGGCTCCTGTCCTGCCCCCTCACCCCTGGGAGAAACGCTTGTCCCCCTCTCCTCCTCCTCTGGCAAGCAGATGGAGAGCTGGGATTCCCACTGCCCCACTGGGAAGGCGGCCGCCGAGGGGCCGGGGAGCTCGGGGATGCAGCATCCCACAGGAGGGGATGGGATGCTCCCGCCGTGGGTGCGATGATTCCCCGGAGCGGAGCCTCACCCAGCGCCGGGGAGCCCTGGGGGCCCCCCGCTCTCCGGAGAATTTAGGAACGCACTTTTTGTGTGTGCACAGCATCTGCAGGGAGAGGCAGATTATTCAGGAGCCTAAGAAACATTCCCTTGCTGCTCGGATGCTCTTGGGAAAACCTGGCCCAACATACACAGGCAATTCATATGATTTCAGAAAAATTAAAAAAACAACGAAAAAACTCCCCCTGAAACAAGCCCAAAGATAAAACACAGCCCCCGCTGACACCAGTAGCATCAGGCTCAGGGAAGTGCAAGCGCTGCTGAAAGGACCCCCGTTGGTATTTTGGGTTTTTAGCCCCAACGCTGAAAGGAGAGGGCTGCGGGAGCCACCCGGGGACACGGGTACCTGCCGGCAAGGCTCCTAGGGATAAAGTCCACGGTCGGCCCCAAGGAGAATTCAGGAGCCGTAACTTGGGGCAGGCTCCTTGGGAAACACTAGATGAGGATTGCTTCTTCAAACAATAATCCTGATCAAATTAACCGACCCCCCAGATCCGATTGGCACCAAAAGGTCCCGCCATGAAATCCGCAGAATTCCAACCACATTTTTGAGTAAACTCCAACCCGTTACACAAGAATCCGTAATTCCCTTGTGTACATCTTCGCATGCTTCAGTGGAGTTTGTGGAGTCTATTTACCACATCTAAGACCAATTTCCTCCCCTTCAGATGCTTTGAAGATAATTGAAGGTCCTTGCATTGTCTGCTTTTGAATGTAAAAGCCGGCTAATGCCGAAATCGATGCCTCCCAGTTAATGCCGCCTCTCCGGCAGCATCGAGCGGTGTGTAACACAGCCCTGGGTGACTGGAGCGCTAGATCTTTGCCGGGCAGGTACTTTGTTAATCAGAGCAGGCCGGGAGCGAGCCCCGGACCCTCAGACAGCACCAAGCATATTGAGTTGTTAAGTCTGAATTAAATATTTAATAGGGAACTTTGCACGGCGGCGCGGCGGGGGCAATCTCCCCTGGCTGTTCCTGCTGCCCGTGGCGCGGAGCGCCAGCCCTGCAGCATCCAGCCCTGCATCCCGCCCTGCATCCCGCGGGCAGCAGGTCCGTGTCCCAGCCTCCCACCGACCCCGGCTCCCGCGAGAACGGGGAGTCAGGTTTTCCCAAGCCCGGGATGAATTTCACACGAAGGATTGGTTTTCCAGCTCGAGCCGCAAGCACCAGCCTTCCCTTGTCTCCAGACAACGAAAATTTATGTCAGACTTAGAGAGAAATGGAGAACGTCCTGAGGAGCTCGGGGTGGCACCAGGCAGGGGATGCCAGTCCCCATCCAGGGTCAAACCCAACATCACCACCATGACAGGACCGCTCATGTCCCCAGCTGTCCTGATCCCTGGGGACGCTGCTCCTCCAGCAGCACCCCACCGTCCGCGCTCCCCCCAAACACCAGAAACGGCTGTCATCACTAAGGCAGGTGACATTTACAATTTGGCTTTGAAAAATGCAAATGAAATGGGGAAATTATGGGAGGCTCTTTGTGAGAGGCGCACGCCGAGTGTGGCTGCGGGACGTGGATGGGGCAAAAGTCCCCCTGGGACAGCGGCCACCTGACAGTGGCCTTTGGCAGCCGCTGTGGGGAGGCCAGCAGCCCCCAGGCAGCGCACACCAGCCGGCGCAGAGCTTAGATCTAGAGAAAACATAAATCCTCTGGAGGTTTTGAATGGCAGCAGAAGAAAAAAAAAGAAAACAACAACAAGCACCCTTTGGGGAGCTGAGCTGCCGTAAAAGAAAAGCTTTGAGAGGGAGGAAGGACCAGAAATGTCAGGCTGGAAATGGATTGAATTGTGCCACAGTCAATAAAACAAGTGACCCTCGCGTGAAGCTGTAATGGGGTGGCGGGTTTGGGTATTTAATTCATGGACTGTCGCCCTCCGCACGCGCCCGGCTCCTCCCCTGGTACCCGCACATCACGCCCGATGGCACCCAGCCCTCCCGCCCCCCCAGCCGGGATGGAAACGCTGCTCCAGGCCAATTAACACCATTCTCAGAATTATTCACTCACCGGGTGCCCGGAGCGGCCCCCTCCCTGGGAGCTCCCCCCCCCAGTGCTTCCCCAGGTGCCCGCCTGCGTGGGCGCGGAGCCTCAATTTTTTTTATAACTTCCATAAAGTTTATTGCGCGGCAATGAAAACTCATTATTTCACCTGAGCCGGCCGCTTCGGAACGACCCGCCGGGCACTTTTACGAGGGCGCTCGGCCGGGAACGAGGGGCTCCCGTTTCTGGAGGAAACACAGGAACACACACACAAGCCCAGCGCCCAGGGACCTGCAGCACCTCCCCGGCCCCCTCTCTCCAGACGGGATCAGCCCTCCCGCACCTTTCCCGAGGGGATTATCCCCCGTTACACGGGCTCGCCCACGGGCACGGGGCGGCGGTGGGGCCATCTCCCCCCTCTCTGACGGCGCGTGAGAGCTTTGGGGAGGAGTTTCTGACTTTTCGCCATCGCTTGGGAGGGATCCGGGAGATCGGGCGTCTGGATCCCTCGGGTTGTGCTTATCACTGGAGGAGCGGCCACTTTCCCTGCCTCCCCCTCCCTCCGAGCCAAACCAGCACCATCCCTGGTCCTCCCTGTCTTCCTCTCCAGAGGATAAGCATGGTTGCCCAGGGGGCTCTCTGGTGCTCAAAGGTGCTGTGTGCGATGCAGAGGAGGGTGTACATCGTGGGAAATGCCCCAAATCACTTCAGGACTTTCCCATCCAGCCGCTTTTCTCCACCTGCCCTGGGAGAGGGGGGGGCTCCTGAGGCACAGCCTGCCTCCTGATGCTCCAGGGCACCACAGAATCATAGAATCATCTAGGTTGGAAGGGACCTTTAAGACCATCAAGTCCAACCTTCAACCTGACTCTGACAAAAAAAACAACCCATCACTAAACCATGTCCCCCAGCACCGTGTCAATCCATCTTTTGAACGCCTCCAGGGATGGTGCCTCAACCCCTGCCCTGGGCAGCCCATTCCAAGGCTTGATAACACTTGCAGTGTAAAAAGTTTTCCTAATATTCAACCTGAACCTCTCCTGGCACAACTCGAGGCCGTTTCCTCTTGTACTATCACCTGTGACTCGGGAGAAGAGACCGACCCCCCCCGGCTACACCCTCCTTTCAGGGAGTTGGAGAGAGCGAGAAGGTCTCTTCTCAGCCTCCTTTTCTCCAGGCTGAACACCCCCAGCTCCCTCAGCCTCTCCTCATCAGACTTGTGCTCCAGACCCCTCACCAGCTTCGTGGTCACCAGGTCGCCTTTGCCTGGTCCCCTCCCTAAGGGCCCGACGCTTTCCCGGGAGCTTCTTGAAAGGTGTTGGCAATGCCACCCTCCTTTGCCTATTTGTGGCCCGTGGCCCGACCCCGCGTCCCCGGCAGGCGGCTGCTCCCGCTTTGCCTGCGGGACGGAAGCCCGGAGGCTCCTCCAGCCCGGCACGGAAAGGCCCGCGCCGCTGAACAAGTGGCCCTTTCCCCTCTCCCTGCGATGGCATTTGCAACCGCGCGCCAAGGCAGACGTACTATGCAGAAAAGCACTTAAAACACGGGGCGCATACAATTTTAATTATGACCAAGCCTGACCCAGATCCTTTCGCATTTGTACATACCTGTTCCCGGCAGTAACACCCTTGTCCTTGTATGACTAAATTAAAAGGTTTAGAAAGTACAGAAGCGGCGCGGAAGCTAATTGTATTCCTAAAAGACACTTAGAATAAGAAGATGAGTTCAGCTTCCTTTTAATTATGCAGAGAAACCTGCTGGAGCTGCCGGAGCTCCCTGGAAGCCGTGAATGTTTTAGCAGCAGCTGGGCAGAGGGCTGGCGGGCGGAAAGCAGGGCACGAACGGCGAAGGAGCCGGGAAGGGAGGCCGGGAAGGGATGCTGGAGCCCTGCCACAGGCTCTGCATCGCCTGCCTTGGCTATTTATAACCCCAGGACACAGAGTGTGTAAATATCTCCCGACTCGGTATTTCTGGAGCGCTGACCGGAGCCCGGCGATCACCCCGGCAGCGAGCATCCCGCACGCAGCAGAGCCCGGGGGTCCCTCGGGAAGGGAGCCCGGCTCACCCGACGATCCTGGGCACCCACATCCCCATGGCCTGGCCTTGGTCCCGGGATGCCCATGGCATCGGCCGCCTCCTGGCCTTTATGTGCCTGTGGCTCCAGGGCCATAAAGGCATTTTTAACCTCCATCTTCTCCTCCTTGGGCCGGCGAACAGCTGTTTAACAAAATGGATCTGCACAGAGCAATGATTTTGCTGCATTACTTAATATAGCTCTCGGCTAAAGATATAATTGAGTTGGTTAACTAATCAATCTCTCCATAAGCATAGATTGCATTTGGGTGCCCCATTTACAAGAAAAAATAATAAATATAGAAAGCTGGCGAGCTAAAAAGCAGCAGCGACAGGGCCTGGGGGATGCTGGAGTCAACGAGGTCTGAGCTTTTACAGAAAAAGCACTGGGAAAAATTCAACGGGTGGGCTGCGGCTCCGGGGGACAAGCTGCTGCGGCCACCACCACGACCCCCGCCGAGATTTCCAGGGGGGTAAAGCACGGGAGGGATGTTTCTTGGCGAGGCTGGTGTGGGGAGGTAAATTTACCTGGATGTGTCTGATTAATCGCCCTTTCCCAGGACATATGTTCCCAGGTCTGAGGGACCGGGAGAGCAGGACACGCTCCCACCCGGTCCCAGGGAAAGGCCACCACCTCCAGTGTCCCCAGATGGTGATTAGAGCCTCCAGGAGTGAACTCGCCATGGGCCAGGCTGCGGGCCAGCGGCCCAGCTGGCTGTCTGCTGCTACACATGTCCGACCGTTTCCCTTCCAACGGCACTCCCTGCTCCGAGGGGGAGCGAAGTGCTGGGAGCCCCGTCCATCGTGACCTCCTGGGCGGCCCAGGAGGCGAGTGCTGGGTGCTCCGTCACACACGGACCCGGCCGATCTGCTCCCAAAAGCCCTGCCAGAGCCGCCGCTAAAAGCTTCCAAAAATAACCCCCCGAAGCATCTCTGACTCAAGCCATCTAATTCAGGCTCGGGATTGATCCTCCTCCAACTGTTGTTTCACGGTGTTAAAAGCAAGATTGATTGTAAATTTATGTTGTAAAAGTGCATCATTATTTCAGCACATTAATGCAGCGCCTTTCTGTGCAAATTGATGTTATTTTTATGATGTTGTTTATGGGCTTGAATAATCGGATTGATTCTTAATTTCTAAGGCACTGTTGGGAACACGAGGGGAGACTCCGAAGCCAGGCTCCATCCCGGCATCTCCGCGCGGGTCTGGGGAGGGAGGGGAAGGACGGGGACTCGGGATGGCGACCTCTCAGCCACGGTCCCCCCACCGCGGGGATGGGGCCAGGACCCCCAAACCAGGCCCTGACGGCCCCCGTGGCCACGCTCTGGGCATCTCCATTTAAAGCAGTGCCGAGCTGGGGGAGATTGACACCCCCATCACCTACCCATGGAATTTCACAGCTCCCGGAACAAAGCCAGGGTGGGAAGTCATTTCCCCCGGGGACAGATGGCAATATTAAAGGGCTGGTGTTGGCCGGGGCAGGTTGGGGATGGCTCCCGGGGGGCCTCGGTGGCCGCGGGAGATGGGGAGAGCAAACGGCTGGAGGCAGCAGCGGCTTCAAAAAGCCCAGCTGTCTGCAGAGCCTGCGGCCAAAAAGCCCAGCCTGCAAATATTCCTGATTATTCTGGCGCTGGCGAGGCTCCTCCTGCCCATGGACCCTCCAGCCGGCTCCGGAGAGAGGGGGCACCACGTCCTCCCCCCAGCCTGTGCCCAGCCCTGCCGAGAGCTCCGGAGGGGTCACCGCAGCTCGCCCTCCGGAGGGCTGTCCCCTTGTTTTAACTGATTTCCAGGTGTACAAGCAAATCCTGCCCAGCTGCCGACCCCGAATAATGAATTCCCGCGCCCCCACACCCGGAGCTCGGTGCTGGGGGGCTCGTCCCCTCCATTCCCCACCGCCTTTTTCCTCCCCTGCTTTCCCCTCACCAAGACGTGACAGACACAGAGGGCGAGAAGCGGCTGCTTCTGCAGAAGAACTTTGTTACGAGGCCATTTAAATCATTCTAATTACTCCAGAAACACACCATTAACTTTTCCAATGAGGTCTGCAGAGGGGAGAACGGGGAAAAATATATATATACACATCTAATGTATTTTATGCAGCATATAGGAGTAATGCAGAGGAATAAGACAAGGGCAGAGAGAAAATAAACAGGCAATGTAATGTCCTGACATTAGGAATTCAGAATTCATTAGAAAAGCATTGATTGCCATGGACTGATTTAGCACAGAGCGTGATTCTCAGGAATACAGTAGAGCCCGCAGAAACGCATTGTAATTCAGAATTACTTTTAAAAAATAACAAGAGAGAGCAGTACCGCGAGGGCCCATCCAAGCACTGCTCCTGCTGGCTCCTCCATCCTGGCAGGGTTCTGCCCCGCTCGGAGGCACCAGCTGGGCCAGAGGCGAGGGCTGCTGCTCGAAAGACATCAGGTGGGGCTGCTCCAGCTTAGAAAAAAATCGGCTTCTGATTCCTAGGATCAGCCCTGATCCCATATTGTCTGGGGGAAATGTCCCTCTGGGGTCCCACGGGTCCCCACGCTGGCCGGCACCCATCCCCCTGGAAAACACGCAGCACCCAGCAGGGCGGTATCTGCGGATATTAGGAGATATTAGCAGGTATTACCAGAGGTGCCCTGGCCACCATCCGGCTGCTGCCTGCAGGGAGCTCCGTGGGCCCAGCACCAGCCTCAAGTTACTTCACTTCCCCAGCTAGAAATGAGATTTCAGCCGCTCCTCGTTTTTCATTTGCGCAAAATTGAAATAACAACGTGATGTCCCACTCAGCCAGCTGTTTCCTGGGGGTTTTGGTCCAGGCTGGCACCTGTGTGGGTCATTATTTCCCTGGAATGCCCCTGGCGTCCGGGAGGCAGCTCCAGGCTGTCCCCACAGCACAGGGCAGGAGATGAGACTGTCGGCACGGGGCTGGGGGACACTCACGTCACCGCTGCTCCCACAAATACAATTAATCAATCGCCAGGTGATAATCTTAAGCCTCTTAAGGGGCTTTTTGAAAGATTTAGGCTCGAGTTTCCCTATTAAAGCCCCTGTCAGGGCATCCCTGGTGGGTGCTGCCTGCTTCCAGGGTGCCACCTCCCAGCACCGGCACTATTTGGTGACTGACTCCAGCGGTGCCAAATCACACCTCTCATCGCTCCACGTCACCTTTTCAGCCCGGGGTCGGGAGGTGCGCTAATAAGCATCATTTTTCTATACGTTCCCTAACTGCTAATTACTCCTCTCCTGCGTTCGGTGCCCCACTCTTAATTAATGTGCTTTTTTGCATCAACGCATCCCGGCGGCTGGGGCTGGCAGACCCCACCCTCCCCACAAACTCCCCAGGCACAGCCCCTCTTTCTTTTGGGGTCAGGGAGGGAGGATCAGCGAGCACCGACACCAAATCCAGCCATCCTCCAGCATCCAGAGCTCCGGCGAGGATCAGCGCCTCCTCACAGAGTAATTATGGGCTTTTGTAAAGGAAATAAATCCCACACTATGAACAGAGGTTGGGGAGGGGCCCGAACCAACCTGAGAAGATGCTGCATTTGCCCAGGAGCGCGGGGAGGGCTCTGCTGGGGTGAAGGTGGAGCTGCCGGGATTCAGAGCGGGGAAACCATGGGCAGGAGGTGTCTGATGGGGCAGGAGAGACTCGGGCAGTGCCCCCGCTCCCCCTTCGGCAGCTCTGCCCTTCCATTTCCCACGCCAAGGCCTTCAGCTCCCCCTCAAAGGGCTTTGCTGGGGCTGAACAACCCATTTCCCACAAATAGCAACATCCCTGGCTGGTTTACGTTTTACCCCTGAACTGCCTCTAAATATTTGGGTTTGTGTTTCCCTTGTTGGGAAAACAAGGCAGAAATCCCCTCCCGGGGCGGGGGATGCTCGTGGCCCCGGGGCAGCTCCAGCCCAAGGTCTCTGAGCCAGTCCCTGTTGATTTTGCCCAAAAAGTCCTCATCTAGAGGTGTGCCAGGGGTGCAGATGTGGGGAGGGGGCTGCTCCTGGGCCAGAAACCCCCAGGGAAACCCCAAGTTCCCGTCTGCTCTGCTGGTCCCCGAGGGAGGTATCACAGCGCCCACCTCTCCGTCTGCCTGGCAGAGCCACCCGAGCCCCCTCAAGGTCAAACCACCGGCTTTGGAGACATGGTGCACAAAAGCAATTAGGCAATTAGTGCTAAACGTGCCGTTCCTGCGATTAATTATGTGGCTTTAATCAAGAAAAAGACAAATCACCGGGGTTTTTGATAGGGATATAAAAAGGGAGTTGTTAAAATAATATTTTCTTGGTTCCTCCAAATCTATTTCTTTTTACCGAGGGCACAAACGAGGCCCCTTTGACAGAGTTTGGGTGGGGACGGGTGGCCACAGGGGGGTCCCAGGGCTCCCACCCCGGGGCTCTCGCAACATCCACGGGGCCACGGGATGCTGAAATTTAACAGACCGGGCAAAATTCATGGCAGAAAATGCTGGGGGGATTCGCTCCTCCCGATGGCACCGGCCGGAGAGCCCGGCTTCCCACTCCCAGCCCTCGCCTCCTGCCGCAGGGATCCCATCCGCCGCTTGGCTTCGGGCTGAATAAGCCAATCTCTTGCTAAATGGAAAACCGGGAGATCTTGGATGTGAAGAGACACTTATTTATCCTTTTACCAGACGGTCTAATGAATAATTTCATGTTTGCAAAAGCTCATTTTGAAATTTGAAGACAAGAGATATATTGCCAAGACGGCTGGGAGACTGCGACATTAATTTTGTGCTGAAAGATTTACTTAAAAATTAGATTTTACAATTTTAATGCCTCCATTCTTTTCTTTAAATAAGCTGTGAAATGCAGTTAATTAGACTTAAACCCTAGAAGCTTAGACATTTGGGCTGCAGCGTAAGCTACAAAAGAAAACGATCTTTTTCACTTGCAAATTAAATCTAAATTCATTACCAAGCGTCCCTTTGCCCGTACACCAGCCCAAAAGCGGCTGGGCTGGGGGGGCCGGGAGCAGGGCTGGGGGGCCCACCCCAGCAAAACCCATGGGGTCCCCCCCAACGTGCGTAGGGAAGAGGGAAAAGAGGGTGAGAAGGGCAAAAGGGAGGATTTGACTCCTTCACCGGGCGCTGAACTGCGATGCTGGGAGCTGAGGGAAGGGCAGGGGGGTCTATAACCGTGGATTCATGGAGGGGGGGGACAGGTTTCCGCCCCAGGTTCCCGGCAGCAGGGACCGAGGGTCTTCTAGAGCATCCCCACTTCTGAAGGCAACCCAGAATCAAGGCAGGACGCCTTCAGGCCAAGAGCGATGGCTCTTTGCTGCTCAACAGCTCCCCGGGGACGTGCCTCGCGGCTGCCTGCAGTCGCTTTCCATTCCAGGGCCACTAATTAATTTTCCAGGAAATCAGGTAATGGCAAAGACCCCGATAAATTCAGCCCCCGGGGAGTTGAAAAAGAAGGGGAAGGGGGAGGCGCGGGGTCCCAGGAGGGAGGGATGGGGCAGGACCGGGCTGCTTCCAGAGGGGCAGACGTGCCCACGGGGGCTCCCAAGTCCCACCCCGCGGGGGGACAAGCCCCCTTCCCGGCCCTGGAAGGGGAAGGCACCAAAGCTTCGGTCCTCGCACAAGAGAGCTTTGGCTTTATTCTCTGCTGGACTGCGTCGGCTCGAGCTTTTCATTTTAATCCTTTGGAAACACTTCATTATTCTGATATTTCCCACTCTTCGCCGTGACAAGATTTGTATTTTTACATGAAAAAGTGCTTGTGAACCGAAAGAAAAAAAAAAAAAAAATCCGCCTTCATCAAAAATCTCTAAATTCAACACTGTGAAGGACAAGAACATCAAACCAGGAGCCTCCTCCCTTGGTGCCCGTGCAGGGGAATCCCTGGCTCGCACCCACTCCCCATCCCGGAGCTGGGGGAGCCGCCTGCCCGGCCCAGCAGCCACACAAAAAACTCAGTCCCATTTTCAACACATTTTCCCTCCTGCAGCTTTGCCATCCTGTCTCACCAAGGCCGCAGAAAACACCTTTTCCAGCAGCGGCACCCACGAGGGCAGCAAGTTATCAGCGCGGCACAGGGCAGACCCTCCAGGGAGGGTGGAGGTGGGACCCCAGCACCCTAAACTCAGCAAAATCTCGTTTCCAGGCTCCCGACTGCCCTTTCCGGAGCAAGGCAGGGCCATACACCCCCTGAGGACCCAACAGCAGCACCCGCCCCACGCTTTTTTTCTTATTGCTGGTTAAATTCTTTTCTTTTTTTTTGCAAAGATTTTTTTGGGGGAATGAACAGATTTCAGAAAGATGTGTCACCCTCCACCACATACAGGCAAAACCCCATGTCTGTGGGAGTGATACCTGCCCTGCCAGGAGAGAAGGGGAAGAGAAGGGGAAGAGAAGGGGAAGAGAAGGGGAAGAGAAGGGGAAGAGAAGGGGAAGAGAAGCACACCGCTTTTCCAAGCCCCTCAAAGGAGAAGAGGAGCTCTGTGGCTGCTGTGATGAATTATACATATGCGTGTATACAAATATATATATATAAAAGGCGGCCAGTGCAGGGCCCGGGAAACAGGCACCGGTGAATTCCCACCAGCGCAGGGATGCAAAGGTGGCACTAAGGGAACGGGAGGACGGGGCCGGGGAGCCGACACGCCGTGTGTCCTGGCAGCTTCTGTCACTCCGGAGAAGCCGGTCCTGCATGTGTTTAACCGGGAGCCAAGCTCCTGGGAGGCACAGCGGGTAATTGGGAATAGCCTCAAATATAAAAGGCATCTCGGGGCCCCGGGGGAAGTCTGTTAAAACACAAAATTATGAATAGTGTTAAACTGTGGAAGACAAAATGATGTCTCTGTTTAGATGCTGAATTTACAGTAAATACCAAGCTCTCCCTGTGGCTGCTGCTGTATTTATTAATATCATTTGAACACATCACAGAGCCTGCCTTCAAACGGGCTTCCAGCAGCAGCAATAAATCTTCTCCAGGTGCCTCCAAGAAGCAGCTGCTCAAGCCCCGAGGGCTTCCACCCCTGGCCCAGAGGCTGAGGGGCAATTCTTCTGCGTGTCCAGCCTCGGGCAGGAGGAGACCCTTCGGTCCCATCACCTCCTGCCCACACAACAACCGTTCACGTCCCGTGTCCCCCCCCGATTCCGCCGTCCTGCCAGCGATGACAAAGTGCGTATTGCAACGGGCGCGTGGCTCTGAGCGTGCCCAGGCCGCGTGTCAGCATCGCTTTGCGATACCGGTGGCAGAAGGATCTCAAGATAATAGGAGCCTCTTCATCTTCAATGGAGCTGGATGGGAGCAATTGAATGTCTGCGGAAGATTACAAGCCGTTATGGATATTGCTTGTCATGCTGCCATCAGCAGCCGCCGCCTCCGATCGACTGGGGGCACGCGCTCTCGCAACGGGGAAATGCCAGAGATGTTTAATGTGGCCGGGCCGGGGCGGCCGTGGCCCTGGGGAAGGGCAGGACAGGTCCGGGCAGGTCGGAGGATGCCCAGCTCACACCGCCCAGACAGCCCGGATGGAGGACGGGGCGGAAGAAATTACCCGCTCGCCTACGCGCAGGGACGGTTAACCAATTAATGCCTCTGGCTACCAGCCAGCCAGCAACTGGTTAATTACTGCGCTGTCGCCGCTGCCATGTTAGGAGGTAAACACGGGGTTACGTGCCATCTGTCTCCCAAACCCAAACGGTTAAACCAGGAATATTCATTTTGTTCCTATTAAGTGTAATTACCCTCTAATCTGTAGGAGCCTTTTATTTCTATATAATTACAGGATATTTAACAAATAAGCCAGAGAAGGGTGGAATCGGCGGGGGGACGGGGCTGGGAAAGGAGACCACGCAGGGGCCGTTTAGGAAGTCGGAGGGAAATGTTTGGTTTTGCTGGATGAGCACAGCTGTGTTAGAGGAGCGCGGGAGCAGCCGGTGTGAAAGGCCAGGGAACACTCAGCGGAGCAGAAAGCCGACAGGTATGGACCAGCCACCCTCCATCACACCTTCCGCGCACCCTATCTGCTGCAAACACAGATCAGAGGCTCAACACCCCCCCCAGGCTCCCCACAGGGCCACGAGGCTGCGGGGGCTTGGGCTTGGGAGGGAGGAAGAGGAGGAGGAGGAGGGATGGGTGAGTCCAAGTGCTCACAGTCAGCTACTGCTGAGGCTGGCTGAGACCCCAACAGAGGGGCCACTTCTTGCCGTGGTGGCCACCTTCCCCAGGGACTTACATTGACCCTGGGTGGAAATACCCCCCCCAATCCGGGGCAAACCCCACTCCTGGTCCCTCAGCATCCTCAGCAGAGCTGGTACCGCACCCCGGGACGTGTTACTCTGTTCATATTTATGAAGCTCAGTTTCCCGGGATCACAAGATAATCTTTGCTTAATTTACAGCCCTGAGTTCCCCCCTTGAAGAGCCCAGCTATTTATTTAGCTTATTTATTTATCACCTCTCTCTCTCCCTCCCTTCCCAGCTTACATCAGCTGCCTGCCTGGCTGTGGAAAGAAGCCCGGTTGCCTTACCCTTCGGCACGAGCCGGCAGCGAGTACCACGAGCCGGCAGAGGGGCCTGGGATGGACACCGCATCCTGCATCCCACACCCCATCTCCGCCTGGACCAGGGCACGGCGCCCTGAGCTCCCCTCAGCGCCCCCCGAGCCCCCTGCCAGCACCATGGCAGAGACGACAGCAACTTGTCATCCCTTAGGAAACCAGCTGAATGAGCCGCGGAGCCTTCCCCTGCAATTCCTGCTGGCCCTTCAGCTGGGAACTGACTTGAGAAACCCAGTGTGACCAGCATCTCACCTGGGGGCTTAAGCCACCGTTCTCTGGGCTTCTCCGGGGAGCAGCAGCACAGCCACAGCATCCCCCTCATTTTATCCGAGCATCTTTGCTAAAAATGCTAAAGTACACGGTTTGCTCCCTGGGCACTCGCCTGTCCTGTCCAATTCCTGTCCCCCCCGTACCCGGCGCAAGCTCTCCTGACAGCCACAGCTCTGGAATGACCCGAAGGAGGAGAAGAGGAGGCGTTTTCCACGCAGCCTCAGCCTCGCACCGACCCAGCCTTGCATCAGAGAGACACCTCCAGCCTCAGCATCGCACGGGGAGCTGCGCGATCCCCACACAGCAGCTATTACCCACACAACTGAAGCACCTTCAGCCAATTGGTGTTTTAAAGAAAAAAAAAATCAAGGGGATAATTGCTTAATTTAAAGTGATTTATTCCATTAAGTAATTCTTTACCATAGGCCTTTTTTAGATGTTCAAGTGTATTTTTCATTAGTGCTGCATAATAAAATAATTGTCGCCATAGGACGGAATTTGTCCTTTTTTTCAGAAAACCGTACTAGAGAAAAGCACGCCTTTCTTCTGCCCTTTCTGCCAGAGGAGGCAGAGGATGGCCGGGAGTGATGGGGAGGAGTTTCACACTCTCTGCAAGGCGGGGACCTTTCTTTCCCCTTGGGGTGAAGCCCCGAGAGGGTCCTTCATCCCCAGTGGTGCCCCTGCTGGGTCTCACCTCGCAGGAGTGCACGTGGGTGTGTGCACTGGTGACATGGACGCCCACACTGGTGACACGGGTGGCTGCCACGGAGCACCCACCAGCGCCAGAAAACAGGGGATGGGATGCACGTGGGAGAATTTGGCGCAGGCAGGGGTGAGGATGAGGATGCCGCGGCCGGGTACCACTCGTGCCGGGCAGGCAGCGCGGCTGCAGGAGCATCCCTGGCTCCTGCCATCGCACCGAGCACAGGCACAGCGATGCTGCAGGCGTGAAACACGGACCTGCTGGCCCCAAGACGAGGAGAGGCAGCCCAAGGAGGGGGTCAGGGCTCCGCTGCCTTCCCTTCGCCGGCAAGAAAACAAAACCCTGGCCGCTCCCCGGGGCCGCCGGGCTCCGCAGAGCCGAGGAGAAGGCAATGGGCTGAGCTCCCCCTCATGGCTCCGCAGCAGCAGTGCCTCCCCGCCGCCGCCCGAGGATGCTGAGGGGATGCTGAGGGTGCTGGGGGGATGCTGAGGGTGCCACCGAGCTCCAGCCACTGGAGCCTGGCGGCTGCCTCCCCGGGGAGCGGGGCAGAGATGCCCCCCAAACGCAGGGTGGTTTGGCGAGGGCTCGGCAGCACGGCACAGCCCTGGCGAGCAGGGTGGCTGGGTTTCCCGCGCTGCTCAGCCCCCCCGGCCACTCAGCAGTACCAAACTATCCCACCCCACGAGCATCCCTGTCCATCCCTCCCTCCCCGGGGGTGGGGACCGCAGGATCCCACCGGGGCAGCACCAAAACCAAAAGGCAATCAGGTTTATTTTGGAAGTGCTGAAGCATTTGGGGGTTTTCATAATCTTCTCCTCCACGTCATCTTGGCCAAAGCTATTTGCCAAACTCTGTCTCAGCCGCTTAGCAGCACTGGCCCTTCCCAGTGTCAGCGGGGAGCTAATTTGCCAGGTGTTGGGAAAAACACCCAGTCTCCTACCTCTAGTCACCAGCTGCTTTCAAGAGAACACCTCGTCCCTGTCCCTAGTTTCTCGTCATTTATTCCGGGACAAGGTGCCCAGCTGCATCTCCAGACAGTTTTTGCAGGAGGACAGTAAGCAGGAGTTGGGCATCCCACAGAAAAAAACCCTGCGGCTCTGATTTTTCCGGTAAAGACAAAGAGGAGGAGCAGGCAGGTGCTCCATGGAGACAGCCTCTCCGGAGCGGTTCACGCATGCATTGAATTTAATAGAGCTGTTTGTTTCCCAGGTACAGCCTGTGCCAGTGTCAGGTGGCATTTGAGGGACTGGTGTAGAGCCTGACCCGGCAAATCTCCCCTTTATTGTCAGCCCCGTGCTTGTTTCCATGAACTAATTAGGGCAAACGAGCTACCCCATCAGAAGGGTGGGAGCGGGGACGTGGGATGCTGCGATCCTTCTCCGGCAAACGGCGGTGCCGGGCGGGCAACGAGCATCCCAGGCAGCGCCGCCGAGGAAAGCCAAGGGGTCTCAAGGAAGGAGCAGCCTCCCTGCATCCCCTTCGCCTCCCCCATTCATCACTGTCGCACCTGGAGAGGGTTTTTTGTTTAACCACCAATTTCCTTCCAGTTTGACTAATCTGGGGCTGGAGCATCTCGCACAAACTTGCCAAAGACGCCGGGGCTGGGACCGGACTGACGAGCCACAGCGGTCAACAGAAACTCCCACCGAAGCTCGTCAGGCCAGCGAGATCCTGCGGGGAGGCTGCGGGCCACTAAAATATGCGAGTGGCTGCAGTAAACATCCCTCCTCCTCCTCCCCATGGCCACCGCCGGGGCCTTCCAGCAGTTTAAATTTATATATTTGCCTTCTGGATTGCCCCGTCTCACCTTGGGAAGGCAACAAAAGCCTTCAGAAACAATTTATAGGGAGCCGAGGGAGAGGGGGGCAGAGGAGGAGCCGTATTTCTCGGGGAGCAGCTCCCAGCCCCGCGTTCCGTACCCTTGCCGGTAAGGTCATGTTGCAGCCGTAGATGTACTCTGAGCACAACAATTACTCTAGATAAGAAAAATCTAACTGGATAAAGGGACAGCTAATCAGGAGCCTACAAGCCCCCGAATTGCTCAAGGAATCCATATTGATCTGAACAAGATATCAAATGTAAAATAAAGGGTTTTGCTAACTCCACAGGCTGCTTCAGCCCTGCAACCTGGCACCAGCCCAGCAAGCGCAGGAGCCGGCAGCCCACAGCTCCCCTCCCGGCAGACAAAGCCTCCTCTGCCCCTTCAAAGGCAGAACCTGCTTTTTCAGCTTTCGCTCACGAAAAGCACCCCCTGATTCCCATCTCTCCACAAGCCCCCAAGCAGGGCGAGAGAAACAGCTCCCGTGAGGGTCTCTCCTCCCGTCCGGCGCTCGGGGTCTGTCCCTTGGAGACAGGAGGGGGTGCTGGGCCCCCCACGCTCCCGAGCATCTCAAAATCCCAGCCCAGCCCACCACGACAGGGGCAAAACCCCTCCATCTTCACAGGGCTGCAGTTCCTTTCAGCCAGCGTCTTCTAAGGAGACACCAGTTTTAAACCTTCCCCCTGGAAAAGAGCCCCAGCGCCGGCAGCCCCGGGGCTGTGCCGTGCCCCACGGAAGAGTCCTCCTTTCAACCCTCACCCTCCAGCCCTGTAAATCGCAAGAACGATTCCCCCTCTGTCTTTCTCCCCCCTTCCCCATCCCCCTCACTTATGCTAAGAGCTCTGGCGACTGATGGCCTCCCTGCTCCTTTCACGTTCTACCTTGGACCGCGAGCGCTTTGACAGATGGATGGAGCTTTGCCTGGCTCCAGCCGCTCTCCCGTACACACCGACAAAATACGAGGCCGTAATTCCTCCCACCGCCAAGTCACAGCAGATATACTCCCCTCCAGCGAGAGCATCCGTCCCCCTCCCCGGCCCCGAAACGGGAATATAGATGTGTGAAGGGCCGGGCTGGCTCTCTGCCCCACGCCAGCATAGATCAGGAGTCAGCGCCCTGACATCGATACACAAACACCAAGACAAGTGAGAGGAAACTCGGGCCTTAATATTGCTCTTAATGCGCTGTCAGGGCTCCACGACACAGAGCTGCTCCTGCCTGACAGCCCTGAAGGGGCTGAGCCCCCCCAGCCTGTGCCCACCGGGGCTGGGGACCATCCCGTGAGACACCTCCCGGCGAGGTGAGCACACAAACGGCCCCGGCTATTTGCCAGGGGATGCTCTGCTGGCCAAGCTGCTGCTCCGTGTCCTGCAGGAGGTGTGAGATTCCCACCCGTGCCCAGGTCAGCATCCCTGGCGGTGCCGGCTGGTTTGGGAGGGTGCTCAGGGTACACATCCCGCTCCCAGCGCATCGTCCCCTGGGAGCCTCTCCCAGCCCCAGGCTGAAGCCAGCCGGTACCCAAACCCCAGGGGAGCAGATGAGGATGGTGCCAGCCCTGCCCTGGGGCTGAGGAGGAAGAGGAGGGCAGCGAGGAGCAGAGATGGATGCCCTCCCCAGCCCCACGAAGACTGCGCCAGGCAGCCCCTGAGTTACGTCTCTGAACCACATGTCGCTCCCTTCTCCCGCATCGATTTAGTAGGGGAGTTGGTTTATGCTAAACAAACACTGCTTGATTATTAAAAAGCATATTTATCGAGGCTTAGCAGCTCTGGTAGGAGAGACGTGGCTGGAGCTAGTGCCAGTAAGACAAGTGCTCCTCGTACAGAGCTGCCCAGTGGCAGCAGGAGCCCGTGTCCCTCCGCAGCAGCACACGGAGCCACCGTCACCAGTGACCTGTGGCTTCAGCCACCGCAGAAAATCCAGGATTTTCTTCTGTCCACCCACTGTCCACTATCGTCCAGCACCCAGAAAGGAGGTGATGAGGGCCAGCAGTGCCCCAAGGAGCCAGACAGGGGCTGAGGAAGGGGCAGCCGAGCTGAGCCCCCAGCACCCTGCGATGGGGACGGGACCGAGCACCACGGACCTGCCCAGAGTCACCTTCCTCTCCCGCATCTCTGCAGCCAGACAGGGCTCAATGGCTCCTTCCTTCACCATTCAAGCCCAGCTCTGCTTCCCGCCAGGCTCAGCTCAGCCTCTGCCTTCTCCTGGGCCGGGCTGAGCGGCCACAGGGAGGAGGCACAGGAAGCCCCCCGGGGTGGGCAGCCGCCCTCCCGGCTCCGCAGGAAAGCATCTCTCTCCCACTTGTGTTTTGATGTTGCTATGGTGATTGCCGAGCGATAAATCTTGATTATTATTGCCCAGCGCTTTCAGCCGCGAGCAAAGGCAACCTTTCCCGAGCCGCCGGGGTGCCTTTGTTTCCGCCCCCCACCCGCTCCCGGCTTTTCAGCACAAAGACCCCCCTCGCCCGGGCCAGGAACGCCCAGCNAGCCAGCTCCAGACCAGCAAATCCTCCTGCCGATTCACACGAGCATCTCCCATCAGGCCATTTTTGCGCTCTTTGCCCGGCTCTAATCGGTACCGCTCAATCACGGGGGGTCTAACGGGCAGCTGTGGGCTCTCCCACAGTACCTATGCCCAGGGTGACCCCCAGCCCGCCCCCCTGCACCTCCAGCCAACAAGCCAGCCCTGGAAAGCTGGGCTTTGGACCCCCAGACTGCGAATGCCCCCGTTGCAGCGCGAGCTCGGCTGTCCCTCCCGGACAGATGTCATTTGCAATGTATATTCCGGGCTGCGCTTTCATCTCGGTCCCTTTCGTATTTTGCCAGAATATTTCTCTGTGTAATTTCACCCAGGGGGAAAGAGGCGTCTGAAATTCTGCTTTTAAAATTCCCTTTCCTCTGCATCCCCGGCTCTCTCCCGTGCTGGCTCCCTGCTCTGCGCCGGCACAGCCGGGGAATCTATAAGCCGGTTCCCTTCCCCTTTGAAGTGCAACCGGCGCTGCTTGGATTCCCTGACTTTTTGCTCCTTTTATCTTCCCTCCCGTTTCACTTGTGGATATTCAGATCCGCAGATTACATTTGTCTTCCAAAATTGCTTTCTCAGTTGGTAGCTCCTTCCCCGGCTCATTCTAACGGGGTTTGTTCGGGCGCTTCTGCAGAGCGTCCCGTTCCTGCTGCTCTGTGCTGCCGTGACACCAGACCCCTGGCCGGGGACCGGACCCCCACCACCAAGCTGGGGGAGAGGGGAGGACAGCCCGGGGACACCCCAGGACCACCGCTCATCCTTTTCCCTTCTGGCTGTGCCCATCGGGTGGCTTTTGGAGGGGCTAAAGGGAGGATCCAGCCGAGGGAACCTGGACGGATCCGGCCCTGGCCGCCAACATCAAAGGAAGATAATCAGGGCTCCGCGCCGCTTCCGGGGAAGCAGATGCTGCGGCGGACGCTTTCGGCTGCCCGTGTCCCCCCCTCCTCGCTCCTCCAGCTCCCTTTCATCTGCAAAATCAGTGGTTGAATAAAATCCCCGGAGGGGACGTGGGGACAAGCTCCACACGCCATCCAGCTCTGCGCCCGCCTGGCTGGCCCGGTGCCGTGCCACGGTGGCCAGAGCTCGGGATGAGGAGGAAGAGGCTGGAGGGAAAGCGATGCTCAGCCACCAGGTAGCGATGGGTCATTCCCTGGAGGGGATGGGACGCTGCGGCCACCTCTCACCCCAGGGACCCCATCCCGCATCCCCCCGGCACAGGGACGGGCTCTGCGGGTCACACCGCCCAGGGAAACGGCAGCGAGAACCAGCCCAAGGTTGCCATCCATTTATCAAAGCTCCAGCGGTTCCTCTTTCAGGGTGAGCAAAACAATAAAACACATTGAGCATAGAAAGCGGCATCCACAACACTGTATTAAACGCGAGGAAAAAAAATAAAGTAGAGACCTGTTGGCTCATGCCATCTCTCATTCTCTATCAAATGCCTCGGTCCCAGACTAATGGTGTTATGTAGACTGTTATATTGGTTCTTTGCTTTACGGCACTGTACTTCCACCCCTAATGCTGGAGATTTATTCTCCTCTGCTCAGCAATTACTTGCCATATCGTCCTCGAACGCTGCTCACTGCACCGTGCCCTGGGGTGCGACACCGCGGGGGGAAAAAAACAGGAGAGGGGGAGCCTGCATTTCCCACCAAAAACCAGTCCCTGGAAGCATTTTCTTGTTGTCCTGGAATGGGAATCAAGGTCCGGCAGCGGGACATCCCCTGGGACCCACTCTGTCCCCTCCGGGGCTGCAGGGGAGCGGAGGGATGCTCGCTCAGGAAGGGGTTTATCGTCGGCAGGATTATTAGCAGGATGTTCTGCTCCAGAAGGATAAATCAGTTCCTTCCTCAACATCTGACTCGTCTGAACGCCTCATTTAAGCGCTTAGCATAGGGCAGGGCACGCCATCCTCCTTACAAAGCGAGGTGTTGCACGGCGCGGGGGGAGCTGACGCCCTGCCGACGGCGCCGGCAGCGCTCTGTCACCCTGAGATTTCACCTCCCGCTTGTGTCGCGCTCGCGGCCCCTGTTTGCGCGGGAGGTGTAACGATCCCTTTTAAACAGCGCTACTGTAATTAAAGTTTCATACAAACCTTCCTAAAGAAGGGGAAGGGGGGGGAGCCGCCTGTGAAACCTGCTTACGGAGGGATGTCTCGGAGGGAGAGGGAGAAACGTCGACATGCTCAGAAATCAGCGCGGCATGGCACGAGCGGCAGCATCCCCTGCCTGTGCCCTGCCTCCAGCCACTTCCCTGCCCCCAGCTCCACGCGGCTGCGAAGTGGGGTTCTCCTCAGCATCCTCAGGAAAATCTCTCCTTTCGGCATGTGTTTTACTGAGGCGCGGAGATGGAGCTGCAGGTCTGCGGGAAGGCCTCGGGCAGGGTGTTGGGATGCTTCGCTGGGTTGGCCGAAGCCCTTGACATTGCAGATCCTGAGCCAAAAGCTCCTCTCGGTGGGAGCTGCCGGGGCCACCGTGCCGGCAAAAGCAGGACCTCGTCTTGTGCCGGGAAAGGGCTGCAAACCCAGGGGAGCAGATCGGGGCAGGCCCCCCAATTTGATATCGAGTGAGGTGTGGGCAGGGTCCAGGAGAGACTGGTGGTTTGAGAGAAGAGAAGGCTCCGGGGAGACCTTCGAACCCCTTCCAGTCCCTCAAGGGGCTCCAGGAAAGCTGGGGAGGGACTCTGAATCAGGGAGGGGAACCAGGGGAGGAGGGGGAAGGGTTTGACACTGAAAGAGGGGAGATGGAGATGGGATCTGGGGAAGAACTTCTTTGGTGTGAGGGTGGTGAGAGCCTGGCCCAGGTTGCCCAGAGGAGCTGTGGCTGCCCCATCCCTGGAGGGGTTCAAAGAGTCTCCTTCTCTGGAGACATTCCAAACCTGCCTGGACAGGTTCCTGTGCAACCTGCTCTGGGTGGACCTGCTTTGGCCGGGGGCTGGACTAGATGATCTCCAGAGGTCCCCTCCAACCCCATGTGATTCTGTGATGGGGCTTGGAGCAACCTGGTCTGGTGGGAGGTGTCCCTGCCCAGGGCAGGGGGTGGCACTGGATGGGCTTTAAGGTCCTTTCCAACCCAAACCATTCTGTGATAGGTGCCCGTGCCATGGTGGGGGCCCTTGTCCTCCTCACAGAGCAGGAGTTTTCCCAGGGCACGGGATGCTCCAGCTGGAAAGGGAGGTCCATCCCCAGGGCGGGCAGCTCCTCTCCTCCGCCTGCAGCATCCCTGTTGACAAGCATCCCTGTGCCAGCACAAGCTGCTGCCCGAGGGGGACAGAAATCACAAGCTTTTAAGTGCAGGAGGAGGGATTTACGGCCCAGTGCTATTAGCGTTTGGCATGACTTCCCCGCAGCACATCACTCAGGCACCGAAGCTCGAGAGATTTATGGGAGGTCAGGGTTGGGGGGGGGAAGGGACACGGGACACACGTAATCCCTAATAACGTTGCACTAATTCTCCGCGGGCAGAAAGGGCTGCAACAGAGCGATGGGCTTGAAGATAAGCAGATTATCTTGTCCTGCCTCGCAGGGGAGCACCGACCCCTGACTCGCTGAGCCCAAGAATGAGGATGAATTAACCTCCAGGAGGGGGGTTTGGTGGTGGAGGACAGAGGGTGCTGCATGGCAGAGCTTCCCCGGCCCCTTCTCACTCGGCAGGACTCACGCGGGTCCTGCGAGGCAGATGGAGGGGACCGTTTTTGGGGGACGCATCATGTCCCCCCAGCCCGAGAGGGGACAGAAAGCGATGCTGCAGGCAGGCACTCGCTGCCAGCACACACGTGTCCTGGGAGCGAGCAAATTGCAAAAATCCAGGCAGAACGACGCAGAAAAAGCAGAGGAGCCAGAACTCCTCCAAGCTCTGTCCTCGAACAAAGGAAGTCAACCCCCTTGGTCAGAGACCGCGGAATTATGTGTGATAACACCCACTCCCTCCCAGGGAGCCTCCGACTCGTTAGGAGCGATACATCATCGTCAACCCAGGGAGGCAGAAGCGGGCGAAGCAGCGGGATGGGAGAGGCCGTGCCAGGGAGGCACAGGCTGCCATTGTCCCTGCGGGGGCCGAGCAGCCCCCCAGCACCCACCCACACGGGCTGCACCCCCGGGGAGAGGGGCAGCAGCGAACCAACCCGAAATGGCACTGGAAAAACATCCCAGGGCTGTGGAGACAGCCCTGGGGAGAGCCAACATCGCGGCCAAGCCGGCGTCGTTCCACACGCCGAGTGGCACGTCCACAGTTTGGGATGAAAGCAGCGAGAGCTCCCACAGTTCGGGCATTCGCTCAGCGTGGAATTGTGAGCAGATTCAGCCACTCGCATTGTGAAACCGGCACCAGTAAAGGTATCCTCAAAGGGCGACTTTCAACCCCTTCGCATCTTTCTCTCTTTTTGCCTTTCCCTTTGCTTTCTGTCATTCCCAAAGCATTGCAGATAGAAATCTGAGGGAAGAGGACTGTGAGCATGGCAGCAAGGGGAAGGGGAGCCCTGACTCCGCATCCCCCCGTCCTGCACTGGGTCTCCCCCAACCCACTGCCCCTCCGAGGCTCCAGGGTATTCAACTCGATAATCCAGGCAAGTCCATTGCCTTCCCGATCCATCCATCGCTGCCAAAAGCCCCCTATCCATTTCTCAAGGCTCACCAAGGGGCTTTATTTGCTTTAGTAGCTCTTACCCCTGCCCACCCGGGGCTGAGCTGGAGGAGGAAAACACCCGGCGGAGCAAAACCCGGGAGGTTTCTCAACGCCGCGGAGCACGTTTGTTACAGAGAGACAGATATTTATTTATTTAAGCGTGTGACAAATCCGAGCCAGCCTTATCTGACCCAAACACTTTGTTGATCAGACCGAGAGAGGCATCCCAGGCAGCAGAGCCACCTTGGTGCTGCATGGAGAAACGCCGGCAGAGCCCTCCGCCAGCTTCGGAGACAAGACATCTCCTTGGAGTTCAAAGACTGGGGAAGGAGATAGTCACCTTGGAAACCAGAGCCCTGCCAGGAGACCAGGCTGGTGCCGGCTGGGGATGCTAGCCACATCCCGGGAGGATGGTGGCCACTTGCGGGGCAGCGTGACACCCTAGTGTCCCCCACACAAGCCACAGGGAAGGCGAGGGGTGCATCTCTCCGGGATGGCTGTTCCAGCAGAAGGAGCAGCCTCAGGCTTCTGAGCCTTGGTTTGATCTTTATGGAGTCATTTTTATTCACAGTTGTGGAGGGGAAGGAAGGAATTCACGCAGGGGGATGGCGGTCCCCAGGTGCATTCCCATTGCCCCCCTCCTTTTCCCTTAAACACAGGGATTGCAGCTCTCTCACCCAGTCCCATGAAGAAAATGTCTTTTGCAGTCATTTTGCTTCAGTACCGGCATTTCCACAATGGGTATGCGCTGAGAGCAATGTGACAAGGAGGGGTTTGAAGGCCAGGGGGACAGTACACCCCCCGAGCACAACGGCTCCGCAGCCCGTTACCTACATCAGAGAGACCAGGGCAGGCAAAAAAAAAAATAAATCAGCATATCGTTAATGAAAGAAGCCCGGAGCTGCCTCCCTCCCTCCCTCCGCCGCCCAGCGACACGACGCTTTGGGCCGGTGACACTCAGAGTTATCTTTCTTTCCCGCGGTAAGAGAAAGCAGCAAACGCCGAGATGAAAGCGTTGCGGAGCCCAGCGGAACGCGCCTGTGGAGCGCTGGCGAAGCGTCGCTGCCGGCCGAGGAGGCAATAACACAGCCCTGAAACCCGGCAGCGCTGCCACCGCTACGGGGATCACAGCCGTCCCCGCGGGAAAGAGCCTGCCCTGGGGCCCGGCCAGCCCCTCACCGGGGTGTCAGGGCTCCGAGCCCCCTGCCCAGTGGGGAACGCCACCCCCAGCACCACCACCGCGGGGGACGCTGAGATTAAAGTTGTCCCTCAAAGTTTGTGGGCTGGCTTTTATCCCAGCCAGGTGATAGGAATCATCAGCCCGCACGCTGCTGCTGCCTTTTCTATATATACACACACACATATATATATTTTTATAAAAACCCCAACTTGGAATTGACGATGCCTGATACCAAGCGGTTTGTCACCTGTGCTTTTCTGATTACAGCAACTGAGGGGAGAGAGATGTCCTTTCAGATAAGCACTGAAAGGGGGGGAAAAAAGGAGCTTTCAAAGGGTCTTTGTTCTCTTGAAGTGCTCTGGCTCCCAGAGCTGGCAGATTTCTCAGAGGAGGGGGAGGAGGTAAGGATTTAAAAACAAAATGCGTCCTCATTTTCAAACTGCTTCATATTAGCAGTCATCAATTACGGAATTTGCCTTGACTAATGTTTCGGGCCATTATATCACCCTTGGTGTTTGTAATTGGATCCTAAATTAGGATTAATTCTCCAGGAAAAGGTTCGGAGCTAAACAGGTGATTTCTCTTGTCGGAGCTCTGATGACGTCCTCGTTACTAAAATAATCATTTGCTTTTTAACGTTTATAGGGAGAAACTGCAGACCCTGAGGACCTCTCAGGGGTCCCACTGGGCTGTGGTTTTAGGGAGGGGACAGAGGCCAAGGGCTGGCAGGGACCCCAGGGGCTGGCCAGGGTGCCCCAAACACCCCGGGGCCCCTCCGATGGCTCGGCAGTGAGGTGCTGTTATTTATTAAACACTCGGGGTGTTTCTCAATAGCCATTTCATCCGGAGCGTTAGGTATAGATAGTCGCCGGCCCAGAACCTACAAGTAATTATGGTTAATTATTGTGCCTGTATGTTTGGAATAGCGATAGCTCCCGAGCACTGAGATTAAGGAGCTGAGTCAATTGGAACAGGAGCTACTTTTTATTTTTTCTTGCCTTAACAGTTCCCCTCCATTCTTAATTGGTTTTCACATTTCTCAGCCACGGGTAAGAGCCGGCAAGAGACGTGGCACCATATCCACCCCTGGAAGACGACCTTCCCAGAGCGATTTGCTCTCCCCAGCAGGGAAGAAGGGGATGGAGACCGCTTTCCCGGTGCAGGAGGATGCTCACCCATGGGGCAGGAGAGCAGGGGCGGGTGGGAGCCCGGGGGGAAGCACACCAGGCACATCACACCTCTCACAGGCTCTTCCCAGACCCCGACACAGCCTCCTCACACGCCTTTCCCTGAAAAAAAACAGGTACTGAACTCTGCAAAGTGTTTTTGTGGATGCTTTCCTTTATCTTCAGCGAGGCGCTGGAGCCCCCAGCCTGCCCAGAGCAGGCAGGTCTCTGCATTTCGACTCGCGGCCCAGCAGCCTGCCCCTCGCACGCTGCTTTTGCCCTGACGAAGAGGATGCTGAGCAGGAGCATGAAGGCAGCACCACGCCAGCGCAGCCCCTCCAGCCCCCGCCAAGGGCACCTGCCTTCCCTCCCTCGCACCTCCCCAGCTGCACCAGCCGGGAGCCTGGAGGAATCAGAGCGTTTGGGAAGGAAAACAGAGCTACAGAGAGACAATGTTGAATGTAAATATCAGTTAAATATGCATTACCATATGCCTGCGCCTTCGCGGTCTGTTAGGAGGCAACACGAGCCAGTGAGAAGATGCGAGAGCAAAGAGCTGGAGGCTCAGAAGAGCACGCTGCTTCCCTGCCAGCCTGGCACCCCCAGCCCGTGCCAGAGCCATCGCTCATGGAAACAAGCAGCTGGGGATCCTCTCGGGCTCTGCTCCCCAGCGAGGGCAGCCCCACTGCCCGCCCATCGCCCCCCCAGGCTGCGGCAAGGGGACCCCTTCCCTTGGGAAGGGGATGATGCACTTTCCCCACCACCAACACGCAGGACGGTGTGATCCACCCCCGAGGGATGCGGATGCGGTCCTCTCGTAGGAGGATGCCCCATGTCCCCTCCACCCACCGGGGAGGGGGGGATGTCCCCCAAGCAGCCTCCCCGGCTCTGGCAGCGACAGCCCTGCCCGGGCGCGGGTCTGCGGGAGCGCAGAGCCCAGATGGCAACCCTGGCTGCCTAATTACACGTGCAGACGCTATCAGCCGCAAAGGCTTGATTCTCGCTGGAGTTTCAGGGGAGATGAGACAGCAGAGGCTGCTCAGGGTGCGGGGATTAGGCAAATGGGATAATTTGTTAGCAGGCGGTGCTGCGTAATTCCAGCTTTGCTGTGCACGGGGTCCCGCTGTCTGTCTCATCCCCGCGCCTCGTCCCGCTGCTCGTGGGGCTTCCCATCCCCATCCAGCCCCCGGGGCACGGCCTGTGGGGGCTCTGAAGGAGGAATCAGGGCTCGTTTTGCTCCTGGAAGAATGGTTTGGGGCAGGACGTTCATGCTCTCCCTGAAAAAGCAGCCAGCCCTGTGTTCACTCCTTCCTCACTGCCGTCTCCCAGCACAACAGGGGGCCAAGGTGGGCTCTGGGCATTCAGCATCCCTTCCGAAAGGAGAAAAGAACCCGAATAGACGTTCCACGTCCCAAACCCTCCTCTACCAACTGCTCCACTCCTACAAAACCAAGGGCCTGCTCCTCACTCATGGGAACACTGCTGATATCCGCATCCTCAGGGCACGTCCCAGCCGTCCCAGCTGCAGCAAAAGCCTTTCCCCGCGAAGGTTCCTGCGGCAGAAGGTGCCCCGTCCGTGCGGGCTGCGTGAGCAGCTAATGAAGCCTGCCCGATTCACGGCGCGGGGAAGGACGGCCGCTCTCCCACATCCACCCAGCATCATTAGGTACCGACCCAGACCTGGCAGCGCCGCCAGTCCCGCCACGCAATTATCCGCTTGCTTAAATTCCAGCACATTTTCAAGTGCTTTGGTTAATTGGAAATATATCAAACACGGGTTTATAGAAGTTAAACACGCACTTAAATACTCTGCAGAACTGCAGCGCTGGGGGTGCAGCCCCACCAAGCTGCACCCCTGGGGCGAGGGCAAAGCCCCAGCCCTTCGGGGGGATGGGGGGGCCGTGGGTACCCACTCCCACAGAAGCAAATTTCAGCCCCTCGCCTTAGTGCCCATCAGCAAGGCTGCGTGAGCAGAGGGAAAATGAACGGTCATTTAACTTTATTTTGCTATCAGTGCGCTGTCATCAGATTTAACGGGTGGTTTAGCAGGAGCCGGGTGCAGCAGAGCAGCCTCTCGTGGGGTGCGAGGGCAGCAGCCCCATCACACTCGCCCCTGGCTGTAACGGGGGTCCCTGCCCTGGGGTTTTGTCATTATTCATGTCTTTTCTTTAGAGAGCTCCTTTTCCCAGCACGATACTGTTTCCTCCTGCTACTCGACAAGCAAGAGCAAAGAAATTCAGCAAAAAGGGGGGAAAAGGGAAACTATTGGCCCGGTGTGGCACCACAGGGGTTGTAAAACCAGCCCATTTCAGGCTCTTTTCCCACTGGCTTTGTGTCTGGCAACCTCCGGAGGCACGTTCGCAGCTGCCCAGGGAGGTCGTGGAGTCCCCTTCTCTGGAGATTTTCAAGACCCGCCTGGATGCAGTCCTGAGTGGCATGCTCTGACATGCTCTGGGTAGTCCTGCCTTGGCAGGGGAGTTGGACTAAATGATCTCTATGGTCCCTTCCAACTCCAAAAAATTCAGTGAAATTCAGTGAATTCAGCTTTTCCAGCAGAAAGGCTCCCTTCCGGTTTATTTCACATTAGATCAGAAGCATCAGGAACTCACCACGTACCACAGTGAAGTCGCCCGACTCGACTGCAGAGGTAAAATGCAGCGGGAACAGGGGTTCCCCTTCCCTCCTTCCCCCCCCCGGCAGCATCGCCGGGACCCAGCCCCTCTGCAGCACCCTGCTCCTCACCCAACCACACCGGCATGGGGGTCTTCAGGCAGGGAATCTCTGGGACCAGCAACGCTGGGTACCACAGAACATAGCTCCCCATCACCCCATCAGTGCGAGGACCACACGGCCAAGCTCCCCAGGTCCTGCCCCTGGTCCCCGAGGATGCTCGCAGAGGCTGGAGCGGGCTGTGGGGGACCTCATCATCCTGAAATCAGGCTGGGGCAAGGGGAGCTGTGAGGACAGACCCCTAGTCTCCCAAGCCACATTGATCTGGAGCCCATAGCCTAAGGTCTCCACACCGAAACTGTGTGCAGGACCCACATTCCTCCCCACAAGTGCCTCCAACGCTCCCCGGCCGGGCCAAAGGGACGGTGTCACCGCCAGCCTCGTGTCTTTGCAGTCTGCAAACACTTTACAGGGTTACACAAATAAACCTTTCCCGACTCACTCTTGAGTGAAGGGCTTTTAAGAGGTGATGGTGAGCAGGGAGGAAAAAAAAAAACCACAACCCAGAAACCAAAAGATAGACTGCAGCAGCAGCTTTACAGCTCTCCCCAGGGAGGGTCATCCTTAGAGAAGCTGTTCCAGGAAAACGAATTGACAGGCAATTACCGGGATGTCCAAAGGAGTCAGGCCCAGCGAGTCCCTGCAGCCACGAGCAGACACCGCATCGATACGGACACGGATTCACGGGGACCACGTCTCGCTGCCCGAGAGCTCCCGGCCCCGGCTCTCACCGACATGAGGGGCCAGCTCCCCCCCAGCCCTCCCTGATTTTCCTCGGATCGATACACGCCAACGCACTGACTGGCACTCACGGCAGCTTTTCCTGAACCATGGGAGATGTGCTCAAGGGCCCCAGGTGGGATTGATGCCCAGGGACCGCTCCCAAGCCCCCGGGTGGGGACAGACCCTGTCCCCCCACAGTGCACCCCACCGTGTTCTTCCTTCTGAGACCAGTGCCAAGCATGGGGAAGCCACACTTGCCTCTGTCAGGGTGGTGGGCACAGTCCCTGCGTCCTTTAAGGGACGCCCAAAGCGGGGGGCACAGGTCACAAAGCCCCCCGTCGGTGCTGGCAGAGGGGCCGGGCAGCCAGCGAGGGCAGGGCTGGCCCAGAGAGCCTTTCTGGGCGAGAAACGAGGCTTTTCTGGCTGGAGAGCGCGCTGCAGCGTCTGACCTCGCTTTGTTCTGCTTCTCTTTGCAACTCTCCGCAGTTTTTGGCCACTCTCCAGCTTTCTCCAGCCATTTTTCAACTCTCCTCTCCAGGCGCGGGCTGGGGACAGCCCAGCAGCAGCAGCTCTGCAGCCACAAACCTCGTCCGGAGCACGGGGGGAGCACAGCGAGGGGGGAACCGGCGGGCGAGGGGTGCATGTCCCACCCCAGCCCCTTCTCCTCTCCAAGCCTTTGGCGGGGACGCAGCCAGCTCTAATTGCAATTTCCATTCTGGTGGCTGCGCTCTGCAGGCAAAATAGGTTCTGTCTATATAATGAGTCACTCCTGAATATCAATCTGCGCAGGATAAAATGGAGACAATAGCTGCTTACATGCATAGTGAGTTAATTATGAGCATCTGCTATTAATCTTGCTATCAGACTGCTAATTGCTGCTTCTCCTCCACAAAGGCGTGCTGGAGGTGAAGCGGCTCAGCCGCCCTTCCCTGCGCCCCGGCTCCATCCCCGCAGGAGGTCCGGGCTCGTGGCCCCGCAGATCCCGGCAGCTGGAAAAGGGTTCCCAGGGCCAGGGCTGCACCCACACACTCCGGGGTGAGAAACCCACAGCAATTTATTGCCTTTCAGAGAGTTATTCCATCACCTGATGGCCCCTCCCCACCCGGGAATCAGGGGAAAACAAGGAGATGCAAGGCTTGAAGGGTAAATAGATTTAACAAGATAGGAGTAAATAATTAACATTACTAATATTAAAGAACCAGCATTGATCCTGATACCAATATAAAATAGATAAGGCTCATCCCCAGCCCATTCTATCCCGGGAAGCTGTGCCCTCCCAGCAGGGACAACCAATGTGGGACCCTGCGAGGGCTGCAACTTCAGGAGGAGAATTGCTCAGGGCTNGGGGAAAACAAGGAGATGCAAGGCTTGAAGGGTAAATAGATTTAACAAGATAGGAGTAAATAATTAACATTACTAATATTAAAGAACCAGCATTGATCCTGATACCAATATAAAATAGATAAGGCTCATCCCCAGCCCATTCTATCCCGGGAAGCTGTGCCCTCCCCGCAGGGACAACCAATGTGGGACCCTGCGAGGGCTGCAACTTCAGGAGGAGAATTGCTCAGGGCTCTGGCACCGGGGCAGGGAGTCCTCGGGACGGCAGCCATCAAAGGAGAGCGCGCTACGCAGAAAACTTCTTCTAATTTATATTGAATGTGACATTCATGGTATGTAATAACCCTGGTGGCAGCTTGGGACAAGTGCCCGGGTCTCGCTTCTTCTCATCCCTGCACCTGGGGAACTCGAAAACACCGAGACCTTGAAACACGCAAACCAGAGCTGGCTGTAAAGTAAATATTGTCACAAATTCAGCCACTAGAGTCTTCTCAAAGTGCAGTTTTCCCAAGCAGAAGATGATAAATTAGTCCTGCCTTGCTCAAACCAGGACACCTCCTCGTCACCCACTGGAGTGACAGAAGAGGTGCAGAGCCCAGGACGGCCCGTCCTGGAGGAGGATGAGCCAGATGAGCCCCTGGTCCCTGCCTGAAGGGACATCCCCATGAGACCGAACCTGGTCCCTTCCCCACGGCCGCGTGGGGCAGAGGGCAGGGATGCGTGGCGGGGGATGGACACTGCCTGAGGGGTGCCAGGCCGGGAGGCAAAGCCACAGGGAGGTGGGTGGCAGGTCCCCTGAGGCTGCCACCCCCGCCGGGACCCTGTCAGGCAGCTGCTGCCAGAGATTGAAGCCTTTCGGGGGGAGGCTGGTGGGCAGGAGAGCTGTCGAGTCGCGCTCTCGCAGGTGAGGACTTGACACCTCGCGTGTAATGAGGAAAGAAATTGCATCAGGAGCGTTTGGGGGAAGATGACAGCGGATCAGAAATGCCTCCTTCTCCCACAGATTTATTTTGTCAACCAGTCACTCAGGGAAGCGGGGGGAAGGCTCTGTCAGCGGCGAGGGCACCGGGAGGCTGAAGAGCCCCGGCCCTTTGATCCGGAGGGTGCTCAGCAATTGCTTTAGACAAACTCCCGCTGATTGCGGACCAGGGGAGCAGCCAGCACACCCCAATTAGCCGCCTAGCAAGGTAAGAGCCGGCGGTTGGCTCTCATTAAGGAGCTGCCTCGCTTCCCCCAAAGCACAGAAACGCACTGCTGGGGGAAGGCGCTGAAGTCTGAAGGGATGGGGAGCAGCAAGAGGGGGGCACCGACCCCCCCCCCCCCCCCCCCCCCCCCCCCCCCCCCCCCCCGCCCGCAAAAATNTGGGCAGGGAGGCAGCCAAGGCCACTGTTTGCCTTTACAAAGCTTTTCTCGCCCGAGGAAGGGGTTGGGAAAGCTCAAACAACAGTTTCTGGAAAGGGATGCTGAGGACCTCATCAGCATGTGAATAAAAGGGAGATTAAATCTCAGGCTTGAATATTCACGGTGGGATGTAGGAAATGTTTGCTCCCGGCTTCTGAAAAGCCTGAGAGGAAAAACAAACCCTCAACAGTTTCCTCCTCCTTGTCCCCGTCCCCGCCGGGGCTGGATGGGTGCCCTGGGGGGCTGGGGCAGCGCTGAATTCTCACCCCACCGCAGGCAGAGCGACCAGCCCCCCGGAAAAGCAGATTTCAGGCTTCGA
>VXAK01019076.1:208683-260078 GCA_013399435.1 Arenaria interpres
CCCTAAAGCTCAGGGAGACTTTCCAGTCGCCATCCCCCTCGGGACACCGCTGTCCCGGTGCCCCCACACCTGCAGCAGCCGGAGGCCAGGTCCGAGCACAGTTCGTGCCCCTCACCGCCAACCAGCCCTGCCATTTTCCAGCCAAACCTCCCCCCCCAAGCCCCCTGCCCGAGGCTGGGCAGCGTAATTTGCAGAATACATATAACCTTTTTTTTAAAAAAAAAAAAAAAAAATGGACAAACTTGTATTTTTGTTTATTTTTAATTAGTTCCCTTTTCCCATCTGCCCGAAATCTGAAGTTTCTCATGGCCTCTAAACCGCCGTGGTCCCCCTTCCCAGTGCACACTCGAGAGGAGTCCCACACACCACTTTGCTGGTTATTAATGACATCCATGCCCCAATCCCATGCCCTCTCTAGCCAAGAGTTTTGTCACCCAAAAGCCGAGGTCCAGGTGCCCTCCAGCCCGATTTAACCGGGCGATGGTGCCTGCTCCATCCCTCCTGCCCAGGGCTGGAGGCTGGGGAGCAGCCGCTCGCTCCGCATCCCGCTCTCCCACCCGGGGTGGAGCCTGAAGCCTCATCTCCCCCTCCCACAGCAGGGCTCCACTGGAGCCAGCACGCAGCGGCAGGGAATTTAGGATATTTTGAGGCACTTGGAAATCTTCTGCATCGATTTTCCCTTCTTAGTAAGTAGATGTAGCAATTAGGCTCTGCTTCCCACTACATCGCCGGGCTGCTTTGAGCGGCGCCTGCCAGCAGTGTTTACCTCGGGGACGCGAGCGCAACCTCATCCACATGCAGAGCAAACAGCCCAGCTGTGTGACCGCAGAAACCTCCCGAAGAATCCGGCGTCGGGATGCGATATACATAATATATAACAAGCATGTTTATCAGACGATAACACATCGCAGCTGCTGTTAAACGAGCACGCCAGCCTTGAACTGCACGGAAACTTCATGTATTATTTAAAATACTTTCCCGTGAATCCTGTCAGATCAAATCCGGCTCCCGGGCCCGGGAGGACCGTGGCGGGGGTACCGCGGTGGTGTCTCTCGGTGATAACGCCTGCCGGCACGATGCCTGCAGCGCCTGGCCCCTGCCCACCTCGGCCGGGACCACCGGCACCGCGGGGACTCCTCGTGCACCCCGTCTCTCACGAGCACGTGGTGTTTTATGGGGGGACAGCAAGTACAAGACGTGGAGTCACCCCCCGAGAGGGCTGCGACGCCGCGTGCCCAACAGCACCAGCAATGAAATGCAAGACTTTTTTTTTTTTTTAAAAAAGGCAATTAAATCAAAATTCCCCAAAGCCCCTGAAAACCAACAACCTGCTACATAAGGGACACGAAGAAGGAGGTTTCTCCGTTCCCCATCCATTTCTGGAGCCCAGAGCATCTGACAGAGGCTCAGGGACAGGCTTGGGCACGAGCCCAGCCGTGTCCAGTGCTGTTAACGGGAGGATTCCCAGGGCTCAACCAAGCTCCCAGTCACACATTGGAGAAGACAGTGTGGATGGAGCCTGGCAACCACCCAGCCTGGACAAAGCTGGCAACCACAGCCTGCAGTAACGTGTCCGCTGGAGTATGGGCTCCTCTTCCCAGCAGGAAAGGAGCCTCCGTGGTCCCGAGGAACTCTGCTCCTGAACCACAGACCAGGAGAAACCTCTACCGCTCTGTTCCCCTTGGGGCAAATACACCTTCAAATATCACTTGAAAGATTATTTCTACTGATTCCATTCCTTCCTCTGGGGAATTACACCGGCTTTGAGACCCTCCAAAGTCTTGAAAGCTTCAAGAAACACCACGGACCCCTTGTAACATCCCACTCTCCTCACCTCCCTGCGTCTCCATCTGTCTGTACAGTAACCCCGACACACCAAGCGGCCTCCAGATGCTCTCTGTACCCTCAGCCCCACCTCAAGGTGCTTCTGCCTTGTCCTCTGAACAAAAATCCAGCGGTCCCAGTGTTTTCTCATCCCGCAGGCAGAGCATCCCTTCACCTGCCTCGAGGAAATGAGGATTTAGCCCCAGCTCCTCCCGGAGAGCTGCAGCAGGCACGGCGCGATATCGATCCCTGCTAATGCGAGCAGCCAGTGTAACCGTGTTTGCTCAGAGCTGCTATAATTTGGAGATTATGTTTTAATGAACAGATGATGTATGTTTCAATATACAGAACAAGAAAAGCAACGGAGATTTCAGAGGGGTAAGTAGGAAGCATTACTCTCAATGGACATTCACCAGCCCCAACTCCCCCAGCAGAAGGGCAGGTCACCATGGATGTGAAGTGCCAGCACCCAAGTTTGTCACCCAAAGCGGGGACACCCCTCTGGGCTCAAGCCCTGGTCCCAGGGGGGCTCCTGAGGAGAGGTGCTCAGCTGAGCAATGGGACAGGGTGCACAGCCACCAGCCATGGGCAGGAAAGCCGATTTGCCCTGAAAAAAATCACACCAGGATGGGAGAGACTCTGCCACGGAGGGAAGATGCTCCAAGGGAAGCACCTGCCCATGGCCAGGCACCTCGACAGCCCCTTCCCCTTGGACCTTGTCAGCCCACGATGGGTTTCTCTCCAGATTTTGGGGCTGGAGCTGCCCTCTACGCTCGAGCTCAGCAGGGGAGCAAAAGACGAATGTCTTAATATGTGCTAAATCCAGGCTCCAGCTTCACCACTTACTTTTTTCTTCTTTCTTCTCAATATTTCACACCGCTCCAGATAAGAATGGATGCAATACTGTTATTAAAATCTTCCTCTATATTATACACAGAGGTCGATGCGGTTTGCCCCCCTATCTGCATTTTTAAAGGTATTTCAAATACAAGCTTTCTTTTTCACAGGGAAAATAAAATAATCCATCCTCAGCTGCAACCGAGACGGAGGCTGCTGCCAGGGCCAAGCAGGAGGGAAGGATTTCTCTTCCAGGCAGCATCTCTGCCCCCAAACTTTCGCTCTCCCACCCGCAGACGGGAGCGACCGACCTCAGGGGCTTCCCTAGGAGCAGCGAGGGTCCATCCTTCCCCTTCTGCTCTTTATTCCTGCAGAACCAGGGACTGATTTCCCACAGAATCCTTCTCCCCCCGGGATGGTGCCGGGACGGGATGCCAGCGCCCGCTGCCTTGTCCCAGCACCCGCTGCCTTGTCCCAGCGCCCGAGCAGGGCTCCCATCCATCCTGGCCCACTGTTTCACTATTTCCCATTCATACGCTCGCAGACAGCCCGGGAGAAGCAGCCGAGGGACTTTTTCTTTGGTTTGGGAAAAGAAAAAACTGCCATAAATTTATTTACTTAAAGGATTTCTCACCAGAAAACAGCCCCTCGAGACTCCCATTTTCCGAGAGTGAATCTCTCACCTAATCACAAAGTGCTGCTATTTACTGTATCTGCTATCAAGGCAGGCAGTCTCTGGCCCGCCTTCCCTAACATCTATTTACCAAACCCATTTGCAAGTCTAAAATTTAATCAGCCAGGTTTCATCTTAGAGGCATTAACATTCAAACGGGACTCACTCACTCCTGGAGACAGAGCCGGAGTAAACCCACGGTTCGGGGGGAGCCGGCGCATTAATAACGGGCGCCCCGCGAGCGGGGTAGCTCCCGAGCTCGGTGTTCAGGGAGTTATTCACAGGTTAGTCACAAGCAAAGCCTCCACGGCGAGCCTGGAGCCAGGCTACGGTGGCTACAGGGGGGTGGCGAGGGGCAGGACCCCCACGTCCTGATGGGCAGCACAGGGGGGTGACACAGGATCGTCCCACGGCTCCTCCACGAGGGACCCCAGCAAGAGGTAGCTGATAAGTAAAGCAGCGATCCACACACCGACGTAGCCCCCTTCTGAAAAACCCTCACTGCCTGGAAATAACACACACCCCCTCCCCAAAATACCACGAAAATCCACTCAAGGGGGATAAAAAGGCACGGTCCCCGCTGCCTGGCTGCGCAGCGCACGCCTCACGGGAGGGATTCATTAGCTAATGCTCATAAAGCGTGGTTTATGGGCTGCCCTGCTCATTGGAATGGATGGGAGGGCCCCGCTTGACCTCGGTGGGAAGAGGAGCCAGTTGATGACAGCAGCCAACAGTATTTTATACAAAGCAGATTAACAGGCCCTGTAAAGCCACCGGGCTGCCCGCAGGACGGACGGAGGCCGCCTCAGCTCCGTGGAGCACACAGCTAACACGCAACTAAACTCAGCAGCCCCATCAAAAACAGGAGGAGCGCATCTTTGGTGGAATTTCACAGGATTTGGGTGTTGCAGACAGTCCCTGGGTACGGAGCGATGCTCCACACAGCCCTCGACCCCACACACCCATCATGGCTCTGCACCGTCTTCCCTGAGGACCAGCATCCCCTCCCCACAAGGACCAAGAGCAAGTTCCAAGCCAGCTAAAAACTTTTTCCTCTTACACCCTGCGTTGTTTCGCTAATTCCCTGGGTCCCCCCAGGAGAGGAGGGCTTTGGCCAGGCTGCTGCCATGTGCCACGAGGAACCTGAGATCATTAATTGCCATTTCCCCATCCCTACACCTGGCCAGGGCCCTCAGAACTGTGATGAAGCGCCCGCTCCAGCCGATATATCTAGGATGTCAGGCATCATCGGGGCTTCTTTCATTATCCTCCCCTCTCACTGTCTCTGGCACTGACAGATTTAAATTATTTGCACCACTTTCTTGCATATTTCATTAGATTTGCTCCAGCGCCTCTGGGTGGCATCTGCAGCAGGAGCCAGCAGCACTTGGGACCTGTCGGGGCTGGACCAAGGGACCAGGGCTGCCAAGCAGTCCCCTGGGATGCACAGGGCTGGCAGCCAGGCTCTTGGAAACGTCAAAAATGGGCAAAAGTGACATGATATTCATCTCTGCCCCGGCTCAGACAGGGCCAGCGCTTGCCCCACCCTGCGAGCACGGATGCTCCATCCAACACTGCTGGGTACCGGCCCAGCGACAGCCTCTCTCCCCTGGAGATAACCTTTGCTGTGCTTTATTACAAGCCATAAAAAAAAGAAAGAGAGCGAGTGTGAGTGAAGAAAAGAGAGAGACATTATGTGTCGCGCTGTGATAGCCTGCGATGTCTTCGACTCCAATAAATAAATAAAGGAAGAAATATTCCCCCGGGTCCCTCTGACATATCTAATTGATATCACTAGGGATCTTCCATGAAGCAAACAGGAATCTAATCTATTGCCTCGTGCCGGCAAATGGAAGCAGCGGGGTGGCTGCCACCGGGCCTCCAGCTCCTGACAGGGACGCGCCTAATGGAAGTGGAAACCGATTACGGGCAGCCTGATACCCAAATAACGAAGAGGGGCCGGGAGAGACAGTCGCTGCTCGGTGTCAGAGGGGGAAACTCAACTGGTTTTCCCACCCACTCCCCCCCACCACACTCATTGAACGAGGTGTCAGGTAAAACCCCACTTTCCTCCAAGAACTTTTGGCAGCTCTGATGCAAATGCACCGGTGTGTGCTCGAATGTGTCAGCATTCCTGACAGGACATCAGCCCCGCACCCAGTTCCCACCTCCTTTGCACTGGGATGATGCTGGGAGCGGGGAGGAGCAGCTGCAGGCTCTGCCCCAGCTGATCGCTGCCACCCAAAACCATGGGAAAAGTGCCCTTTTCCAGAGGTTCCCTGGGAAAAGGGATGGAAAATCAGGGGCTGGAGAGGAGGTGGTAAGGCACTGGAATTTTCCAGCTGCCCCCTCTCCCCGGAAAGCATCGGCATGGCCGTGAGGAGACAGGCTTTGCTGCTGGCTGGCTCCCGTCTGGCACGCCGTCCACGTGCGAGGAGCCGTGCCTCTGTGGAGATGCCCTCAGCCACATCGGCTGCCACCTCCCACCTTCCTTGTTTAATTAACTCCCTCCTGATGTAGGTAATGGAGCTCTGGAGCTCTTAAACAAAGATTTAATCAGCCCGGGCTCTGCACTCGCAGCAACCAGCTCCCTTTGTTAGATTGGTGTGAAATCCAGGGCACGGCTGGCCCGTGACTACATCCTCGCTAATAGCTTCCAGCATCCTGCGTGTCCCTGGATAGTCCCGCACCGAGTCCTCCGGACTCTCTTCTCCGCGCATCAAAGAGTCGCCCAGGTCATTGATTTTTTTTAGCGTCATGCAAATGGAGCCAGCGGGGAGCTGCCAGCTCCAGTGCATTATTATTTAGGATGGATAAACTCTGATCCCGAGTTCGCAGCACCTCGCCGAGACCAAGGGAGGGTTTCTGATTTATCGTGATTGTTTTTGGTCCTGCGGAGGAACCACAACAAAAAGCGGAGGGGAGGGGGAAGCGGGCAAAGCCGCTTCCATCACAAGGACCTGGTGGAATAAGGGCACTGAGCACCATCCCCTGCTCCCCTCCAAAGGGCAGAATTGGTGACCTCCATCATCGGCGTTGCAGGGAACAAAGAAACCATCAGAGCCCAGCACCAAGGGAACACCTGACAAAGTGCCCCCGCAGCACGTACCACGGGGCAAAGCCTCACAAAGCCCCCATTCCTGGCACCCAGACACCCCCTCCCCGGGCACCGGCCGGCCCTGGCGCACACAGACCGTGCTACCAGACAGCAGGGACTGCGCCGAGAGTCCCTGCCGGGCGAGCGAGTCATCTCCTTCAGCGACGGCCGATGAACAAGACAGTGATGTATCGGCAGCAAGAAGACATCCCGAGCCACCCCGGAGCCCCCTCCCGCCCCGGCTGGCTCTGCCCCCGTCAGCAGCTCCTTCCCGACCCGAAGCGAATTGCAGATAGATTGGCTCCCGGTAAATGGCAATAGCTTTGCAGAATGCCATCTTAATAAGTGCATCTCCCAGCCAGGGGTGAGAAGCAGCAGCTGAAGCACTGGCGTGGATGTCAAGTTACAAATGAGACATCCAACTGCTTCATTTATTAGAGGGAATCAATTCGACTTTTCATATTCACCAGGAGTTTCAGGCAGGAAGGACCCCATCAGCAGCCTGCGCTCAGCCCCTCGCTTCAGCTCGATGCGGCGCTTGGAGGGGGGCACCACGAAGGGAATGAAAAAAATCTCTTGCTGCAGAGCATTGCTGGAAAACACCAGCGCTCTCCTCCAAGGCTGGGAAGGGGAACACGCGAGAGAGCACGACGAAGGCGCTGGCCCCTTCCTCCCCATCACCCCGGCCCTGCTGGGGGCAGCTCCAGCGGCCTCTGGGGAACCACAGCCCCTTTTCATGGAGCACAGTTCGGATACGTGCGCAGAAAATGGCATATTGGTCACTGAAAACATAGAATTGAATATTTAAAAACATAGAAGTGACAGAAATGTATCTCAAATTCCTTCTCCAGCAAGCACAGCTGGCAGACAGCAGCAGGGTGGCACCCGAATGTTAGTGGGGGGGAGCCCACCAGCCCCTCCTCAGCCCAGGTTTGCCCTTCCACAGCCCGGTGTCCCTTCCCTGCCATCAGAGCTGCCAACGCACAGCCCGATTTACAGCCTGCGGGGCCTCGTGAGGCTAAACGGGTGAGGGGAGCGAGGCACCGGCTGCCTCTGCACCGGGGAGCTCCGGCTCTGCCCTTTAGACGACGCTAACGGGCTGCGCGTGTGCCTGCGGTTTAATCCTCCAAGAGCTGTAATTGCCACTGTACAAAAATATTACAGGTCACTGGAAGCAATTTAATGATAATAAAAATTTTTAGAAAAAAAAACCAGGAAATGAAGCAGCTGCCATCCTTGATTTCCAGGCTTCTTTATCATGCAAAAAAAAAAACCAAACCCTGATCATTTCCCCACAGACAATTAACGTACTGCAACTGCAAGAAAAAGCCCTCCTCATCCTCCCCTGCGCTGCGCCCCACTCTTGCAGACGTGGGTACAAGGACCGCTGCTGAGCTGGAGGGAGCAGGATGCGACCCCAGCCCCAAGCATACAACAGAACCCTGAATTGCTCAGAGAATTGCAGCGACGGTTGCAAAGGTGCCCTGGGAAAGGGCACGACTGCCCCAGGTCCCTGGTTACCCACATCTCTGGTCTGGTGCCAAGAGGAGGGACAGCTTTCCCTCCCTCACGCTACCTCAGGAGACACCAAGGGGATGCTCACAGCCAAACTTCTCCTTCTCCACCCAGCTCCTGGCACCCCCCACCACCATTTCCCATGCAGATACCCAGCTGCCCCCCACCCCTCCGGCCTCCGCCCTGGGCTCCCCCGAGGGGAACCGGTACTTTAAAGCGCACCTAAAAAAATGGCATCATCACACACGCACGTCTGTCTGTTAATTAACAAATACATCAAGCCTGTGTCGCCAATTCAGAAAGGTAGCGAGTGTCAGGCTCCTCACAGGATGCCGTTCCCCCCCCTCCGGCAGATTGATGGCATTTGTCACCAGATGTGGAGGGTGCTCAGGGGACCAGCTCCAGCGGCAGCAGCCCCTGTCCCTCCCTGCAGCCCACACCAGGCACCCCAGAGCTGCTCGAGAGAGACATCTGTAGGCAAAACACCGGGAGAGCCCCGCAGCCCCCCCAAAACCCACCCGGCACAGCAGGTGGAAATGCCACCAGAACCACAAGGGAAGGGACAAAGCCAGGGCTTGGGGGCCAGAAGCATGGCCCCATGGCTTGCTGCCACCACCGAGTGGCACCGGGAGAGGTCACGCCACTGGAGAGCATCACTGCATCTCACCTACCACACTGGCCATTATAGAATCATAGAATGGTCCAGGCCGGAAGGGACCTCCAAAGGTCATCTAGTCCGACCTCCCCGCAGTCAGCAGGGACACCCCCAACTAGACCAGGTTGCCCAGGGCCTCGTCGAGCCTCACCTTGAATATCTCCAGGGATGGGGCCTCAACCACCTCCCTGGGCAACCTGTTCCAGTGCTCCACCACCCTCACAGTAAAGGACCTTCTCCTCATCTCCAATCTAAACCTGCTCCCCTCCAGCTTAAAGCCATTGCCCCTCATCCTGTCACTACTGGCCTTTGTAAACAGGCTCTCCCCAGCCTTCCTGTAGGTACTGGAAGGCCACTATCAGGTCTCCCCGGAGCCTCCTCTTCTCCAGGCTGAACAACCCCAGCTCCCTCAGCCTGTCCCCGTAGCAGAGGTGCTCCAACCCCCTGAGCATCCTCGTGGCCCTCCTCTGGACCCGCTCCATCAGGTCCATGTCCTTCCTATATTGAGGGCTCCAGACCTGCACACAGTACTCCAGGCGAGGTCTCACCAGAGCAGAGTAAAGGATGCTGTCACATCCTCTCCCAGGCACTTGTAACACCAAAGGGGAAGGAAAAAAAAACAAACCACACACACCCACAGAGCTAAATTAATTCTGATGACAGAGATAATAACAAGATCAGGAAACGGTGCAAAATGAATCCATTATAATTACGGTGGCAGCACCGCCAGCCCAAGGTCCTCCTTGCCCACAAGCACCGTGCCCTGCGGCGGGTGCCGGGGGCGCAGGAGGATGAGCTCTACAGGGCAAAGCCCTCCTCTGCCGGGCAGGGACATGGTGGTTCCTCCCAACAAAGAGGGCTTTAGAGCACCCAGCAAATTGTGGCGCGACATCTGCTCGGCCGTTGCGTTTGGTGCCAGACCCCAGCCCGCCTCCAGCAGCTGCCGAGGCACAGCCCGTGCCCAAATCCTGCCGAATCCAGGGTAAGGCCTGGCCCAAACAAAGGCACCCAGGAGTTTTGGGATCCCTGTTGGGTTTTCCAACTCCAGGTCCCCGCACGGTGAGTGGGGCCGGGGCGCAGAGCCCGTGCTGGCCGGGACCGAGGAGCCGGGCGTAAGGCAGACACCCCCTCGCCAATGCCACCGGCCAAATGACTAATTGATAGTTTGGCAATCTTTCACCTCTCTTCAGTCTCTTCAAAGGCTGACTAATTAATCTTTGCCACCGGAGCTTGGCGAACTGTCACAAGTGACTTACCCGGTGGGCTCGGCCCTTGGCTCTGCTCAGCTCCCCCGGCGTCCCAGAGATTTTAGCGAACCCCTTTGTTATTCGCAGTTGCTCAATGAACCTCTGAGAACTTACTGCTCTCCGGGCTCTTCAGAGGTATTGGCCTGATTTCTGGTGTCCTTTGTCCTCACTAATGGCCCTGGGGGTGGGTGCTCCAGACAAGCTGCTGGGGCAGGCAAAATACAGCCCCCTCCAAGAGGGAGGGGGCTGGAAACCTGCGAGGGGAGGCTTTGCCTTTTGACTTCTTGCGGGCAGAAATAAACTTACACAGATCCCCCACAGCACAAAAACCAGTAGTTCCCGCTGTTACTGAAGAGAAGGGTGGCATTGTCTGGCCAGGGAGGCAGGCAGCCCTCAAAGCAGGAGGGTTTGCATCCCCACCTCTGCGAGGAGAAGGCGGTGCAGCCACGTGAGAAGTGAACCCTTCCACGGGGACCAGGGTTTTGTGAGCTCCTGGTCCAGCTGCAGCAACCTGAGCAACCCAATGGGAAACAAGACTTTGTGCTGGCACTGCTCCCCCATCCCCAGCATCTCTCCTCCTTGAGGCCTCAAGTTGCACCAGGGGAGGTTTAGACTGGATATTAGGAAACATTTCTTCACGGAAAGGGTTATCAAGCATTGGAATAGGCTGCCCAGGGAAGTGGTTGAGGCACCATCCCTGGAGGTGTTCAAAAGACAGGTTGACATGGTCCCCAGGAATATGGTTTAGTGATTTTTATTTCTTATTTATTTTTTTGTCAGAGTTAGGTTGATGGTTGGACTAGATGATCTTCAAGGTCCCCTTCCAACCTAGGCGATTCTATGATTCCTCTGCTCCCCCCTCCCCAGCATCCCCCTGGTTCCTCATGGGCCTCTGGCATCTCCCTTTCCCCCACAAACTGCACCCTCACAGTGACCCCCTGCCCAAGACGGGGGGTCACTCAAGCGCTGCCCAAGCACCCCCAGGCAGGACAGCAGGAAGCCCCTGGGGAGGCAAGGAGCACAGCCCAGCCACGCACCAGCAGCTCCCGGCTTCCCAGGGCTGGAAGCATCACCTCGGGCTGCGTGGTGGCAGTGGAGTGGTGCTGGTGTCCCTGCTCACAGCTCCTGGCAGCTTCTGCCACCTTTGATGTCCCAGCCAGGGCCACAGAGGAGAGCGAGCGGGTCTCGGGGCTCTTTCTCCTGGTGCCACGCAGGCACTTGTCAGAGCTCGGCAATGGCGACACTGTTATTATACATGGCCTCAAAGCCCATTCAAGGCACTGGAAGATGAATTATGTTTCATTTATATCAAAGAAGCAATCTCAGAGCCCATTTGTGATCAAATTTGCTGTCAGAGAAACTTTGCTTTATCTCATTACATCTGATATCTCTTGGCTTCTTGTCCTTGAGACTATTAAAGTTTAATGTCAAATTCGAGATGAAATGGAATCGTTGCTGTATCATCTCATCAGGACCTGGTGCGCCCCGTCCATCCTCGCGGTCCTGACAACTCATTACACTGGGGCAGCTGGGGGAGAGGAGGATGAGGAGAGGAATTCTTCCTCCCCAGGGGCTGAGAAAGGTAAGCCTGGCTCTGCAGGGGTTGTCAGAGGTTGCCCCTTGCCAGATGGACCTGCTCTGCCTGCCCCATGTCGGGCAGAGCATCAGCCAGCCACCTCGAGGGGGTTTGTCCCTGCAACACCTTCACTAAAGTCAGAGGGGTTTGGGGCAAGGGGAACTAGCAGTGGGAAGAGCTGGCACAGCCTGTCACCCTGCCATTGCCGCTGCTCCTCGTGCCCAGCCACCCTGGGGACATCGGAGCCACGCACCCAGGCAACCCTGGTCCTGAAAAACCATCAAACACCTCGCGCTTCGGTCCTTTGGAGACCGAGCTGGGCCCAGAGCACAGCCAGGAGCTTGAAATTCAGAGCCAGGCTGGGAAGCAGATCCCTTTGAGGTGAAACATCCTTTCCGGATCATTTAGTCTTTCCACAATCCTGTTTCCTGCAAAGACTAAATACCTTTGATGACAGGCTTTAGTGGGCTCCCAAGAGGCTTTCCTGGAGCTTGCTCGTGCAACCTCCCAAATATGTTGTGCAGAAGGGTCTGCCGGTCTAGATTGAAGTTAGTCCTCCTTGACTGATCCATGAAAGCATTCAAAGCCAAATACACCGTGATTTTTCAGCTCTCCAGGAAAATAACTCGCCTGCGTCGCTCTGCCCACCTCCCCAGACGTGGACCCTGGGGTTTCTGCCACCGCCGAGAGGAAAGGGACGGCAGCAGAGCACGGTGGCTTGCGAAGGCAGCACGCAGCCTGCCTCCCGAGGGAAGGCAGTGGGAGAAGCGAGGAGCAATTCCCCATCTCCCCAGTGCGCATCCCACAGCTCCCAGCCACAGGGACACCGGCTCGGGGCAGGGAGAGCAGTTGGGAGGGAGGACTCAGAGAAAAGACAGCATTTCCCTGGGAAATCTGCTTCCGAGAAGGAGTTATTATCCATCACAGGAGAAGAAAGGGGGGAAAAAAAAAACCACGAACAGAAACTTTCCGACAGAGTCAGCGGCACAATCCCTCTGCAATCTCAAAGCCCGCTGCAAAAGCGGGGGAGAAGCGGGGAGAGGCGCCGGGGCGAGTTCTCCAGGTACCCTCTCCCTTTCAGGTGCCCAACCTTCGACTCCGAGGCTGGGACTTTCAAAGCAGCCGAGGGACACGGAGGCACAATTCCTGCCTCATTGCAAAAGTCTCAAGGAGTTCAGTCTCTCCAGATTAACAAAGAGAAGGTGATGAGGTGACTTGATCAAAGTCTTTAAATACCTACACAGAGAACAAAAAAAAATTGATAATAGAGGGCTCTTCAGACTAACAACAAAGGTGGAAAAAACCCAGTGGCTGGAAGCGAGAGCCAGACAAATGCCGAGCAGACATCAGGAGCAGGCTTTGCAGCGAGGGCAATTAAACACGGAAACTTGCCAAAAGAAGCCTCATCACCTGGAAATCTGTAACCCCAACAGGGTGTTTGGGTAAGGAGTCTCCCCCGCTAAAGGAAAAGCGGGTCAGGGACCATCTGCAGTCCCCGTTACACGGGATGGACAAGCGGAGCGGTCACTCCCCGGCTGTATAATTTATGGGAAAAGCTGTTCCTCATAAAGCAAGGGGAGCTGGCTATCTAGATCCCCCGGGTAAATAAATCTGGGCACCTCTGTCCACAATGCTTCAACCGATGATGGAAACCATGCTAAAAGCCGAGCAAGCTGGGCCAGAGCAAGGGGCCGCATGGCTGGAAGTGCCCCCGGGGCAATGAATCAGCCCAGACAGCCCCTCGTGCCCCTCGGTTCTCCAGCCTTTGTGCTGAGCTGCCCAGCTCCTGTGATTTGTCGCCTCGGGGGTCAAACCCTTCAGCGTGTGTCCTGCGGGCAACTCCAGAAGTGAAGCGAGGCAGAAGAGCGGTCCGAGATGGGAAGCCACCTCTGCCTGGCCTCAGCCGGCTTCTCGCCAAGCCCAACCCCGGCTCCCTGTTTCTCGGTGCACCTTTAAACATCCCCAGCAGCAAGCGAACACGCGCCCAATGTAGCTTTGCCTTCCGAGAGGCAGCTTGTGAGAAGAGCAAGGGCAGCCTGGCTGCATTTGCATCACTAACTTAACAGAGAGAGGAGAAGCGATCCAGCCCACGGGAGGCAATTCCCCCCAGGGAACCATCACAGCAGCACCATTAGACGCTCTGACGGCACCAGAGCTTAAGAGCTGGACCCCACAGGCTCCCAAAGCATAGCCCAGTAAGCCCAGCGCCGCCAGGGCCAGAGGCGGACCCCGTGGTGCCGCCCCATCTCCCCCGGGATTATCGAAAGGAGCTGGCACCCGGAGCAAAAGCTGCCAGGGATAAACACAAACTCCTTTCTTCAAAGCCTCAAGCGGCTTTTCCAGCCCCGGCTAAACCTCCGGCATCAATAGCCGCTAAACACATCATCATCCACACTTAAAAGAATCAACGGCAGCCTTCATTAGGGCACCCAGGCAGGGGCCAGGGCTTTGCTTTTGTGCTTTTCTGGTTTTAATGGGTTAGTTATGGCACTTCCAAAATGAATGAACTCCCGAGCCCAAAACCCCCAGCTCAATTGTCAGTTATTGCTGGCAGTTTATCAGCATTAACTGATTAGACTCAGGATGATGGATTCCCCTGCCTGCGACTGGTGCCGGCAGAGGAAAAACCTCCTTTCCCTCCGTTTTCTCTGTCACCGAGCAGTAATTGCCATCTCTAATTCTCCCCAGCCGCTCCCCCCACCGCAACCTCCAGCGGCAGCTTTTGTTTTCATCCTCTCGCAATCACAGCGAAATAATAATAATAATAATAAAATAAAATTCAAATGAGAGGGAGGCTCAGCCCCAGCAGAATTTAATTGATGATCATTACACTTTGGAATCTAAACTCTTTTAATTTCATTGTGTTTCAGGGAGATGAATTATGAAATTATGGCTGGCCAATTTTAGGTCGTGCCTTCGCTTTGTGCGCCTTTCAATTCCCCCCTCCCCTCCAAACACCCGGCTCTTTCCTTTGAGGGAAGAATTGATAGAAAAGGGGAAATGCCACCCTTTCTTTCTTATCCCTGGAACGTTTTCCACCCACTGGGGAAAGGCAGCAGCGGGGGGAAAAGGAGGGCTGGGGAGTTTAATTGATTGGTTCCCAGCAGTAATTGGGGATTGAGGTCCCCGACAGCAGCCTCTCCCCCCAGGGCAGTTGTGTTGGGGTTCACCCTGCTGTTTGGGGGCCACCCTGGGCAGGGAGTAGCCCAGGGATGGCCAGGGGATGCCAGCTCCAGCCTCTGCAGCCCAGGGGTGGCTCCAGAGCAGCAACAGCAGACACCTGGGGCTGGACTTGCAGGAACCTTGCAAAGGGCCATTACAGAGAGATTTGGAGAATCGAGGCCATCACCTAAGAGCAACACCACAAAGAGCACCGTGAGCCCAAGCCACCGCCCTCCCCGGGGGCTGAGATGTCGGGGTCCGGGCACCCTGGCACAGCTCACCCCCCACCACCCGGCTGACTCCAAACCCGTCTGACGCAGCCCAGCCCAGGCGAGGGGCATCATCCCCGTAATCTCACCAAGGAAACTCTAAGGGAGCCTGTTCCTCAGGGCTCTAATAAAGGTTTCATGCATTAAGTTCCCTCCTTGTTTTGTTTCCTTCGCTGCGAGGATTTCACTGCAAGCAGAGCTTCGCCTGCGAGGAAGGGGAGAGGTTTAGAGACGCCGGCGATGCTGCGCACTGACTGGCAGGTCTCTCCCACGCTGTCTGCTCCACTTAGAAGTTTACATCTCCTTCTCCGGCACCGCCGTGCTGCTGGGCAGCCCACAAGCCAGCAGACCCCCGCTAACCCCAGTATCCCCAGTGCAGGAAGGATGCTGGTACCCAGCACGCAGCATCATCCACAGGGGAGCAGATCAAGCCGGGCAAACTCACTCCACGCAGCAGCAAAACTCTGCCCCCCCACCACTCTGTACCCCGAAAAGCACAGTGCAATAGAGCAAGCACCTCAGAAAACACAAATAAATAGTGGCTGGGAGGTGCTGCAGCACAACCAGCCTTCGAGGGGCCCCGCAGTGAACGGCCACTGGAACCCAAACTTCCCTCCTGTACCTTCCCGGGGCGGTTATCACAGAGCTGCCTTCCTCTTATTTTTATTTTTCTAGGGCTGGGTAGGAAAATAAAGCCTTTTGCAAAGCGTCACTCGAAGAAAAATGCATGCCACCACCAGAGCCTCGCAAAAATAAATAAATAAGTGAAAAAGTGATAAATTTTGGCTGTCTTAAAAAGACAGCCCAGCATTGCTTATCAGCCGCGATGTGACCAGATAGCTGCTGCACAAAACAGGCGCTGGTCTTTTTGTAATAAATGAAAGCAATAAAGCCAAAGTGCCTCCTCTGAGCTATAATTAAGCCCTGCAGCGCCAGCGGGAGCCGTTCCCCCCACCCAAGGGGCTGTGGTGTGGGGGAACCCGCCCGGGATGGGGTGCAGGGGGGCCGGAGCCTCTCGGGCACTGCCCCTCCTCACCCCGGAGGATGCTGCAGTGTAAATGCCAACCCAGGGAGCCATCGCTGCCTGCAAAGGCTGCTCCTGCCACCGCCCGAGGCCTCGGCGAAGAGCAGGAGGGAGCCCAGGGCTGCTCGTCTCCCCGATACACACCCCCGGAGCAGCTTTTCCTTAAAGAGGTGTCTATTTAACACAATTTCCATCACAAGCGGCTGCTTTGCATTTCTCCCGGCTTTATTAAAACTGATTTTCTATTTGCACTATACAAGCTGATCTGATTACATTTCCATTTCTCCTCCGAAGAGAAGGGTCTTGCTCTCTGAAGACAAAATGGAGATGGGGCTTGGGCCCCCCCCCCGCCTCCCGCTCAAGGGCTCTTCTGCCAGGGCACCGGGGATGAGGACCGGCTTCCAGAGCCAGAGCCTCCAGGAGCTCTGCTCTGCAGCATCCCGCATCTGTTTCCATGGGGACAGGGAGGCAGCGATTCTGCAGGCCTGATCCTGCTCTCAGCTGCATAAATACCAGCCAGGAGCCACTTTAGCCGAGGGTTTGCCTTGCAAAGCCACAGCGAGCCCGGGCAGGAGCCTGCTGGTAGCCCTGCAGTGAGCCCCGGGATGCCTGTCCCCTTTGGGCTGGCAGCAGGGGCATCTCCGCACCACCCGAGGAAGCCCCTGGACCACCACCAGCCTTCCTGCACACAGGCTTTCCCTCCCTACTCCTTCCTGCTCTCCATCCTCATGGGACATCTCCTAAACTTGCCTCCTGCATGTCCCAAGGGGCCACTCAAGTCTGGCATCAGCGGGTAAAAATCCCGTAAAGCAGATGCTGATAAATAGGTCAGCAATCCATCCGTCAGCAGGGCTTGGCGAGGCTGTCACAGACTAAATGGAAAGACACGGCCAAGCACACCGGTCCCTCCCGGCTCTCTTCAAGGAGATGGGCCAGTGGCCAGGGCTGGGACAGGCCTTCCCGCGGCCAAGGCTAGTTATCGCCTCCCCGTGACTTCCAACCCATTCCGTGATCCAAAAGCAATGAGAAGTTTTCATTTTGGATAAAGGTTTTCACGTTTTTCTTTAATTGGGAAGCATCCGTTACTGTCCCTGCCCTCTACAGGGCTTGATAATTTCTCCCCATCTTCCCCTCTTGCTCCATCACCAACCTTGTGGGAAGCCATTACCGGGAAGATGCTTTGAAGTACCAACTTTATTAAGATTGATTCCGCCTGCCTCTGGTTTTGACAAGTCCAAAGCAAACACACGGGGCCACGGGGAGATTTGGTAATAATTACCATCTTTAATTACTACTAAAACATCAATTGCTCTTGTTCAATTAGTATCACAGATCCAGGCATGGCAAATTCCGTAGCACAAAATAAGCTGAAAATTGATTTCTGAACACTTAATGCAGATCCAAAATTGCTAACCTGATAAGGGGCAGTGGCAGAACACGCTCACCGTCAGGGAGGGATCGCGCGCTGATGTAATTGCTTCGGCGGAAGATTAATAACTTGTAAACTTACATCTTGTACATCAAGTAGGAGTTACTCATTAGGGGAAGCGCGCAGAAGGGGAGAACGCGTTAACAAGGACAGAGGCAATTAGAGAAGGAGTCGTGGCAGAAACGCTGGTGCCCCGTCGCCCCGCGAGCGATGCCATGGCTGGAGGGATGAGCCGTGGCTCCCCTACCCAACGGCACGATGCCACCCTGATGGTACCACACGCTCTGGACCTCCCGTCCAGCTCCTGGCCCCCACATTACCCCCCTAAGAACAAGCATCTGCTTCTGAGAAAAGTCCTGAAAACCCTGGTAGGATCGACGGTCAGAGCCCCCAGTCCCACCCGAGGTTTCTCTTTCCCTATAAAAGAGAAAGAAGAGGCTTCCCTCACTTTCCTGCTGGGAATTGGGCTTCCCACAGATGCTTGCTACCCAAAGCTGGCCGGACAGCACTCCAGAGCACACCATGGCTTAATTAAAACTTAACTTTTACACCAGAACAGTTCAGAACTTCATTCAAATACCAAGGATTGGCAAATGACCAATGCTTCCTTCCTTCCCAATCCCACCCCAGGACCCGGGGATGGCCAGGAGACATCTCCCCCTGCCCCGGCAGCACAGAAGGTGCCTGGCTTTAACACACATCACAGCTGCGTGTCTCCACTCCTGTCCTCACCCCCAGCACCACCAGTCTGCCCAGCCGCTTAGCCGAGCTTGAATTCCCAGCGAGGCAGAGGAGAAGGGGCTGGTTTCCTCCCCTCCATCCCACCTCCTGAGCTGGGAGCACCTTGAGGGAGGCAGCTAATTGCCGCGGCGACGGGCAGAGGCATTTGCATAATGAGGTGTAGAAGGGATGTTTAGCTCATGTATTTTTTAGGAGGTTTATCTTTAATTTTATTTAGCTTAAGAAGGGCATGTCACTCAAAAGCCGGCTGGTCATTTATAAAAACATTTCAATCGTGCCTGCACGACGCCGTCTCCAGGTCTAAGTGGCTTCTCCCACCAGCCCCGAATACTAATGGGAACAGCAGCGGCACCGGGGCGAGCGAGGGACAGAGCCCGCTGTCACTTGGCAGGCCGGCAAGGCGCCTTCCTGCTATCCTCACCCACAATTTCATGTGGAAAAACCTCTACCTTCCCACCCTGCAAGGAGCGGTTTTCTTTATTTTACCTCCTGAGTACCATTTCTGCCACGGCAATATCAAGATTAAAGTATCGACTGCCTGTAGAAGCCCACGGGCAGTCGGTTGCTGAAGAAAGCTTTAAGTGAAGGCTGCCCGTGGACTCTTTATGCAATTTAGAGACGGGCTGCCTTTGTTTTAAAGGATGAGAAAACAAACTGAGCCAGCTTGACCCCCTCCAGCCTGTCCCAGGTGTGCCCAATGCCCTGGTACACAGCTGGGGAAGGTGCTGAAACCCCACAGTGCCCCCAGGACACCCCATCCCATCAGCACCCTCACCCTCTGCTAAGACCCACCAAGCTGCCAGCTGGGACCCAGCACAGCATCTCTACCCAACTGCTTTTCCTTTAGCAACAAAACCCTACATCAGCCCATTTTGGGGTAGTGTCATGGATGGAGCAACGCTGCTTCCCTCCAAGAGCAGCAACAACACATTTATCAACAGAAAACAGGGATTTAGCAAAGTTTGGTGGTAAACGTGACAGTGTTTTAACAAGATTGGAGATGGCAAGGCGCACTTGGTTGTTTATGGTCAGGGAGACCCTCCCGTTGAGTCACGAGGTTCAGAAAGGACCCCCTTGCTTTCTAAACTCCTTCTCAGAGAGGAGTCTAGGGGCGGCTGGATCCAGTCCTAGTCCCAGACTTGGTCAACGGTTTATGTCTAAGGGATTCCAGAGGCCCAATCGATCCTTTACATCGCTTAGATAACATTTCATTTAGCATCCTGTTAGTCGCTTACCAAGGATCTGTTGCAGCAAGGAATCTCTGAGTCTCATGCAGTAAACCTTGAGCGACGTCCCTGCTCCAGGGGAGATCCTAGAGTGAAGCTCACAGCCATTCAGGAAAACCCCAAGGGCTCTTGGACTGTTCACTGTTGATGGGGGTGAGATGATTGACCTTAGTCATATTTGCACGTTGACCACAGCACCAGCATTGCTCTTTGGCTATCATGTTGTTACCTGTCTCCCCAAAACCACGTTCAGCTGTGTGCAGCCATCACAACTACCTGCAGCCATGGGGACCTCCGTGGCTGGCATTGCTTAGGGGGGTTACAGGAGATGAAGCTGAGGGGACAGAGAGCACCCCCTCACAGGTGGGATTGGCCAATGTCTTCCCAAAAGCTGCTTGTGGCCCAGCACCTCCCCACACACCAAAAAACAGGTTTTCTCTCTCCAAACCCTTGTAAGAAACAACAGGCGAACGACTGGAGAGACACAAAGAGGGAGCAGTCGCCTGTTTCCTCGGCATATTTGCTCCTCGCTTTCATCTGCTCTTCCTTCCATCTTCCTCCCCCGGCACTGCTCCGCCTCCCACACTTACCCACGGCTTAAAAGGAGAAGCTCAGCTCTGGCGTTGAAAGCCAAAAATTCAGCGTGTGCCTTCCTCTGTGCCTCAAGAGACCCCTCCTGCCTCCTCCTGGGTGCCACACAACACAGCCTTTCTTTTCCCTGCCAGGCTCCTTGCAAACCTCTCCTGGCCCCCCTCCACTGAAAGTCTGGGCAAGTTTCTCAGCACCTCCCCACTGCAAAAATACACATTTTTCTCTTTCGACAAAGCCCCCACGTGCCGGGACACAACTTGCCTGGGTTCCCATGGCCAGAGAGCTCTTCTTCCCGTCACCAGCAGCCTCACAAACCAGTCCTGCCTGGCCTGGGTCCTGCAGCCCTGAGCTGGGAGGGGGCCACCTCTATTTGAAGGCTATTGGTTTTGCCCAATTGGCCCTGCAGCAGCCCTGGGTGCTAACGAGCAGAACCTGGCTCAGGTGGGCAGCAGAGCTGGCTCTCACCTGAGAGCTTCTCCCCACCACGCCGCTCGCAAGCGAGCTGATTAAACCGGCACCAAAGTTGGAGAGAGGGCTCCAAACTAATTAGCACATGCACAGCCACTCATTACTATTATTACTATGACATTATTAATTTCCCCACCTCTCATCTGCAGCTTTTCAGTCGCTTCATTTCAATCTGCTTTAGCGTCAGGAGATGGAAATTAAACCCAAGCATTTATCCCAGAGTCACGCAACCCCTTCCTTCCTCCTCCAGCTCCAGCGCGCCCGGTCCCTGTGTACTGGGGGCTCCCAGTGCTCCCAGTCTGGGTTAGAGCTGGCAGCCGAGGCTCTGGTTCACCCCCATAAATCAGGGCTCTGGTTTGCCCCCATACATCGGGGCTTTGCTGACACCAACAGCTCTGGGAGGGGAAGCATCCCCGTCCTCCGTACGGGAGCCGGAGCACGCAGAGGGCAGCAGCCAAGCAGGGAGAAAGGATACAGCGGCTGAGATATATTTGTTGGGAGTCATTAGCTACTCTCTGCGATCAATCTATTACCATAAACTTAAGCTTCCATATTCTTTCATTTTAAATGAATTTTCACATCGTATTTTCCAAATGAGCTCTGCCTCCAGTCAGCTCCCATTTATCTAATAATGCTATGCAAATATTTTGTTATATTTCAATGAAATATGTCGAAAACTATTACCCAGCGCATTATCTCGGCATCAGCGGGGAGGCTCCGGTCCCTGCCACCGGCAGGCTGTCATGCAGCCCGCCCCGAGCCGCAGGGCAGCGCCCACCCCACTGCCACCCGGCGTGACGGTCACCCGAGGCTGCCAGCGCTGTCCTGTGGTGGCAAGGGGTTCGGGGGGACACGCACAAACACCAGCAGTGCCATCAAGGAGGTGTGAAACACGGGGGGGCTGCTTTCCCGGTGCCTTAAGGTGCCCAAGCTCCGGTGGCTCCATGGGCCAGCAGCAGCCCCCTCGGACCCGACCCCCAACTTACTGCCCAGGGTGGTTTTGGGGGGGGGTTTGCAACCCTTGGGGTCACAGCTGCTCAGTGGGAAAGGCATTGCCAGCCCCCTCCTGCCCGGCTTGGAGCCTTCTCCTCCTTCCTTCCCTGCCCAGGAATGGCGAGTCGCTCTTGCCCTTCCCGCCCCAAGCGCTGGTTTCTGGGAGGGGGGTGGCTTTCAGCCCGGGGGGGCTACGGGCTTGTCTCTTGCCAGCCAAAGGGCTGCGAGGTCTCCATCAACAACCTGCCTGTGGTTTCCAGCAGGCACTGCTGCCGCACCGGTGCTGCACGGCTTCGGTTCGCCTCCTCCCTCCCCTCCACTTGTTATTGCCAAAGGACACGATGTGCCACCCATATCCCCCCCCCCGGCCCCCTCTCTCCTGGGCTCAGAACCTGGCTTTATAGATTTTTTTTTTTTTTAAAAAAAAAGCACTTTTTGTGTTTTTAATTGGTATTCTGCAAACTCAGAGCCTTCCCTAAGGAGCTAGGATGTTTGTCTTCAAAAAAGCCTTTTTTTTTTCCTCCCCCGACAAATTTTTTTAAAGCGCAAATTTTCCTGGCACAGATGAATGAGCTGCCTCGTGCCCCCCGCGACCCGCCGGCCGACGAGGCGGCTTCTCCCGGCGCCCGGCACGAGCGTGAGGGGAGAGGAGAAGCGAGAGGAGAAGCAGCATCTCTCCGGGCAGCGACACCGCCGCCCCGCACCCTCCCCTGGCCGGGGACCGGGGGTCCGGACCCCAGCCCCCGCCTCCCCCCGCTCACGCTGCCACCAAATTAAAGAACTGCAACTCCCCTTTTTTATTTTGCCGTCTGACAGTAACGTATTGCCAATGCAGCCGGTTTTGACATCCTAATATCCAGGCTCGTGTCCCCCGGGGTAAACGCGTCATCCGTTATCCGAGCGAGTGATTTGTGCCGGGACAGCGGGGAGCGGGCAAACGGGGCGGGCAGGGAGAGCCGGGCAGGAGGCAGAGCATCTCCCGGGCCCTGCCGAGGGCCGGGCAGGAGCGTGTCCTCACCCTGCCAGGGAAGGACATCCCCGTGCCCCGAGAAGGGGGTTAAACGGCTTTTACCGCCGCCGCCGCAGGTCGCATCCTTGCCAGGGTGAAGAGGGCAAGGCTGAGAGCGCGGCGGGCGGTCAGCAGGGTGATGGCGTGGCTCCCGCCCCTCTCCTGCCTCCAGCTCTGCCTTTTATCTGCCAGAAAAGCGGCCGGCACATTCGCGGTGTCCCTGCAGAGCCTGAGCGTCGCCTGGAACGGCCCCGCTTGTGTTTCACCGGGGTCGTCCCCCCGGGGCGGGGGCTGCCTTCCCTTCGGGTGCCAGCAGCACGGCCGCCTCATCAACAACGCGCTTGTCACCGGGCTAATTTTATTAGGCGGGATCTCAAATGGCTAATTTCCTTTTAGTAATGAGTACATTAGTGGAATCTCTGATATGTTTTTACGGCGCTCGTACTAATAAAAGGCGGAGCGGTGGCGAAACCCGGTTGCGAAGCCTCGTGACCCGTGGGGTTAGAGGCGTGGGGAAACGATGGGCACGGGAGCTGGGAGAGCAAAGGTATCCGGCTCCCGGCTCCCGACGGAGCCTGCTCGGAGCTGGGAGCCTCCAGGAGAGGACGTAGGTGGTCCCACCTGCACCATCCCAGGCTGCACCCGGGGACACGCAGCGGCGTTTCCCCGCTGTATCTGTAAGGCCACGCTCAGCGCCGCCTGTCCCGCTCCCCGTCCCCGGGAAAAGGATGGATTTGCCGAGTTTTCCCCCCCCCGGGGAGAGTTCGGGCTGTCCCCGATCCCTGGGAACTTTAGCCGTGGCCTTTCCTGCGCTTGTTTCTTTTCAGACCTTAATGCCAGCTCTATCCACTCGCCGTTGCCTCCCGTGAAAAGGTTCGGGCAGGCTTAGGCTATATTAAAAAAAATAAAAATCCATCGATTATTTTGCGATGTGTTTAAGGAATAGAAGCGGTGGGGCTTTGCCAGCAATCCTGTGAGCAGGGGGAGATCCCAAGCGCAGAGGGGACGCAGGCGGGTTTCTTTCTCTTCCCGCTCTTGCTCAGCAGCAGAAATTGATTGCTGGGTGTTATTTAANCCCGCATCCCCCGTCCTGCTGGGCAATCCCGGGAACAACGAGGTCTGACTCCATGAGCTCCGGACAAAGGTGTCCCCAGCCCGGGCTTCCTCGGGGGGGGAACACGGGGGCCGAGACCCATAACCTCGGCATTCAACCCACCCCCACCTCTCTCCCTGCCCTTCCCCACCGGGAACTGATGTTAAACGAGGGGGGGGGAGGGAAGTTCCCAAGCTGTTTCATGTTAGAATCCATGAGGTAGGAAGCGAGAGGCCGGGTGCCCATGGATATTCTGGAGGAGGAGCCGGATTAGTGTCTGAGACGCATCTGAAGGGATTTGCGAGGGAATTATTTATGGTGGTAACAAGTAAGCACTCATTTAGCTTATATTATACATTATACAAACAAGGCATTGAGCTCTGGAAGTTAAGGCAGTAATGCCACTCTAAATTAAATTCATCAGTGGTTTAATTAAGATCTATATTTAGTTCTTAATTAAGGGGAGTGGAGCCGGGGGCTAGATGCTGCGCGGGGAGCTCGGTGGGTTGGGGGAGCCGCTCCCCGCGACGCCCCAGGGAAGTTTGGGAGGAAAAAGTGAACTCGGCAACAATGGGGATGGGGAAGCAGCCGGGGCCGGGCCTTTCTTCTCCTGCCCCCCCCTGCACCCGCTTCATCAGTGGCTGCAGCGGGAGGCTTTGATCCCAGAAATCAAACCCCCCGTCTGATGGGTAACTTGATGTTATGCTAATCCGGGTTGATTGAGCTGAGATAATTACGCTTCATCCAGGTTTCCTGGGAGTTGGGAATAAATATTGATGCACAGCTGTCCCCCCCTGCTCAGGTACGTTGGGTGGGTGGAGAACTCCTTCCCAGCTCCGGGCTCGCCTTGGGCCAGCGGATGGACTGGGAGCCGGACCGGTGGCGGGCAGGGGACACTGGTACCTGCTGGTGGCCCTCCTGGTGCAGGAATCAGGTCCAAGATCCCTCTGGAGCGCCAGGCCAGGGGCTCATAGTGCTGCCTCCTTCTCCGAAGGGGCCGTGGGACCTTGGCCCCTCAGAAAAACCTTCATCAGGAGGTTTGGCAGGGCTGGTCCTGGTTGGGATGCTGCGGGAGAGGCAGCACCGTGGGAGCCTCTGCTCTACATCCCCAGGGATGGCGGGGGCAAGGGGTGGCGGCGGCCAGGAGCCCCCGGCAAGGGGCCATCTGAGCCAACTCGGGGGCGAAAGGGATGGGAGAAAACAAGCTAATCAAATTATACATTCCTAAGGAGCATTTATAAGCCGTGTGCATTCTTTAATCTTAATTAGAAATCTTAGCGGCCCCTGCCGACTCTGTAATCAACGTTTGAACGCGGCTGACCCCCACTGCGCTAACCTTGAGAGTCTCGAGCAGGTATTTGATGGGGGAGCTGGGGAGAGAGCCGGCCTCGCCGCGCTCCTGGTGGCGGGGAAGCCTGGGGGGCACGGAGCCCGAGATCAGAGCGGAGCGGCGGGGTAACGAGGAGTGTTATGGCGGCGCTCTAATTAGACAGCCTGCGCTGACAGATCCAGGAGACCCTAATAATCGCCTTCATTTGGCTCAATAACATCCCTATTTGCAAATAAACGTGATTTCCTTGCGCTCCCCGCAAGGGCAGGTGTCCAGGAGGCGCCGGGGGCTCGGGGGATGGTGCCTGTGTCGGGGAAACCATCCTGGACGGAGGTTTCTGGAAGGGGAGGGGGCAGCGGAGCAGGAGACCCCCTCCCCGCTGCTGGGATGAGGCCACAAGTGGGATTCCCACAAGCCGTCCCATCCCTGGGGACAGACCCTGCAGCATCCACGGTGGCCTCCCGTCCTCTCCTGCCTGGCACAGAGGAGTTCTCCCTGGGAAAAAAAAATAGCAGAATCCATCACAACCCAAGGGCCGGTGCTCACGGGGGGAACCGCTGCCCGACGGGCTGCGCACGGGCCCTCCGCAAACGCCGCCGGCTTGGGCAGAGCCTTCTCTGCCTCTCCATCAGTGCCGCGGGTCAGCAGAGAGCTGTTTGCTGGCTGACGCTTCCAGCTCGGCAAATTCGGAGAGGGGTGGGCAAACAGGGAGCCGGGCGCCGGGCTTGGGGCTCGGCAGCATCCCCCCTCCACAGAGCAGAGCCCCGCTCTTGGCAGCACCGGGTGCTTTATTTTTTTCCACTAATGTGATGCAAAGGACGCATTTGGGGGTGGGGGGGCAGGAGGAGCCGCAGATTTCCCCCCCGGGGTGGGCGCCGGCAGCGGTGGGGGCACAGAGCTGCCGGGAGGGGGAATGAAAAGCCTTCCTGCCTCCTACCAGCAGCCGGGGGTGCCTTGTTTTTACTGTCACTCCCGGATTTTTGGATGATTTCCAGGGTTTCCTGCTCTGCCAGCCCCTCCCCACTGAGAGCTGCGCACTTCCCAGCCCACCCCCTGTGTAGTGTATACATACATATATATATATATATAAATGCAACAGGCAGACTTTATAGTAAACATAAATAAACGCAAAGCTGCTCTATGTTTTGTACACAGGGAAAGCGCTTTCTGCCTGCCTGGGCTTTGCTAGACGGGTGAGAGCAGAGCTGGGGGCAGCCGAGGTCTACTGGCCACACCGGCAGGGACTGGTTTTACTGGGAAATGCCGCTGGGAAGGACTGGAGCGACCCCGCTCCGTGGCGGCTCTGCCGGGCCCTGGCTCCTGCCTGGATTCCCACACTTGGCTTCGGGCTCGGGAGCGAGCAAAGCAGCGGGGATAAAGAGGAGAGCCACCATCCCGGGCGTTACTCCCGTAATTTGCAGTTATTTAATAACCTCCTTGTGTCTTCAAGCAAGGCAGCCAAAAACCCTTCCCTCCGAGGGGAAAAGCGGCGGGGCGCTGCATCCTGGGTACCGCCATGCAGAACTGCTAATAAGCAATAAAGACGGAGTTTTAGCAATAATTAAAGCTACCAACGGCGCATTCCCATGCCCTCAGCGTTAACGATCGCAGCGGAGGAGAGGAGCGATGCCCGCGCCGACGGCATGCCCGCTGCTGCCCGAAGCATCACCGAAGCCGTCCCGCTCACCCTGGGAAATGGCTCCAATTTTATGTTATTTTATTTTCTTTTCATTTATGTCATTAAGCGCCTTGAAAACAAGACTCGCCATTGTAATCTGTTCCATCGATTGGATCTATTAGAGCCTCGTGGCCTAATTAAGTTATGTCCCTCCCTCCCGCTGCTGGGAAGAGTGGTACCCAGTACGGTGGCATCCTCCCCGGTCCCTGCCGAGCGCCCCGGTGCGTGGGGTGCCAAGGGGAGCCCCCCGAGGACATGCCACACCGGTCCCCGTGCCCGCCACCCCACCTGACGGCAGAGGGGCAGGCGGGATGATTTGTTAGCATCTTTGCTTCTGGTCACGAAAAATAAATAAATAAATAAGGGGGGGAGAAAAATCCCTGTGAACATGAGTAATGGCCCAGGAATGAGCAACCCGAGATAAAACTGAATAATAACATGTCAAAAACTACACGATGTGGGTTTTTATTCCCCAGCGGAGTTTCCTTCCTGCTAATCCATCACTGTAGAAGATGCAAGATTACTGCTTTCAGAAAAAACTCCGGGAGATAAATGTGAGTAAATTAGGGTTTATTATATTATTTAGGACGATATAATTTCAAACATTCCTTTATTAAATTATTTATGCCCTTGGCGGTGGCTCGGCCGGGCAGCGGCCCTCCCTGGCAGCATCCCCCTGCGCCGGGTGGGCAGGGAGGGGACAGCGGCGGTGACAGCCTCGGCCGAGCCATCGCGTCCCATCAGCCTGGATGGATCCGCGGGGTCCACATCATCCCACCCAGCTCTGGAGCCCCCCGAGGGGGTGGCATCCCCCCGGGACATCGGTGGGGTGGCAGCCCCAGGGTGGCTCCCCCGCCGCTGGGCGACCGAGCCCCATCCCTCTCCCCTCCCCGCTGGCGCTTAAACAAGGTGTCGGGGCACTTTTCTGTAAATTGCGGCAAAATTACAGTCACATCAATAATGAAAGGCTTGTCCTCCTGAGGGGAGGCTGGCAGGAACCAGCCGTCCTGCTGGAAGACAAATGTGCCCTGTATTTAAATCCAGCGGCGGAGATGCTCGCTGCCGCCCGGCCTTTCTCCTGGCGCCCGGCGGATAGGTCAGCGCTGTCAGAGAAACCAACGGAGCCGCCAGGCCGGGGGGAGCGAGGCGGGCAGGGAAAAGGTGAACTTTGTCACGGCTGGGGAAAAGCGGCCGCTGACAGAAATTTAGCGCGCTTAATGAGCAGCCCGGCTCCTCCCGACGTCTCTGTTTTCCCACGGGAGGAGCGTGGCTGCACCGGCCGGGATCGCTCAGCATCCCGCAGGAATGGGGCAGGGCGGCAGCGCCCGGGAGCCCGCGGCAGCAGCCGGGCTCCGTCTCGCTCTGGGCATCCATCGCCCGCGCCGCTGCCAGCTGGCTACCAGAGCCCGGCGCTGGTGCTGCCAGCGGTACTGTGTGAAGCTCAGCTCGCTGCGGGGGCGAGGGAGGCTGGAAGGGACCGAGAAACCCTGCCCTGGTGAGGAGATGGAGCAAGTCCTGGAGAAATCACCGCTCCGCTTCAGCCCTGCCGCCGCCGGGGGTGGTACCCGCTCCCATCCCTCGCCAGCGTCGTCCCCGGAGTCCCCCCGCCGAGAGCATCCACATCCCGCCGGCGTCAGGCGGCGTAGGGAAGGTGGCAGCCCCGGCATCCCTTCTCGTTAGCCATCCCCGGCCCCACGCGGCCCGGCTAACTAGACCGGAGCTGACAGAGGAGGATTACCCGCTCCCAGGAAGCCGGCGTGATTGTGTTTACTCCAAAAACCTGGGCCGATTTAGTTGTCGGTGCGCATCATTAATCTTCTTCTACAATCCCTTCCCCATCTGCTCCCACTTTTTAATGAACTGCCACTTGCCACACTCAATAAAATCAGTGCTTCGCGAGGATCGCAGCGAGAGGGGGAAGCGCGAGGCGAGGCGGGGAGGGAGGGGACGGCGATAAAGAGACGCACTTTGCTTTGGGAAGATGCTGTCTCATCTACATGGGCAAATGAGTCGCAACATCCCTCCCCGAGACACTTTTGGCTGTCTTGCCCCCGAGCAAGTTACTAATAACCACATCAGACCGCGCCGAACGCGAGCCTTACAACGCAAAATGTCAGCCCAAGTTTGATCCCAGCTACGCTGTTTTACACAATTATTTTCGGCGCATGAATACTGCAGGCGGCACCGAGATTGTAGTTTTCCAGCTTGCTGGCAGCTCCGGGGATTCATCCGATATCAGGCTATTACCTTCTGATTACTTTCCTTGGCAGCCAACCCGTTTGGAGCTGGCAAATAAACAATGGGGAAGAATGTGATGGGGAGCTTAGCTTTCAAATTACACTTTTCAATCATTTGTCACACCGAAGGTATAACGAGTGTTTAATACAGAACTCGAAAGGCTGGGGGCTGGCGCTTTGCTTGCGCGGAGGACGCTGAGATGGGGTGGAGCTGGGAAACTTCCTCTCTGTTTCTCCAGCTTTCTGCTTGGCATCCTGGCCAGTCCAAGAGGGCAGGACCTGCTGGAAAAGCCCCGTGAGCCACACCGGGACGGCCGACGGGGAAAAGAGCTTAAAACCCGCCCGGACGTCACCCAGGCTGGGGCAGGCCATGGTGGGTGCTGTCCTGACGTGCCTACGGGGATGTCCCCATCCCTGGTGACGGGGGGGCTGGCGCGGGGCGCAGAGCCACCCGCCCACGCTAATCCTTAAGCATTTGCTGCCTTAATGTTACTGGAGATCAGCCTATCTCCTGTTAATGTGGATCTAATGTAGAAATCCATACGAGCTCCAGAGTCATTTGGTATTAATTAAACGCCGCCGTTATATTACTGGGATTGCTTTGTGTTTATTGCTCTCTGCAATTAGCAGACGAGACCCGCTCCGCAGCTGCACTGCCTCCCCCCTCCGTCCTCCCAGCCCGGCACCCGCTGAGGGCGATGGGGGCCAGCAGCCCCCCCAAACCTGCCCTTTCCCGGCGACGCCTCTCTCCCCGCACAAAGTTTCCTGCCGCAGCCTCGGAGGAGAAGATGCTTTTGGAGGAAAAGATGTTTTCGGAGGCAGAAGGATGCTGCCTCGGCCCCAGCATCCTCCCCCAAGGTGTTTCAGTCCTGTCTTGTTGTTGAAGCTCGCAGTCCCTCTGCCCACATGTCAAGACGAGAGAGAAGAATAGAAATCGCTCCTTAAAGTTCACAACCCGTCACTCCGGCTTTCAGAAATACAAGCAAAAATGGCAAAGCAGTAGGGGGAAAATCCATTTCTTTCGAGATGATCTTTCCCTGGAACATGTCCTGTTGATTTGCAGTCAGGGAAAGGCGAGTGTGTTTGTCTGAGATAGGGGAATCAGATCTGTCTAAACTCTCCTCTACTCCGAACTCCCCCCTTCAAAAGAGCTTTTTGAGAAAAAAAAAAAAAAGGAAAAGCCTTGAGAGAGAAATCTCTGCTCTTCGAAGTCCTTTCCTTGGTGAACGTGCTCCCCGAGGACCTTCTGCCCTTCTCCTGAGCCAGCGGCACCGGGGGGACAGAGCCAGTGTCACTCTTGGGAGTGGGACTGGGCTCTTCCCAACTGGGGGGGTTTGGGGCTGGATGCTGGGATCCCCAAAGGCACTCGGACCTTTCCTGGGATCACAGCGACCTGCCGCATCCCGCTGGTGGCCTTCTATTTAGGTGGCTGCGCACTTTTATTGAGGGAATAAGGGGAATAAAAGGACTTTGCAGGGACGCCTCTGGCTCCCGCTGCTCCCAGCCCCGCAGCCCCCCCTGCCCAGGGCTCCCCCGGCCCCTTCCAGCACCCTCCCTGCAGGGAGAGGGGGGCTGGAGCCCCCCACACTCCTGGGGCTGCCCTCGGGACCCGCACCCCGCTCCTGGGCCGGGCACGGGGGGTGCCACGGCGGGGCGGTGATTAGCCCAGGGCCTCTTATTAGAGCCAATTAATAACTGCAGCGCCCTGCGAGGTGGCCACGGCGGCCGGCGAGCGGCTGGGGACGCGGGGCCCTGCGCCGGTGCAGCACTGCCATCTCCCGTCCACGCCGCCGTGGGGACAGCCCGGGGGCTCGCCCACCCGTGGCAGCCCCCCCTTGCCCCGACGGGGCCCCCCATCCCTCACCTGCCCCCCCAGGCTCTGCTGCTCCTGCCTTTATCCTGCCCCTCACCGCTGCCCCCCACCCCGGCAGCATCCCCATGTCCTGCATCCCCGTGTCCAGCGTCCCCCGTGGCCCACACGGGACCCCTGCACCTTGGGGGGGTTGGGGGGGGCTGCTGGCACCCCGACACCAGTGAGGGTCTGCCTGGCCAGTGCTGCTCCCACCTGGCAGGGAAAGGGGAAAACCGCAGCGCAGCTCTCAATTAGCAAAGTAAACCGGAGAAAAACAAACTCTTCATCAAAAAGAAAGGCAAGGGAAAAAAAAACCCAAAAACGTCAGAGTGTGACCTATAACCATCTGCTCACGTTCCCCTCCAGTTATCGCAGAGAGGGAGAAGGCAAAGTTATTTCAGGCTTCTCACACATCTGGGAAGGGTTCCCACCGTTGCTTTGGGTCTTTCCCCCCATCCCCGGTCGCTGTGCAGGCTGTAAGGACTGGGAGGCCCCAGGAAGGGATCAGGGCGTTATTATTTGCAGGCAACCTCCCTAAATCCTCGCCGTGAAGGGGTGAGCAGCGGGGACGGCCGGCAGGTCCCGGAGCCCCTCTCTGGCACAGGGGGACAGGCAGAGAGGCACAGCAGGGCTCAGGGGAGGGCTCTGGGCACGGGGGTCTCCCTTCAATCCCCCCCACTGCCAGGTAGCTCCATCCCTGCCCTCCCAGCCGCCAGCCCAGCCCCGGGGATTGCCGGCGGGCAATAAACACGGCACGTTCACGCGTGTTCTCCTGCCGCCCCCGATTTCTCACCAGGGTGGGCAGCTCCTCACCTCGCTTCCCCAAAGGCAGCCCTCTGGGAGACCCCCCGCTCCCCCCCAGGAACCCACGCCACCTCAGGGGGAGCAGCCTGGGGTTCTCCCCGAGAACTCCCTACCCCAGGGTGGTCCTGGCTGCTCAGCCCTGAGTTATGGGGGGGTTCGTGGTGGGGGAGAGGCCGATGCAGGGCCCTGCCATCCCTGCAGCCAGATGCTCTCCGGAGGGAGGACGCGGCCTCTGCTGGGAAGGCACGGGAGAAGAGGGAAGGGCGACAAAGAACCGAACCCAAACGGCGGCGTTCAGCGCCGGGAAATCTCGGGAGAGGAGAGGGAAGCAGTTCGTGTAACCTTGGAGACGGCGATGAGGTGGGAGCCCAGCGCCCGGAGCACCGGGGACAGGCAGCACCGCAGAGCCAGGGGCTGGCAGCCCCTTCCCAGAGCCAGGCAGCCCCCCGAGGGTCCGGGGGAGCAGGAAGCGGTGCTGCGGGGAGCCCCGTCCGCGGGGAGGGAGCGGGAGGGTTGGGCAGCTGAGAGAGCGGAAGAAGAAAGAAGTGACGTGGGAGAATAAAGGGAGCGGAGCGGAGGAGAGACGTTGATGCAGGAGAAAAGGGAAAAGATCAGATATGAAATACGAGCGAGCAAGGACAAAAGCTGTAAAGAGGCTGCAGCGGCGCCACGACACAGCCGGGATTGTCTGCCTTGTTAAGCGCCGCGTCTGGTTTGATAAATCCCAACCACCGTCGCACGCCATTTCTCCGGCGCGAGCAGCCCCTGCACGTCCCTCACACCCGGGGCTGACTTCTTCTTTCCTCACTTTCCCCCCACCCCTTCCCACCCCCTCTTGGTTCTTTCCCTGTTGCACAAACCTGCGGGTTCTGGCCACAAACTCAGCCTCTCCAGGGAAGTTCCCGGGACGCCCGGGGGCTGGTGCATGTCCCTCCCTCCCACCCGCCCCGGCCACCACCGGAGCGAGCCCCAGGATGGTGGGGGCTAGAAAACAGCAGATACCTGGTGAGACACATCCATGGCTTCTGGGAGAGGTCCACGTTCCTCTGAACTCACTTGGGGTAGAGAGATTTTAAAAGCAATGTTTAAACCACAAAACCAGTGAGAGCTGGAACCCCTCGGGTGCAGCCAGGCAGCACCACTTCTGCCTCCACAAGCAGCAGGGAGAAAAACCTACCCGTGTGGTGGGCAGGTGACAGTGCTGGGAACCAGCTCCAGGTGTGGGCTCACCTCCCACCCGGCGTCCAGGTTTGGGGACAGCCACAGGTCCCCTCCTCAGCTCTGGAGCCTCTTCCCCCAAAGCCCAACCACGCCACGCTCTGCAAGGGACAACTTGGTTAACGTAGGGCATCAAACAGCCCGCAATTAGCTCTTGATCTTAATTACACACATTACTGATGAGCTCATCAACTTAATCTAATTAGTCTGCAGAGCTCAATTGCCTGTCCCTTTTTCTTAAATAATGTGCTATGTAAGCCTATTATCCCTTTTGATGAAACCTGTTCTCTTACGGGGTTTGTCAGCCGGCCGCCTGGCACGGCCAGCCCTGCCACCTGCACCCAGGGCACCCGCCACCGCCACCCCCGCCTCCCCCTTGTCCCCAGGGACGGGGGACGGTGCTTTCCCTGCTGGGCCACCTGGGCCGGGCAGGGCTGAGCCCCCGGCCACCTTGCCCTGCCTGTCGCAGGGCTGGGACAATGCCGTCGGTGGCCAGCAGCGGCCGTGGCACCCCGGGGTCCCCAGGAGCTCGCGGTGCCACCACCACCGTCACCTCCCGCACCCAGGTGGTGCTTCCAGGAACCTGCCCTCGCCCTCTCTCCGAGCAGGAATCAATGAACTCCCCTAAAAGCTCGTAACTGGGAGGTAATTATAAGAAGCATCAATTACCCAGCGATGTGGGCTTCGTGAATTCAATTAATTTGCATAGTGATCGATTCAGGCGGGCCCTCTCCGGGTCCCCGGAGGAAGTTAGGACATTGTTCTGCGCGCTATTGATTTTACAATGCAAAACCAAAGCGCGCTCTCCTCTCATTCAGAGCTGCTCATTCAGCCATATTAACTTTCAGATCATTTATTTTTGTATGTCTTTCAACTCTGTTTGTTGCTATCACACAAATGCAGGGTATTACATTGTAGAGAGTAATTGAATCAATACAGTCATGGTACTCTGGGTCTCCCAGGCTCGCAGGAGCGCGAGCTGGCAGGAGCTCGCTGTAGCCTGAGAGGGGTGGGGGTTTTTTTTTAACCTTTCCAGTTATTAAAACGCTCGTCTGGCTCCATATTAACTTTCTGCACCGTGAGGCTGTTATTGTTTCGCCTGCACCCGGGCAGGAGATGTCGGCACTGCCGCGAAGACGCAGGTTGGCTTTCTCCGAGCACCCCTGCATCCTCGGGGGGGAACGCTGCTGTCCAGTGGGGGGGCTGTGAGACACTGCGGGGACCCGGCTGTCCCCCCACCAGCCCTCCTTCCCCTCTCCCTCCTCGCTCGCCGGCGGCCACACGCCAATAAGGGAGCGGGAGCAGGGAAGAAGCCCCTTCAAATGACAAAGCCGCCTCATGGAAGAAGAATCCTCCTTCAGATTGAAATGGCTCTGAAAGGAGACGGCTTTTAATTCTGCTTCCCCTCCCACTGGGATATTAGACAGCTAAATAGCAGCGCGCCTGTTTCCTTCTGATAACCGGTTCCCAATGAGCACCCTAATTGTCCCCGGCCCCTCTCCGCCACCGTACAGAGCAGGTCATTTACTGCCCGGCACACGCAGCTAAACACAAATCCATTTTCCAAGGGAAATTTCTATTCTTATCTGGGCTCTGCAAGAGGGTTGCGAGCGGCCCCTGTTAATTGAAGCTTTGATGTTTGTTGGAGGAGGCCTCTAATCAGCGCCGCAAAGGGCTGAGACTCCGCGCCGGGCAGCGCCGGGCTGGCTGTGCCGGGAAGGGCATCCAAAGAAAAGCCCCACGGCACAGAGAAACCCCACCTTGGCCACCGAGAGGTGCCCCGGGGCTGCCAGCCCTCGGCACCGGGCTGGTGGCCAGGGCACACGGCGACCGGCAGCACCGAGCGCCCGCCCGTGGGCCCTTCCCCACGGGAAAGCGGCTTTTTGGGCGCTTTGGCTCATCTGCTGCAATATCCTCCAGCAAATCAAGCATCCCCTTCTTGGGATGTTTTCAATCTGCTTTATGTTGATTTTAATTAAAGAATTTGAAACTGAACAAACAGTTCGTAGCAGGTGGCCGTACAAGTGTGAAATAAGCAAACTGTTTTATCTGCCACAAACTCCACCAGCAAATTCCTTCAAATTAATCCCAGCCTCCGAAAGGCTGCTGGCTCCGGCTGCAACGCCGCGCGACTGCGGGCTCTGCCGTTCTCCAAATATTTGCCTTCATCCCGGTGCCAGGCGCAGGCGTGGAGCGGGGATGCACCGGGGTGTACCCCCTGTCCCCTGCCTCCCGCCCCTCCAGGGCAGGATGGGGGATTTCCTGCTGGGAAAAAAGATCCCACTCTGGATTTGGGAGCAGCTCCTGGAGCCCGGCTGCACCCCGGAATGGCCCGGGCATCGAGCCAAAGAGGAACCCACCCTCATCCTCATCCTCATCCTCATCCTCATCCTCATCCTCCTCCTCCTCCAGGGCAGAGCATCCTGCCTGAGCATTGCTGCCGCCTGCTCCGCTCCAGGACTGTCCCCTGTCTGTGGAGGAGCAGACAGAGCTCCTCCTTGATGGCACAGGGACGGTGAAGGGCCTTCTCCCAGGTAACGGGTCCTGCATATTGACGGCCCCCCCGGGGGAAGGCAGCAGCGAAGCAGAGATGCCCACAAGCTTTTCTTCTTGCAAGGCTGCTCCGGAGAGAGCTAGAGGAGAAAAAAAAACCAGAAGGGAGAAGAAACACATGCTCCTCTTCATCTCGCCCCCCCTGCCCTCTGTCAGGAATCTTATCAGCATCTTCAGGAGATGACATTTTGCCGTCTGGAAACGCCACCTCCCTCCCCAGCTGAAGGTGGAGAGGAGCCACTGGCTCCAGCGGTGTCTTGGGTCCCCTTCCCTGGGGGTCCTGGTGCCCTCACACCGTGCCCACACACTCCCCAGTTCTTGGGGCCCCCCGCAGTGGGACACAGTGGTACCTGTGAGCGTCATCCCCAGCTGGCAAACAGCCCTGCCGCCGGGAAGCAGCCGTTTGCATCCCCCTCCTCGCCTCACCCGCTCCTCCCCGCTGCTGGGGTTTTAACATCGCTCTCTTTGGCTCATCCTCTTCGCTCCCCATCTCCCACCTCGCCTTTTTGTCCCACCAAAAGGGAGGGAGGCCACGCCGCTGGTGGGTCTCACATCAGGGCACAGGGCATCCGTCCCACGGCTCGGTGGAGGGACGGCGCTCCTGCCCTCCATCCCCACGCCGGTTTCCATGGCAGTGGTAAGCGCTGCTGCTGCTGCTGCTGCTGTGTACCCAGGCAGCACGAGGCCCTCTGCCTGCCTCTGCCTTCCCAGGGAGGCTTGGGGGTGCACGTCACTCCGTGTCCCCTGCTCTGCTGCCCCTCCAGCCTCGCTGCGGGGAGAGGGCAGAGGTGGGGACCGCTCGCCCGGGTACCACGGGATGCAGCTCTCACCCCATCCCGGCCAGGGAGCCGCCGGGCGGGAGGCTTCCAGCTCCCTGCCTGGCTCCTTTCGGCAGGAGAGACAATTGTCCGTCAGCTCCTCTTCTCCCCGCGACGCTCAGAGCATGTTTAACATCCTCTCTCTCCTGTCGGCCCTCCCCGCTGACCCGGCGCGGGGGAATCAGCGCGGCGCCCCCGGTCAGCCCGCGCCAGCCGAGCTGCCCGGGTAATTACAAGATGTTCCGCTTTCCTGGGATTACCGACGGTGCTTCTCCTCTTCCCCTCGATAAATATGGATGCACAGCTGCTGCTGCTGGAGAGAATCAACAAAAATAAAGTACGCCCTCCCAGTCCGGAGTCCCAGCGCTGCCTCTGGCCTGGATTCAGGCAGGTTGGAGGCGGGGAGGGGGGATCAGGATTTTTCTCCCCAGATGCCAGGCTCAGGTGCCTGTAAAAACAAAACAGTGCTAACAAATGCACGGGGGAGGATACGGGGTTTAATAGAAAATTAGGGAGCGCTCCCTCTCCTGCCGCCTCGCCCCGATGCCGGGACGGGGCGTCGAGATCAAACCCCTTCACCACCCTCCGTGCAGGCGGCACCCGAGTACCTCAGCTCCTCATCCCAATAGTTCCTCCTGGCCTTTAAAGGCAATGATACGCTCCACTCCATATATTAATCTCCTAATCACTAAATTAATTTCCATCTCAGTTACAGCACATTCAGAGTCTATTAGTAAATCATGTCCTAGCTGCTTAGCAACTTTTGTTATAAGATTCCTATTAGATCGCGTTTCAAACCGGCGGAGATGGAACAGCCATTATCTTAATAAGTTAAACATTAAAGGCACTTCGGCGGAGACGGGGAGCGCTCCCGCTGCTGGCAGCCCCGCACACACGCGTGTGCACACCCCGGCAGGGCCATGGCACGGTGGGGACCCACCGCCTTTGGGGGAGCCCACCCTGCGCCCCGAGCAGCCCCGGGGCCGGCTCCGTGCGGCCGCGCACGTCTCTCCTGGCTCCTGAAGCCCAGGCAGAGCCGATCCCCCGCTGGGCTTCATTTCATTTCAGAGTCCGGGGCTGTCGTTACGGGGAGGAAAAAAAAGCAGAGAAGTGTTTGCTCGCTCGTCTGTGCGCTGATTTCCATCCCACCCTGCAGCCCGTCCCCCCGGCATGGGGCAGGAGGGGGGCACGGGGCAGAGGGGCACCCAAAACCGCCCGTGCCCAGCCGCAGAGGAGCTGAGAACCAACACAGGGACGCAGGCTGGCTCGGAGTGGCCAGGGGGCACGTAGCCACGGCCAGGCACCGTATGCAGCATGTGAGGCTGGGCTGGCAACCGCCGGGTGCAGATTGCCTCCGCCACCCGGCCCCCTCTTCCCCCCGCCACGCCGCCTCCTCCAGCTCATTGGCGTGAAATTTAATTTGCAGCAATCAGCTGGAGGTGAGGCAGGCGCCGAATTAGAGCTCGACGTGAGGCTCTCGCCTCCTCCCAAAGCCCCCCACCCCCCGCTGTCCCAGCTGGCAGGCACTGGAGGCACGCAGCCCCCTCTGCCCGGCCCCCCATCCCCATCCCACCCTGGCCAAGGGGGGTGTCACCCCACCCGGGGCCGTGCCGGGACGCAGGAGTGGCAAGAAGCCACCACCGAGCTCCTCCTGCCTGGTTACAGGAGCGACGCGAAGGGTGAGTTATGGCGTGGCTGGATGCACACATATTCTGATAAGGAAGAATAATAACTTGTCAAAGATATATATGATATGTGTTTTCTTTCCAGACAGAATATATATTGGGATAATTCATCAACTCGCCTGGCACTGGCCAGAAAAGACAGAGAGAGAAAAGAGAGAAAGAAGCACAGCAAAAAGAAGCCAACGTGGAAGGACCCCCTGGCATCCAGCGCCGCATCCCCCGCTCGGAGCCGGGGCAGGGACCCCTCCATTCGGGCTGCAGCCGGCGCGGGGTGGGCACCCCCTTCGCCCCGAGCCCCAGGAAGGATAAAGCGGGGGGCTCAGGGCTGGCAGAGCGGCGTTTGGGCAGCGGCAGGGCTGGTGAGGCTTTAGCAAGGAGCCGCCGTGTTTATCCGAAGAGGCCGCCCGAGATAACAGCAGCTTTACCGTACCCAGCCCTAAATCCAGCCGAAGCGCTGCGGCGTTCCCTCCGGCAAGAGAGGGGGGGGAGACCTCCTGCCGAGCCACCGTCACCCCCCGGTGATGCCCAGCCCGGCCTCCTGCTCCCCAAAAGCCACTCTCTGCCCCAAAACACACAGCTCCCACCAGTATCTGCTCCGGCAGACACAGGCTCCATCCGTCGGCAATTCCCTGCTCCCCACTGGGGACATCTCCTCCTGCAGCCCCCGAGGCACGTGTGCGCCCACGGCACCGGCCAGATTCCCCTCCCGTGAGCTGGGGGATTAGAAACAAAGCTCCTCGCCAATTAATTAGCAATTACTTTGTTTGAAAGATAAACACGCCGGTAAATAAAAGTCCTTGCCAAGGGGAGCGGTGCCGAGCGGGTTGGGGGGAAAGCGGCGGCTGCGTCCCCAGCGCGGGGTGAAGGGCTGTCACCCGTCCTGCAGCGTCCCCTCCCTCGGTGCCTCTTTGCCAAGGGAGGGTCCCCGGCTGCCCCACGGCTCCTGAGCCAGCGTGTGTGGCTACTGCGGTTCCACAACCACAGCGGTGTGCCGGGGACAGCCCCCGGACACATCCCCGTCCCGCAAAACCCCGGGAGCGCAGGAAGGCACAGAAGGAGTTTGTAAAGTGATTTGTCAACCGACAAGCAAAAATATATTTCCAATTTAGGGCTGTGATTTGCCTGCAACTTTTTAATCCTTGAGATGTTGTTGAATAGATTAAAGTGTCGGCTTTGATCCATGCATTTGGATGGAAGCATAAATATCGCCGGCGCTTATCCTCCCGGTGTGCCACGGGGTGCTGCCCGGCCGTGCCCTCCCCGGAGCCCACACCGGTTCTGCAGGGACCTTTTGCCACCTGCTCTCCTTCGGTAGCCCCTTTCGGGCTACTCCCCGTCCCCTGGATTGACCCGGTTGCGCTTGCACGGGAGGCGGCGGCCGCGGGGCGCGGGAAGGAGCAGGATTTGGGTGGTAATCCCGACTATCCTCCTTCCACGCTCAGCTGACCACCTCAGCCTCCTCGGCTGCCAGAGCAAATCCTGCCCACATGGAGCTGTCTCGGGGGGTTAGGAGCCGGCAGAGGTTCCCTCTGCTCTCCGGGGCTGCGTCCCCGTGCCCGGGGACCTGCCACCCACCCGCTTCCATCCCCCCACCCTGCAGCCCAGGCACAGGCCTGCGTGATTTTTCCACTTCCAGGTCCTTCTCCCCCTGGGAAAACATCTCACTCCGGTACAGCCCTCGCACTAGAAAGTCTCTACAAAATGCCAAGCCCTATTTTTATTTGCCGCCAGCCCCCGGGAGCAGGCAGGGGATGAAGGTCCTGGCCATCACCACGGCAAGAGCGGAGGCAGAGAAGGTCCAGGGGAAAAGGCTTCCCGCAGCAGGTGATCAGCGCTCAGAGGGAGGCCCAGAAGTGCCAACGTGGAAGGGCACTGACATTTTACTTCGGGGAAATTTGGACGGACCCACCAACGTTTTAATGCTGGTCCAAGAGCAGGGGCTCGGCTGGGGAGGGCTGTTTGTGCTGCTCAGGTGGAGCCTCCGTCAGCACATGGATGGACCTGGGACGTGGGAGGCACTTCCCAGGGGCAGGATGTGCCACCAGGACGGGGACGGGGACAGGGACCAGGAGCATTCCCACGCGTGGCACCACCGCACGCAGCAGGCGGGACGTGGCCCTGTGTGGTTGCTGCGGTGGCTCGAGCCAAGCACCTGCTCCTGGAACAATAAGCAGAGATCAATGTTCTGGGTAATTTTACGATGCAGAAATACGCAGCATAATTCAATTTTCAGCAAGGGAAACAAATGAATCTCTGCTTGCTCCCCTCTCGTTTCCCCCCCCCCAGCTTCTCCTTCCCGCCCTCATTTGATACCGCTCCATGTGGCAACATCAAACGATCTTTGAATATTTTAGCTCCCCTAAAATATTTATATTATAACACAAGGAAGGAAATTGGTCGCTTCCAAGCCATGTAAACATATGCCTCCTAACAGCTGGATCCCTGGCAGCGCTCGCCAGGCGAGGAAGCGGCTCCCGCGCCCCCGGGTTCTGTAAAACACTCGGTGGCTGAGCATCGCCGGGGAAGGGCAGGGAAAGGGAGGGGAGGACCAGGGGCTCCGGTGCTGGGCGACACAGGGACCCCTGCCCGCGGAGCTGCCTTTGCCCCGGGCAAAGGGGGTGTGCCGAAGCCCCCAGAAGAGCGAGGGGAGGGCGAGGACCTGCCCCCCGTCCGGGCCAGGCAGCGCTGCCTCCAGCCGGCTGGAGATTAATTGAGGACTGCCATTAAAATGTCACCGAGAAAATTATTAAGTTAAGGTAAACCACTTCCACGCGTCAAAAGCAAAGGCAATCAGTCCCAAGCATGTCCCCCTAGGAAATTATGTGGAGTAATTAATCAAAAAGCTAATGAGAAATGTGTTTTCTTTCCCAGCCTAACACCACATCATATTCTTATTAGCCAAGGTTATTACAATAGTAATCATGCATGCTCCGAGTTCAAATTGGGTTTTTTTGCTCCACTGCCACCAATTTAGAAAGCCATTAATGGAAAAGATAAACCCCGATACACAAACCAGCCCTTTGTGTTTATTCACCTGCCGTGAGATCATCGCCGCGCGCGACCTGCACCCCGCCGACATATGTTCCATGTCACCCAATTACGGGCCACCGCCGCGGGAATCGCTCCTCCAGCGGCACAAACCGGGGAGCCACCTGGTGCCCCCCCTTCAGCCCCGTTTGTTCGGCTGCCGGGGATGAGGATCAGAGTTTTTCTCCTAAATCTGGCCGTGAGCGGGCAATTCTCTCGGTACGACGGGTTCCCCCTCCACCCGGCCTCGAGAGCAGCCAACCCTTCCAGGCCTAAAGTGCGCACTCAGCAGCCCGGCGAAGGGAAAACATCTCTGTTTGATATTCAGCATTAAATAATTCAGCCCCCCGCGGAGAGACTGGGGAGAGGAACGAGCCTGACAAAAAACATAAAGATTCCCTACGCCACGTGAAAACCGCGCTGGCCTGATGAGCCGGCTGGAGGGATGCTGGGCCGCGGCGGAGCGGAGTGGGGAAGCCCGGTCTCGCAGTGACAGCCCCGCAGAGGGGACTGTGGTGGGGCAAAGGAAGCATTTTGCTTTTGCTTGCAAAATCTGGGTTGTTGTTTTGCTGGTGTGCATGCGGCGCAGCGGAGGTGTCACTGCAAGAGGGTGTTTCCTTGTGCAGGACCCATCTCATCCCGCTCCCGGGGGCTTTGTCTGTAAGAGCCGAGGGGCCAGAGCATCCCTCCATCCATCCTTCCATCCCTCTCTCCCGCCCCAGGGGACCACGACGCCGGCAGATGCTCTGCCCCGAGCAGCCCAGCTCCCAGCCTCCCCGCGCAGCTTGTCCTTCCACCTCCCCTGCCTGCGCCGCCGCTTCGGAAGCCGGCGCGCTCTCCCCGGGATGTTTGGCAGCTCCGGCTTTGATGTGGGGATTAATGAGAACCGACACCGCTGGAGCGAAGCCGTCAGAAGCCCAAAGGCAGGGCCCGGGGCGAGACTGGAGGGGACGACACTCTCCGTGAGCTCCCTTTGATTGCTCCGCGCTCGGCTTCTCCTCCCGGCAGCGGGGCTGGGACGGTGGCACAGAAAGTCAGGTTGCCCAGGGGCCAGCTGGCTTCGGCCTCTCCAGGAGCCCTGGCCGGTCCCACGGGGGCTGGGTCCTGGGTTGAGCGACACAGGACTGACTTCTCTTCTAAGGCTGGGGAAACCTGCGCTTTCAGAAGACTCTGGTGTCTGAATTTGTGACAATATTTGCTTTACAGCCAGCTCTGGGATGCGGGATTCAAGGTCTCGGTGTTTTCTCGCCAGGTGCAGGGAGGAGAAGCAGCAAGACCCGGGTATTTGACCCAAGCTGCCACCAGGGCTATTTCATACCATGGACATCACACTCACTGTAAATCAGGAAGTTTGCTGAGGAGTTCTCTCTCTCCGCCTTGATGACTGTGATCCACAGAACTCCTTGCCCCGGTGCTGGACCCCTGAGCCCTTCCCTTCAGAAGCCGCAGCACTCGCAGCGTCCCACGTTGGCTGTCCCTGCTGGGGGTGCACGGCTTCCTGGCATGGGCTGGGGATAATTCTTGGATATTTTATCTTAGTATTGGGATTCATGCCGGTTCTTTACTATTATTGTTAATTATTTTGTCTTATCCTATTAAATCTATATTTTAACCCTCGAGTTTTCATTGCTTTTCCCCAATTCCCCATCCCGGGCAGGCAAAGGGCATCAAGTGAGAGAATAATCACCTGAAGGACAATAAATTGTTGTGGGTTTTCCCAAACCATAGCAGACTGGCTTTGCCAAGTCACCCTGGCACGTCAGTCCACGCTAATGCCAACGTCCCAAGGAGAGGCAGGACTCGGGGCGCTGCAGGCTCTAGCCAGGCAAGGCTGCCTCCAGGCTGGCTCCCTCCTCCTCTTCCTCACTGCCCGACGGGAGAAAGTCACGGATGCTCACCTGCAGCGCTGGAGGGGCACGTGGCGTCCCCATGTCCTCTGCCCGGGCTGGGGACCTCATGGAGTGGCACCTGAGCGTGGCCGGGTCTGGCCAACGTCTCGGCGCGGCGCTGGCTGGCTCTGCTGACGGGGGAGCGGGGGCTGCAGTGCGCTCGGGCGCACCTGGAGGGAAACCAACATCATCATCATCATCATCGCCATCGAACCACCCCAAAGAGCGGCCGGCACGGAACAGTAGCTCCCTGCTGACCCGCTGCCTGGGTAACCGCAGGCACAATGCTCCCCGGCGTCTCCACGGCGCGAGGAGCACAGCCGGGGGCGAGCAGCAGCCAAGAGCCTCCAGTCCCACCCTGGAATCGGGGGGCACCACCAGGACCCCTCCCTGGGGCTCTCCGCAGCCCCCAGCTGACACCCCCAGCAGAAAGGGGTCCCTCGGGGACCTGGGAGCCCCTGTGTCCACCCCCCGTTAGAGCAACACCTGATTTACAGCGGCGGGGGAAGCGGGGAGAGGGTCCTGCCACCAGCTTCCCTTGGTGCCAGCACCTCTCTGGACACTGAGGCCACCAGGGATGTGGCCGTGGGCTTTGTGGCCCCCTGAGATTACAGCCCGGGAGCCAAGGTGGGGGTCCTGAAGCTCACAGAACGTAGGGACGGGGGTAAGGTGGATGCTGGCAGGAGCTGGAGGGGCTCTGGCTCCCCGTGGGCGATGCTGGAAGGTCACCCTGGCTCCCTCAGCCCCACCACCAAGGGGACCAGGAGGCCACAAAGCCCCAGCCCTGCCACCAAGGGGACCAGGAGGACTCTGGAGGACAAGTCCTTGTCGCCATCCTCACCGACTCGGTTTGAGCGGGAGCCCAGGCCAGCAGGCTGCGGCGGCAGCTGGCTCGGCCAACAGAGAGAGAACTTGTGAAGTTCCTCCAAAATGAATATGGATGCACATCTGTCCCCGTTTAGGTGTGACAAACCGGGAGAGACTGCGGTGAATCATCCCCAAACCGTGGCCAGTGCCGCCATCCCGACGAGGCCGGGCACGGAGGGGCTGTGGCCCGGAGCCCCCGGGGCAGTCTCGGCACCTGGAAAAAAAAAAGTGCTGCAAACTTGTAAATGTTCATCACTCTTGTGCAGATAAAGTCCTCCACGGCCTCCTTCCCCGCAGAGGAGGAGCAGCAGAGAGGCAGGGGCGCTGGGCTGGCCCCAGACCCCTCTCCGTGCCCGGGGACATGGCCTTGTCCCCAGGGGGGGTGACAAAGGGGCTTGGGGCAGCGCAGGGAAACTGAGGCGCGGGGAAACCTCCCGCGCCCGAACCCGGAGCCCGGCGACTCAGCGCCTCGCTCCAGCCGCCAGACGACGCACCTAAAACGTGTTTATTTCCATCCAGGCTGCTTTTTAATTTGATTATTTATCTCCCGTTTAGCCTTTGACAGATCAAAGGCTCGGCGGAGGGGGAGCGGGGCCGGCCCGCGCATGAAAATGAGCCTTGATGCATAATTAATTAACATAAAACAGTTTCATTAGGAGATGGTGTTACACGGCTGTTTGTCTTCAAAATTTAAGCCGCGTGAAGAGCAGGGGGGGAAAGGCGTCTCCCTGCCCGAGCCCCCGACATCGCCCCGCTGTGCCCCCGTCCCCCCCGGGGGGCACGGCCACGGGGCAGAGCGCGGCCCCCCCTCCCCTAATTGCGTGCCACGTCTCCTACCCTTGATTATTAATCTGTTTTTAATTCTATTAAGAGATGGCCAGGAGAAAAGAGTATCAATTTCAGATTAACAGGGTTATTAGCACTTAATTATGTGAGGTGTCTTTGTAATTGAAAAGGAAAAGAGGAAGCGCCATAAATATCCCCGGCCCCCGAGCTCCTGGGGGTTCGCGGGTGGCTCTTTATTCACGAGGCTGCGGAGCCATAAATATTAAATATCTGGTGGGAAAAAAAAAAATAAAAAAGAAGGCAGAGAGAGGATGCCCTCTGGATATTCCGGCGCCGAATGTTCTTGCATTTACAAATATTCATTAACTGGGATCTGCAAAGTTATTTCCACCAAGACTCGGTGAACGAGCAAGAGAGAGAGAGGTTATTTAAAAAAAAAAAAAGAAAAAAAAAAAGAGTCTAGAGTAAATATTATTAGCAATTTTTATCTCTGCGTGTCCCTAATTATGGAATAATTAGGGAAAGTGCACATATGCATATACAATCACTAACCTGGCAGTCTCGGGGATGTTCCTTCCCACTCCCGCTGCCGGGGGAAGCTTTTCTCCCCCAAAACCGCCCCAGGGTGCTCCCCCCTCGGGGCCCGGGAGGGGTTCCGCAGCCACCAGGCTCCCCCCAGCACCCACGTCCCAGAGCCGCTGCCGGTCAGAGAAAAATTAAACTGAAAAATCCCGAGCTCTTTTTAATTAAAAAAATAACAGGGGCTCTCAGCGGGGACACACCGGCCAGAACCCGCTCTGCTGCGGCCGTTAAAAAGCCCCAAACCAACCCAAAACCAGGTCCTGGGGAGAAGCCACGTCTGTGCTCACCAAGACGGACACGGGATGCGTGAGACACTGGCCAAATCTGGTGGCCCTTTGCCACCCACCTCCGCTGGTGGCCCCTCCGGCCAGCCCTGCGCCACGGGCACAGCCCCCCACCCGCGGGCAGGGGTCCCGGGGCAGGGGGTGTCACACACCGGGAATTAAGGTCTTAATCTTAACTAAACACATTACCCGTGAGCTCATCAACAAAAATCTAATTATTATGTGTGAGGCCAGGCTTAATTGCTTGTCCTTGACATGAATAATGCACCACGTAAGCCTATTAGCCAGTGTAAGCCTATTATTATTATTATCGTGCTCACTGTCAAAAGTATAAAAGTAAAACAGTCGAACTGGGGGGGGGAATAATGTTGTGCAATTAGCAGCCAAACGCCAGACAAATAAGCTCATTAATTGTTCGAGGGAGCGAGTTCCGCTGGTCATTAGCGAGCGCCCGTTTGGGGGGCGGTTGGGGGTGACGCCGGGTCCTGCCTGCACTGGGGGGGACAGAGGGACAGTGGTGGGAGCTCATGGCATCCCCAGCACCACGGTCCCTCCCAAAAGGATGGAAGAGGCTCCAAAAAGCAGCTTTTCCACCCAATAACAGAGTCTGAGGCCGGGAGCTGGGCCCCAAGTTCAATCTCAGGGCTGGCAGCTCCCGGGTGGCATCGTCTGAGCCCGGGCACCAGCCCCCACCCACCCTCAACCTCCCCCCAGCTCCCGGGCCTCGTTTGCTAATTAAAATCCCACTAATGAGAAAAAGGAATCGGGCTGCGGGAGGTGGGGGAGCAGCGCCGCCCCCCGCGCCCGCGCTCCTCCCGCACTTATCACTGCTCCCAGGATGTTTACAATAATTTTTTAATTTGCGCAATTATTAATCATTTTTCTATCTGCCTAATTTGCATAATAATTACTCTGCTCGCTGTTTGCCGTGACTGTGAATGACAGTGGTTTAAATTAAATTAAGATTTTAATATTCATTTTTTTTTTGGGGGGGGTGGGGGGTGGTTAAAGCTAATCAAAGCTGCCTTGCCCTTCCCGAGACACCCGGAGAGGGACCCATCCCCTCCCCGGGGACACCGACCGAGGGTGGTGGCACTCAAAGTGCTGCTCGGGGACAGGGACCCCGCTGCCACCAAGGTGCCTGCGCTCCCGGCATTGATCCCTCAGCAGAGGGCAGCTCCCTCGGAGGCCACGGGGCCACCTCACAGCCCGTCCCAGTAGCCCAGCGGCGCCCAGCTCAGCCCCCCCTGATCTGGGGGGGTTTGCGCCCAGGTCACACCACGGAAGAAAAAAGCATTAGAACATCTTTTAAATCGCATCGTCTCAGCTCCCCCGTCCTCTTATTTTCTACAGGCGTGTTTTACCAAGACAATATCCGGTATCACACCAGTAACAGCTGGATTGCATCAGTTCAGCCTTGTCCTTAACGCTGAAACGAGGTCCCTCTGGCAGCAACAAAACACGGGAACCTCCACCTAAAAACCTTCAAACTCCAGCCTTCAAAGTGGGGGGAGCAGGAGCTCGCGCTGCCTTCAGGTCCTAAGGTAACGTTCAAATGGCTTTGTCTCCCCAAACCCTCCCTGTCCCCGCCACGGAAAAACCACCAGCACGCAAAAATCAAGTAAAAAAAGAAAACTGTTATTTACAAGTGTACAGACGGATCCCGGGAGTGCCAGAAACGTAACCAGGGAATGGAAACCAGGGAAGGGAGTCCCAAGGCTCTCCCGCTCCCAGAGGAGACTTTGTCCTTCCATTCCTCGCCCACAGCTCTCCTCAAGCTCCAGAATCCCCCTGGTCCCCAGGACTGGCCCCTGACCGCTAAGGGAGGGCATCTCCATGGCAACCGCGGGCTGCACTTCATCCAGAACAACTGTCTTTATTTCCACAAGTGCTTTCCCCCGAGCAGGGATTAAGGAAAGCCTCTGCCCGCCCTCCAGCTCCGAGCCCGACAAATCTGCTCCAGGAGAGGGGTTTTGCTGGGCGTGGGACGAGCCCCCCTGGCAGCGGCGCGAGGGAAACGCTCTCAGCATCACTGGCCACGGGGAAGTCTGGGGGGTCCAGGGGAAGGAATTCAAACACCTTCCCTGTGTTTATCTCCACAAGAAATCGACCCTCAAGGAGTGGAGGGGGGTTCCGGAGCTTTGGCTGTCAGATCCAGCACTGCAGGTCGGTCCCTGAGGCTCCGGCAGGACAGAGGCAGACACACAGCAAGGAGCTCTGCTCAGCCCGGGCAGGGAGAAGCTGAGCTCCACTGGCACCACGAATCTAAACTCCATGGAAGCCCTTTGGGGGCGCTGGGAAGGACACGGGGAGGACGTGACACCAGCCCCGGGGACTCAGTTTTAGGGGGTAGCTGCTCCCTGGAAGAACTTTAAACCAAAGGAAACCGCAGCTGAGCTCTGGGCCCCAGCCCAAGGGGCCGAGACCGACTCTCCAGCCACCCAGCATGCTTTTACCATGAAAAAAACCAACCCTGAGATTTAGGGCACCTGAAGACTTGTGAGCCGCCCTTGGAGGACAAAGCATTTGGCATAAAACAACTAAGCACACAGTTTCTGTGGTTTCTCAGAAGACAAAGAAAGGGGCCAGAAAGCGGTGCCCGCAGCACCTTCTGGGGGAGCGGCAGAGCCGAGGGGCTCCCACAGGCAGCGGCCACCGCAACTCCCTGCGCTCGGCCCCTCTGGCTGACAGGAACACCCTCTGTGGGCAGTTCTCCTCCAAATTCAGCCTTGCCTCTGGGAAGACGGTCCCCTGGGACACAGGGCGCTGAGGAGAGGGTTGGTCCGGGCAGAGCGAGCCATTCCTCGCGGCTCCGGCGGCAGGCGAAGCTCTGCAGCGCCGCTCCGGGAGCGCTGCTGCGCCCGGTTCTCCCCCTACGTCTACATGTCCTCGACGCTCCACTTGTAGGCGAGCTCCTGCACCGCCTTCTTGTTGGCGAGCCTGGCGAAGCGCTGCTGCTCGAACCCGTTGGACCTACAAAGGAAGACCGAGGAGGCCGTGGGCTGCGGCGCGGAAGCTTTTCTGAAGCAACGAAACCTTTTCAGAGACGTTGCAAGTTTTCCCCTACCGCTACTCTGGCTCAGTTCCCACCGCAGTCTGTGGTGACCAACAGTCGGCATCTCCGGAGCTGCTGACACCCTTGGTGACAGCACCAGCCTCGCTCCCTTCTGGCCCGGACAAGCCCGTACTCATCACCCTCAATCACCCAAGCGCAACCTGACATGTTCAACCTTACTCTTGCTGATAATCTCATTCATGGGATAACTGGGAATCTTTGTGAGCTCTCTGAAGCAAAAGCCCGTTTATTTCCCTTATGATTCTAAGCCGTACCTGTCCACGCCGTCCCAGCGATGCCCGGGCCATATATTGAATCTGTTGAGTGGAGGGGCTGGTCCGTTGTACCGAGGTTTTTCTAGGAACAGAAGGAGCGATACGGCTGATGGTCACATCGGCACCAACCCGTGGGGCAGATATAAATATATATATATAGAGAGAGGAACAGTCACAGCCAGCTATAGCTCACGGAGGAGGAAACTCCCAAAGATGCACTTCATTGAACTAGAATCAGTGGATGTTTAAGTCACTGGACATTGCTCTCCAAACTCCCAAATAATAGTAACGGCTACTGGTAACGAGCCAATAATAGCGCTACTACACCGACTCCAGAGAATCCTTTAGAATCAGGCTGTCTATGCAACAGCAACCCCATTTCTACACCATCAGGACTTTAAACCACTCCCCAGCGTAACTCAACACCCAAACCTTTCTTTTCTTTGTTCTCCTTGGCCTTCCTTTTCTTGATGAAGTCAGCCATGGGGTCTCCGTCTCTCTCTTGCTCTCTCAGCATCCGGTCCAGATCCTCATCATCAATGTAACGGGCCAGCGGCTTCTGCATCTCCTTGATCGCATCTTCCACGTTCTGCTGCTGCTGCCGCCCCTGCGCCAGCCTGAAAGCCAACACACGGAGCTTCACCCCAAGCCACGCCAGCGTTTACTGCGAGCGGCTCCGTCTGCAGGAGCGAGCAGAGTCCTCAACGCCCCCTGTGTGCGCCGCGCTCCCAACGCACGCCCAGCCACCGAGGGGATCGTGGAGGGGGGTCTCCAAGACACGCGGAACACGCACTCCCCCTGTCCCAGGCTCAAACTCAACCAAGGGACACGCCACCAACGCCACTGCTGGAAGCAGCACCAAAAACGGGCTAAAAAGCGGGGAGTGGAGAGTCCTGAGCGGTAACGCAGGGCCCAGAGACGGGAGCTCTGGGGAACCTCACCCTTTTCCCCACTTGGCGTATTGCTCGTCTCTCTCGGACTTGGCCTCAGCTTTCTGCCTCTGCTCCAGCCGCTCCTGCGCCAGGTCCCTCTTGCGGCCCGACTTGTCTCGGAAGACGGTCTCGGAGTGTCGGGATTCCTCTGCGGGGGGAGAGATGCCCCAAGTCACGCCTTTTGGAACACTTCGCCATCTCCAGACAATTCAGTGACTAACTGTGACTCACTTCAATGTTTTGCTTCCTTTCACTTGTTCAAAGCTCTGAAAGAGCTTATCAGCCACCAGCAGGCAGGATCACAGCTCTTGCTTTTAGCCACCCAGGCAGACAGAGAAAAACTCTCTCACCCTCCCCGTGATCTCACCGGCATCGCTTTCAAATCCCCATTTATAAAGCTTTTATTTCCGAGGCTCGGTGACCCTACCCAAGGAACAGGGGTGCTCTCCATCAGCCCTCAACAGCAGGGCCCAATACGGCACCAAGAGCCAGCAGAAAGCAGGGAAAGAGAAAGCTGCTGCTCACGCCGTGGTTTTACAGCCTGTGAGAACCCCACGGACGCAGCCCCACCTTCCAAGTGCTTGTTGTTTCTCTCATGCCTCCTGAGCTCCTGCTGTTCCCTCCGCAGCACATCAGCTGACACCAAGCCGGCTTTGACCCCAGATAACATCACATTTCCCTGCGAATCGAACACAAAAATGCTATTTCCTGCCAGCTGAGAGCTGTCTGGTGATCCAGAGGCGTAACGAGGGACAGCCTGAAGCCAGGAGAGACATGTCAGCAGGGACAGCCACGTTACAAAGCCACCTTGGTGGCATTCTCGGGAACAACCTCCCCAGACCTCCAGAAAACAGTGGACCGAGGCAGAGTCTCTCTCAAGCCCACCTTGCGCCTCCTCTTAGCACAAACAGAGGGTCTGGCACAGCTGCATACATGAAGTTTATGAAATTTCTATTCCACAACTTGTAAGTCGTTGATACTTTCACAGTTTTCTATCAACAGGAAATAATCTACAGCTTAAATGGAAAGAGGAATCCTTTACCTTCTTGGGAGACCCCTTGGCGTCACGGTGGCGATGAGGCGAGAGGTCGGGAGGACTCCTTGAACGGTGCTGGTCCTTTCCAGCCGGCAGAGCCCGTCGTGGAGGAGATAAATCGGAGTCTGGAGATCTGCTCCGGTTCTGCCGGAGAGGCCCACGCGCGGGGGAATGGCCGCGCACAGGGCCCAGCCTGCGCTCTGCGTCCGAGGCATCCCGGGTACCCCGCCGCGGGGACGGAGAGTCAGAGTCGTGTCTCAGGCCCCTCTGGGGCGAGGGCACCAGCCCAGGCTTCTTTGTGGGTGGAGAAGCACCTGCAATAAAGACATACACTAACTGAAAGTCACAGAATCAGACGGAATTTGTCCCACAAAAGGACTAAACATGGTGCTGCACGAGGCGAACTCCTAGAAAAATCAAGATCTTAAGAGGTGACAACCTGTAGGGGAAACCCAAGCAGGTGACAAGAGTCTGTGGATCCTCTTCCTTCTAAACACGCACTGCTGGAGACTGCCTTTAAACTCTGTTTTCCCTTTGGACACGTTTAAATCCTAGCCAGCTACCTCTCAGGTTAATTCTAACCCAGCTGATGAAAAAACCACGATGGCAGAGTGGGCAGCCAGCAAAGAACAGGACTGACGCAACAAACTTACGCACTCACTTTTTCTGCTCTGCTTTTTCAGGCTCGGTGACCCAGTCCTCTTTCTCCGAGGCGGTGACGAGTCGGGGTCAGAATCGTACCTCTTCTTCCGCGGAGGGGACAGATCTGGGGTCGCCTGACGCTTCTGCCGTGACGAGGACTTGTCAGAGACGCCGTGCCTGAGCTGAGATTGCTCTCCCCGGGCTCCCACTGACTGCGACTCCTCTGTGGTTTTGCTGCCCTTTTTCCCCATTGCTAAACTGGCTCTCTTTGGAGAAAGGTCCGGGGAGTCGTGACGCTTCCTTCTTGGTGGGGAGAGGTCTGGGGAGTCGTGACGCTGTCGCCTGGGGGGTGACAGGTCTGGGGAGTCGTGACGCTTCCTTCTTGGGGGTGACAGGTCTGGGGAGTCGTGACGCTT
>VXAK01019076.1:280483-360217 GCA_013399435.1 Arenaria interpres
CCCCCGCCCCGTTCCCGGCTCCTCTCCCCGCCAGGGCCGGCTCCGGGGAGGCCGCAGCCCCATCCGCTCGCCCCGTGGCGGCCGCAGCGGCCCCCGGGGGCCACCTGGCCCCGGCCAGTCAAAGCCCTCCCAAACCAGACTCAGTGCTCGGGCTCCGTGAATCCTCTGCCGCCGTGTTAGGACTCAGGGTCTCTGGTTATTTCGGTGATAGCTGGAGTTACAGGCAAACGTGGCAAAAAAAATATGAAAGAAACCAAAGGAACGACACACTGGATGAACTGATTACGAGGAAAGGGGCCATGGTATTCCAGTTAGTCAGAAATACTACGGCAATTTGGCGCAATGCTGCTAGATACTGTTGGTTTAAAATGGACCTTTTCGTTTCAAAGCTGTACAGAAAACCTGCAAGAGAGAGGAGAAGCAGCGACGTCAGGAGACACCGGGGACGGCAATTCCGCAGCCCGCCGCCGCCCCGGCCCCATAGGTGCGCCCCGGGAGGGAGACCCTGCCCAGGCAACGGGGCTCTGGAAGGAGCGGTGCTGTCCCCAGACGAGCAGGGGGACAGCAGAGAGCCACCAGCACGGAAGCTCAGAGCTCCTGGTCTCTCTCTCCCCTCGGAGCAAGGGGACGAGGAAGGAAAAGTCAGGCCGCCAGGCCTGTGGGTCTGCCAGGGAGGGGTGCGGGTGCAAAGAGCAGGAGACTGGAGTACTCACTCCCTCCTGGTTACACCCCGGCCTGCTCCATCCCAAAGGGCACCTCCGGGTGCTTGTAGCTCAGCAGGACGTCCGTAATACACGTCGACGGGTAACAGGAGGTGTTTAGATGCTGGTTGCCATCACCGAGGTTGGGATGCTCTTGACCTTCCAAACTCTCCCCGCATTCTGTAAGGTCAAAGAAGAACGTCAGGATGGAGTTACAGCTCCAGCGCGGGGATGGGGCCAGCAGGCTGCTGCCTCACGGCCTTCTCAGCCCCCGAGGGAGCCCTGGAGCTGCGTCCCGTGCCCTCCGAGCCCTTACCCTCGCCGTCCCTGTCGCGCAGCTGCTGACTGGCCATCAGCGAGGACTGGCTGAGGACGGCGTCCGACATCCGAGCGGAGCTTAGTGCTTTTCCTGCCATTAAACTCATTCCAGGCAAGTTGTCCAGCTGCACCTGCGGAGACACAGCGGGACATGGTCAAAGGGGGCGTGGGACGAGGCACCCCGCTGCCCCCCAGCCCTCTGACACCCCGGGGAGCTTCAGCGAGGGCTGCCAAGTACAAGTGAAATGTGTGTGTACGTGGGGACAGCTTGGGGACAGCCCACGTCCCCTCAACACACGACAAGGCCCTGGACAGTCCAAGTCCCTTCCAGGCTACAACTAGGGAAGAGCCTTCTCGCTTAGAGCGGAAGGGAGCAGAGAATGCATCGAGGTTTGGGCAGTACCATCGCCAGTGGCCTAAACCACCGGGGAAGCGGAGCAGCCACTCTCTGCCCTCAGGAAGGGTCTGGGCTGCCAGGGCCAGCTTGCTCAGCGGCCCGAAAGCCAAGCTCTGTGTGCCTGCAAAGCCCCCCGCGGCCACAGCCAGGGCTTCAGCCACAGCCCAGAGCTTCCTCAGAAGAACCTCGGCGGGGAAAAAAAAGAGATGCCACAGCGACAGCCGCCTGGGGCGAACCCTGAGCGAAGGAGGTGTGCTTATGTCTTCATCTCTGCTAAAATGCTTTCATTTTTAAGCAAACTGGACATAGAACCAAAGCATCCCCCCAGCTTTTCATTCCCTGCAGAGCAAGGCGCCGCCTTTCCTAGAGGACACCTTGTAGGACACCCCCCCACGTCACGGCAGCTCTGCTGGGAGCAGGCCTCTCCAAACCTACGTAGGCATCATCGCTGTTCTGGATGGTGTGATGTCTCTGCAGGCTCCTGGGCCGCGGGTGCTCGCTGGAGGTGGGTCGCGCGGGGTAGCCCAGGCCGTTGTGGTCAGGCACCTGCATGGCTTGGCCGGGGGAGCTCCTGTCCATACAGTTCCCCACGATGGACTCTTGAGGAGTCAGACAAGACAGAAAAATGACAGGTTAGCACAAGGAACCCACAGCTCTCGGCCACGTGCGCCACCCCACAACCGTGGCTCTGAGATCTGATGGGACACACAGACACTCATCGCTGGCCGGGCGGGTAGGGCCCCCCCAGACGGCACTCGGGCAGGCTTCTCCCTCCCAAAGACCTCATCGGGTCTACAAAAGCAGCCTGAAGTCGGAGGGACAGGGCAGGAGCAGTCCAGCACAGGAACCGGACCCTTTCTGATGGCCTCTCCCAGCACCTTCCCCCCCAGTCCCAGCTCGCCCTCCCCCCTGGACCGTCCACATCGTTACACAAGAGCGGAGGGAGAAGCGTCTCCCCGGCCTCCAACACAGGATGTTCTAGCAGGGCCCCTTGGCAATTGTCAGCAACATAATCTTGCTGGAAGAGTTGGCCAGGATGTTCGTTTTTATCAGATGACTTCTCCCTACCCTCCTACAATCTGGCTGCAGGAGCGCATGAGTGTTCTGCCTGGCAAAGTCCATCTGCGCTGCAAGCCCTTATGACCGAGGGTAAAGGCTACATTCCTATCAAGCAAAACCTCTCGTCATCAAGTACACGATGTTTTGAATAAAGTCCTGAGGTATGGAGAAGCCTATCACCGGGCCCGATGCGCGTAAACAGCTCGCTCTCGGCGAGTGGTCCTGGGGAGCACAAACATGCGGACGTGGCCGCGAGCACCAGGGAGCTGCCCTCGGATGACGCAGCTGCAGGTAGATTCCCCAGCCAGAGCTCTCGCCTTTTTGGGGGGAAGCGATCTCCTGCTGCGCCGGGATCGCTCCTCCTGGCCGGGACCGCAACCTGCCAGATGCCAGAAAGATGCTCCCCAAAGAGACCCGTCCGTAAAGTCACCCAGAGTCAAACAAGACCCCGTCCCAGGGAGGGTCTGCTGCCCAAACCCCCCGTGGGGACATCAGCAGGGCCAGCGCAGCGTCCTGACAGCCCTTCCTCCCCCAGAGCCACGGCATTCCTGCAGGAACCCCCTCCCGGGGCTGCCGGGGCCGCAGCCAGCCTCCCCCTTCCTTTGCACAACCCCGGGGTTACGCGCGGTTAAGTTCAGCTTTCCCGGAAAGGGGAGAAGGAAAACATGAGGTAAGAGATGTTGGCGGAGCAGTGCCACCCACACGCGGCCCGGGACGCCGCTCCAACTGTGGGAACGGCCGCCTGCTTCTCCGGCCCCACAAACAGCGGGGGGACTCCAGCAGCGAGTCCCCGGCCCTGCAGGTGACAAGGGGGACAAGTCCCCCTGGCCTGGAATAGCCCTGACCCAAAAGACACCCCCCTGCTCCCCGCTGGCAGCACAGCAGCCCTGGGGATGCAGCTGGGGCCGGCCTGAATTCCTGCTCCCTCCCTCGCCCCGGCCCTGCGCCGGCCGCAGCAGAGCCTTTCACGGGGGACGGGGCCTTTGTGGCGGGGTGGCATGTGACGCTGGCACCGCCGCCGCCGCCAGCTGGGCTCCTTCAGCGCCCAGGGGAGGCAGGTTTCCCATGGGCAGCATTCCCAGCCCTGCGCCGGCTCAGGTCGGAGCGAAAGCCGGAGTGGAGCCGTTCGGCCACATCCCAAACACACGTCGGGTGGACGCTCTCACGGTCTCCGGCAGATGCTCCACAGCCGCGCCAGGGCCTCTCCATCAGGGCCAACAGGCTCCCCTGGAAGGCACACATCCTCCCAAAGCGCTGCAAAGTTACACCCCGCTCCAGGGAAAAGGCGTTTGGTGAGCAGGGGCAGAGGAGAAGACACCCCTCTTCTCGGGAGAGGCCGCTCGGAACACAGCAAGAGGGAAAATAGCGGGAAATCGCAGGGACCTGGCTGAGAAAGCACCGGGGCTCGGGGAGAGGAGCCACACTTGGCCTCCCCAAATCTCCCCCACGCCTGGGAACACGGGGCTGAGCGAAGCGGTGGCTTGTACAGCGAGGGGTTATAGGGTCTCACTGCAGGGAAGGGGACCCGGGCCGCGCAGGTGTCGCCTCCGCCCGGGACCAAAGCGGCGCAGGCCCCATTCCAAGTGGGTTATTGAAGGCAGGAGGGAAGCGGCGCGAGCGGTTGCATCTCAGGACATAGTTTACTACGTGAGCCCTCCAAACAGCCCTGTCAGAAGGGCTTACACAATGCTATTTGTAAACATTTACTTGCTTTATACTCATTTACAAAGTCTTGTAGTCTAAAGTCCTTTTCCCTTGTGTAACCGGTTCCAGCACCACCAGTGCTGGGGCAGAAGCGGAGCTTCTGACTTCGTTAGACCTTGCCGTTTGGCTAACGGGCTACGGCACTAAGATGCCATCTCACCATTCGGCACGGAAGGCATCTCCACAGCTTCCAGCCTCTGCTTAACCCGGGGCCATCCTTCCCTCGAGCTTCACGCTCCACAGGGAAATCTGGGTGCGAGAGCACGCACGTCGGGAACCCCGAATTTAAGAGGGCTTCAGAACAGCCGTGCCTTGTCCCAGCGCTCTGGGGGCCAGGGCTCGGCGTGCCCGCTCTGCCCTCCCCGCCAGCCTGTTCCAACCCAGTACTTTCCCAACAAACCCGTGCTGTGTCCCCAAACAAAGCCCTGCCTCCTGTGCCCGGGACACCGCTCCCCCGCAATAGGGTCCCTCTGTGCCAAGGGCAAAGCCGATGGCTTCGGACCAGCACAACTCCGTCCTGCGGCGAATACTGATCCGCCCCGCTCCGCCTGGAGAGCCCCTCTCCGGAGCCCTCGGAGCGAGGGGCCGGGATGGTGTTTTTCATCCAGGAGGAGGCCTGTAATTACAGCCCAGGCAGGAATTTCTCCTCCAGCACACCGCTGCCAAGGCGGCCACCGAGGAGCAAAGGCGCGGCGGCTTCCAACCAGCAGGAAAGGTCTTCAGGCGCTAAGGGCAAGTTTAAAAAACTCGCTTTCTTCCCAATCAGCTCTTCCGAGGAGCTCGAGCAGGGCCTGAGCCTGGCTGCTGCTCCCCCAAGAACACCAGCAACGCTGCTGCAAGGCGGCCTTTGCCTTTGCCATTTATCACCGCTCTTACTGAGCGGGTCTGTGGGAGCTTTAGCAAGGCCGGCGCCCAGAAGAGAAGGGATGCCCCGCCACGCTCAGGGGGCTGCTGGCACCAAGGCTGTTTCTAGCCCGTTGTTTGCACGGGACGGGGAACATCAGCAGCCAGAATAAAGCAGCCAAGAGCGGAGAGCATCCCCGTGCGGATGGGACCTGCTCTTCGCCCGCCTGCAGAAATAGGTCACATTCCAGAGAGAAGCGGCCGGTCGGGTTCCCTTCCCACCGAGCACTGTTTATTAGCGAGACTCTGCCTGCCATTTACTTCAGGCCACAAAAGCCCCAAAGAATCTGGGTGATTCCGTGCTATGCCAAGCATGTCACGGCAGCCCTGCCGCCGCCGGGCAGGGGGGCCGTCCTCGGGCACGGGGGGGCCTCGCGGCTACGGAGGGGGGGCAGCAGGAAGCCTTACCTCTGCTGGGCGCCTTACTCCTACTGAATCCGGGCGCCGGCTGGTGCCTGTACTGGTGCGTCCCCAGCTCCTGCGCGGGGCTAGCAGTTCCTAGCAAAGATTCTGGGTCCCCGTGCCCTCCCGCGTTTACAAGCAGAGGGGTCTCCTGGCAACCTTTGGTCAATGTGTTTGAACTCTTACTGTCCGGAAAGCTGTCCCTGGCCCCCTCGCAGGCGCAGTCCTCCTCCATGCTCTCCGAATGGAACAGGGCAGGCTGGTGTACGTATCCGTGCGGCGGCACCGGACCGGGAACCGGCGGGATACATTCTTGCGCCCTGATTTTTAGGAGGTGCTGGGGGCTGTTCTGCGGGTGGTAGGTGTCGGCGCTCTGATAAGGCAAAGACAAGGACTGGCGCTCCGAGAGGTTCTGTCCCACGCTGGCGCCCATATTCCCAGCATCCCCTTGACTCATGTGCCTGAACAACTCTTGGAAATCTTGCTGCTGCTGCTGCTGCTGCCGCCGCTTGATGAGCTGTGCAAATTCTGCCTGGGGCAGGCGCATGTCCGTGTGCCCCGTGAGCGAGTGCCGGGGGGAGAGCAGTCCCTGGAGGATGTGCGGTACCTGCTGGTGTCGGCTGTAGTCGGGGGGCGTCGGGGACAACAGTGCTTGCTGTAGTGCTGACGCGGTGTAGTGCTGCTGTTGCTGATGTGCATTTTGAGGGAAACTGGGATACTGGTCGAGCTGGGGGACTTTCAGAGCTTGCTGAGCCGGAGGAAACCCAACTCCTCCCGACGGGCTGTAGTTGCTGGGGGAAACGCGAGGCTGCTCTGGGAACAGGTGGGGGTGTAAGTGCACCTGGTCGTAGTTGCCGGGGGGGTACCTGCTCACGTTCAGGCTGTGAAGAGCAGAAAAGAGCCAGTGAGTGCCCTGCAGCAGCTCCAGCTCGGCTCACGGGGCTGCCATCTCTGGTCAGGGGGCAGAGAGAGCTGCTCCCGGGATGGAGATGCTCCCCGAGCCCTGTGATCACACTATGACATTGGGTTGGAAGGGACCTCTGGAGATCATCTCCTCCAACCCCCTGCCAGAGCAGGCCCACCCAGAGCAGGTCCCACAGGAACGTGTCCAGGCAGGTTTGGAATGTCTCCAGAGAAGGAGACTCCACCACCTCCCTGGGCAGCCTCTTCCAGGGCTCTGCCACCCTCACAGGAAAGAAGTTCTTCCTCATGTTGAGGTGGAACTTCTTCTATTCAAGTTTGTGTCCATTTCCTCTTGTCCTGTCCCTGGGCACCACTGAAAAAAGACCGGCCCCGTCCTCCTGACACCCTCCCTTTAAGTATTTCTAAGCATTGATCAGATCCCCCCTCAGCCTTCTCTTCTCCCGACTAAAAAGATCCAAGTCCCTCAGCCTCTCCTCGTAAGAGAGATGCTCCAGGCCCCTCATCATCCTCGTAGCCCTCTGTGGTACCCTCTCCAGCAGTGATACGGCAGCCCGGCAGACTCCCAGAGCCCTGAGCTGGCTTGGGAACCACCGCCCAGGGCAGGGAGACAGCTCGGCTCCCCAAAACCAGCGCAGCCTGAGACATCTACCCCCAGTTCCTCCTCCCTCCTGGCAGCTGGGGGAAGCGGCGTGGGGGCGGCCGGTGGCCTTACCTGTGGGACTCGGCGCTGTCGGCGCTGAGCTGCTTGGAGAGCTGCCTGTGGCCGTAGGTGAGGGAGGCCATCAGGCTGGCACGGTGCTGCATCTGGATCTGGTTGGCGCCAGGGCTGAGGGGCATGGCCCGCCCGTGGGAGGACATGCCCTGCCCGCCCACCGAGGGCCCTTGCAGCAGGTTGTTGCCCACCATGTCGCCGGGCTCCTGCACTTGGATGGTGACCTGCTGAGGCTGTGACTGCTGCTGCAGGGCCAGGCACGTCAGCCCCATGGTCGGGGGAGGGGAACAGTTACCGGACTGCGGGAAGATGGTGCTGTGGGACGGCATCCCTTGGAACTGGGACTGGGAGGTGGCACCTACGAGGAACAGAAGACCCTCAGCATCTGGCCAGCCTGCGGCAAAGCTCGGGAGTGAGCACCCCAGCGAGAACCAGGCGGTAGATGCTGCTCTGCTGGGCCATACTGGGAGTCCCAGTAGGTATCTATGGATGGCAAGAGGAACAACATTCCCGACCGCTCCATCGCCCTGCGTGCAAAGGTCAGAGCTAGAGCCCTTGCACAGAAAGAGAAACAGAAGCAGAGCTGACGGTGATTTGCATAAAGCTGAGAATATCAGCCCTTCCTCCCCACCCCGGCAGCCATCAGGAGGGATCTTATGATAAGAAACCCATCGGCACATCCCCGCTCCTCGCAAGCTCTCCACGACGCCAGCCCTTCCTGCTAGATGGAGAATCTTGTCCATCAGCAGCAAAACCGCGCAAGGCCTGGGCCGCAGGCGGGGAGCGGAGCCCCCGGCACCCCCCAGGGATGTTCTTCCCCGGGGGTTTGGTAGGACCACAGGGTTCTGCCGAGGAGGGCCCAGCAGCCGCCAGCGCTTACCGTGGGGCTGGAGCACGCTGCTGCTCACGGGAGGGGGGCTGCTGTTGGGCTGCCTGAAGAGGTGGTTATTGGGGTGGTTCGGGGGCGGGCTGGACGGCTGGATCCGTAACCTGCGCAGGGAAACGAGCACCTTTTCGTCATCCCTGCTCCTCGTTAAGATGCTTTTTTGACTGCGAGAGCTGACGCAAAATGCTGCACTTCTCTTGTTTTAAATAAACACCGCAAAGGCCTTGTTGGGGATCCCAAGCTCCTTACAGCTCGGCGTCCCTTCCGAGAGCCGCCCGACTCGCCCCAGTCACAGAGGCAATAACCTGGTGCCTACAACAGAAACCCAGGCACACGGACACGGCAGCCTCGCCTCCTGACTCACCGTGGCCGGTGAGAAACATTCCTTTCTCCTCTCTCATCATTGAGCCTGCCCCATTGACAAGTCAGGGGGCTGAAGCCAAGGACGGTACTTAACCAAAAGGCCCAAAGGTGTGAGACGTTCCAGCAGCAGCTCCGAGCACGAAGCACGAGAGAAACCGGCTGCTTAAGGCAAGGCATTTTCAAGCCAGTCAAAAGGCAGAACTGCCAATCATCTGTTCAAAGCAAGTTTGGGCCTTTGAATTATGTTTCTCTGCTTCTGAAAGTCCTTCAGACAGAATCCAGCTAAAAGGAGGCGGCACGTTCTCCTGGGAACTGGCTCTGCCATTCTACCTTCATACGCTTCCCACCCGGCCCTGGCCTCTGAAGCGCATTAGCTCATCCCCGGGCTTGAGTAAGAGTAAACCCCATTCCCCAGAGCTTTACTGAAGCAATTTCTTTACCTCTGAAGCTGGTGAGTGAGCAGAGCTGGCTGGTTTTCACACGGAGCTTGCAAGGGTGGAGATGGCTGGGGCGGCCGGATACAATCCTGAACCAGGCACCAGAAAACAAGAAGTGTTTGCCATCAACAACGCCTCAGCTAGCAAATTCAGAAACGCTGACTGGTGAAGCAGGACGTATCCAGATTCACCAACTCCTCGGCCCCTGACTGCAGCTCTGGCTATGGCAGCAGCTGTCGCTGCCGAAGCCCTTTCTCCTGACAGCAATCCCCCCTCCTCAACCCCAGCAGCGCAGGAGAACACAGCTGAGGCTTCAGAAGGTCTGGCTCAAGCCCCAGTACCTGAATCTGCTGATGGAGAATCTGATGGTGCTGCTCCTGCTGGTACAGCATGTGCTGCTGCTGCGTCTTCTCCAGCGTCCTCTCGTCCATGTGCCCCCCGTACATCTTCTGGAGCTGCTCGCACTCCTGTAACCAATCCAACACACCCTCTCAGTGACCTTTTCGTGCACAGCGCAGTTGCTGCGCCAAAAGGCGCTCTCTGCAGCCTCCCCATCTGAAAAATAAAGACTAATCCGTTTAATGTGACAGAATCAGGTGTGCTATAACGTGGCTCAAGCCTCAGACAAGAGAAAACAAATGGATGCACATGACACCAGGTCGGTTTCATCGCGTTCCCCTAAAAATGCAACCACAAAGATGCAGTAACAACAACTTCAAGGTGAAAAGAGGATTTCCTATTTCTACCATGTTGCAAGGTGAAACTCCCGTCCCGGGGCCAGCTCCTGCTGCAGCCATTGATAAACCGAGGGGAACAGCACACAATACGCCCTGAAGCCTGCCGGCTGGAACCACCCTTTTCCCGGGACACCCTGGAACAGCCCCAAAACTTTGCTGCCACAGAAAACAGGGGAGAGCAGCAGCTGCAGCCTGACAGCGCTGCAGGGCCCGCGAGGGCACAGCACGTGGTTCACCCCCAGAAAAAGCAGAGTGGAAACCCCCCAGGGCTCCCAGCCTGCGGGTGAACAGCACAGGCGTTTGGAGGACACTAAGCAGGGTTGTTGCAGACACACAGCTTCTTGGCTGGAAAACCCCCGCTGCGTGAGCTCAGCCATGAGCTGTATGGATTCCACCTTCTGCTTCCTGAAGCAGCAAAGCTGAGACAACAAAAAGCCCCCGCAGAGGCTCTTTTGAGCCCCCCCAACCCTCTCCTTTACCTGCTGAAGCTGTTTGATGCTACTGTTATTGCCCATCTTCTCCAGGTGGGCTTTGAAAGCCTGGATGCTGGCAGCACCGTCAGAGAAGCGCCGAACCGGGGAGAAGCGTTCGGTGGGGAGGTGCAGAGTGTTTGAGTCCTTGTAAATAGAACTGAACACAGGGGACAGGGGGTTAGCGAGGAGCGAAAGCAAACTCCGACACACAGACATTTCGTTTACACCAGCCATGCCAAGTCCTACCTGCCCGCTCACCCAGAATAAACCGTGGTTTAGATCAAGAAATAAAGCGCCACCACCGCTGTGCAGAGCAGAGGGGATTACCGAGCACCCTCAGTGCCCGAGCAGGTACGTTTGTTTTAAGGTTGGAGAGGACCCGGCCACAAACCAGATTCCAGATGGGCGGCAACTCATTGTCCGTCCACAACATCATCTATCCCTCAGGTGGAAAAGGTTTATTGAAACCATTTAGCATCCTAAAAATCTAACGTTGACCTCTTCAGTAGCCACTTCCCGAGCCTTCCAGCCCCCCGGGGCCCTCAACTACATCTGATGCCTGCGGAAAACAGGAGGGGGCACATGGAGAAAGGAGCCGGTCGGGTCCTGCAGCCTCGGAGGAGGAAGGGGGGCTGGCACCCCTGCTCAGAGAGGCACTCAATTGAAAAAAAAAGAGGGCAGGAATGTAAGAGGGGAAATCTAAGGCATTAACCAAGCTGTCACTTCACACGCAGAGTCTCCCAGTTGCCTGGATGCTGGGCACTGGGCGATGGGAACGGCCGCACTTGAAAAGCGGCCACAGCCAGTATCGAGGCAACTGTGCCCGTGGCGCGGCAAGCGCTCTCCCTTCACAATGAGGTCTCTTCTTCACCATCAGAGGGAGCCAAATTTTTTTTCAGGAGCTGTTTTTCTCCCAGAGTTGGGGCTCCCCATTATCAAAGCCAAGCACCGAGCTCCTGCCCTGCCATTAGGTGTGACCCGTGATCGTTAGCAAAGCCCATGTTCCATACACACCTCACTGCGCCCTACAGCGCGCAGGACCGGGTTCCCCCGCCTGCCCTAATGGTTTCTGTGGATCTATAAATCCCAGCAAACAATGCTTAATGGTGCAGGCTCGTGGCCCTTACAGCGCCTCTGACAGCCCAGCGCTGCTGCCGGGCTCCTGAACCGCCCTGCTGGGGCGAGTTACAGCCCTGGCTGCTCTCAATGTTTCCCTTTGCCGAAACCTCTTCCACGAAGCGAAACCGTTTCTCCCGGAGAGGCTCCCCCTTATCAGGAGGTGACGGACGCTGGCCCGTGTCCAGCGCCCTGGGTTCAGCTCCTGTCACGTGCTCTGCCGTAGCAGGACGTGCTTCGGTTTCTATAGGTTACACAGGGCTTTCCGCCAAGGACAGAGCTGTGCCCCGGCCTTATCCTGACCCATCTGATCTCCTGTTGCACTGATGGGAAGCAGGAGCCACAGATAAAATTCTGCTGAGGTTCCCAAACCTACACGGCCAGGGCAGAACAACTGTACTGCCTTCTGCAACTGCTGTACTTCAATTCTGCTTTCAGAGACCGAGTTATTGGGACCAAAACCGGGTCCTACATGAGAAGACGGCTTAAAATACGCTAAGTGCTAAAATAAAATCCACCTGCCATTCTGTAACTGAGGGCTATTTAGGTGATGACAGGACTGCTGACGGTTTCTGTGCCATATGTGTCTTGGACACAACACGGGGCGATTTGTGCAGCCACAGCCCGACCAAGTTCCTGCGACTTCCCAGGTGAAACGCGAGGCTCACAGCGCGTTACGACACCGAGGGTGGAACGAGCAGATGCCACCCTGTTCGTGATGCAACAAACCAGCCTCAGGACTCCGAAGCCAAGGGGCAGAGGTGACACCAGCACATTTACAGGGCGAGTGCGTTTTAACAGTCTCGTAAAAAATCGATTCCTGCAGTGCGTGAGTCAGCCGGCTTACCTCTCCAGCCCCGAGCAATCCTTAAAGCAGGACCCAGCACATTCGGGTTGTTTTGCAAGCCGCACTCCTCTTCCTACCAAGCTTTCCCGTGACCCTAGAAACCTCTCCCCTCCCGCTCTTCCCATTCCCCGGCACCTCCGAGAGGGGGTAACTTCAGGGTAGAGAGGGGCTTATCTGGCTTTTCCGGAGTTCCAGCGTGGCACTAGCACTGCCTCGGTCTGCTCAGAGTTCACCTGCCTCTGCTGATTACATCAGTGCTCAGCTCAGCAGGTCTCTGGCGACAATAAAAAGCGCTTTGTCAAGCTCACCAGCGTGAGCCCCGGCACCGGCCCAGCCGGGCAGGCGGCCGCTTTCTCGGCAGCCAGGACCAACAGGCACCAAACTCCCCAGTTCGCAGCTGGTTCGCGCTCCCAGAGGGTCAGAGCATGGGCTTTAAGCTCCCTCTCTGGCATCAGCATCTCCAGATTTGCTGCTGGACCGAGGACCTATGACAAATTAACACCTCTCTCCATCAGGAGTGCCCCACCTGCACGTTTTGAGGGTGATTAGATCGAATCCGCATCGGTTCCCTCCATCCAACACATTGTGATTGTCTTCCCGCCCCAATGTCCTTCCCCCCACGTCGTTCCCATCAGGGGTTCGGATCAGAAATAAAATGACTCTTGAGGAGCTTTGCAAAGAGACTTTGCAGTCAAAACACACAACTCTGGTGCAGAACAGTGAGGCTTTTAAGCTCTGGTGTAGACGAGCTCTTGGTGCAGTCTTTTGCCCAATCCAAAAATGTCCTGTAGAAAATCTGCTCTCTACTGCTTGACACCTACCATTACAACAGAGAAAAGCTTTCCTTTAAAGTGAGTATCTTATTCCCAACCCTTATGTGACGGCAGCCACTCTGGCAAATCCCCTCCAGCCACAAAACCAGGGCCGGAGGGGAAGAGCCAGCCGATTCCTGCCCCTGCATTGCCTGTATTTTAGGCACGGAGCCCGTGCCAGCGTGGAACTCGTGTCCCCAACGTGGCCAGACCCTGCGGGTCTGCTCTTCGCACTCCTTCCTCCTCCTCACCCCTCCCTGCCAAGCGGGATGTCCTCAGTGCTCCGTTCCAGACGACATCTCAGCAGGTTTCCTGGCGCAAAGCTGCCCGAACGGCCGGTGCCATTACTCACCGGTGCTGATCGGGGACCAGGTGTGGAGCCCAAGCCCGGGGTCGGAAGGACTGCTGTCCTAGCTGCCTCTGCAAGTCTGGAGGGATTTCAGCTGTAGGGTTGGTCATTGCCAGAGTGTGCCTTTTTGACCTATTTGCCAAGTATCTGCAACAAGCAGGAGCACATTTTATAAGAGACTGACGGGAGTACTCCAAAAACAGGGAGCGTTAGATAATCCGGAGCAAACGGGAAGGAAGGATGCTCGCTGCAGTGCTCAGAACCAGCCGGGGAGAAGCACGCCCTGGGCACGCTGCCCCTGCCTGTCACATCGCTGGGTCCTCGGGGCTTCGGGGACAAGTGTAGTGTCACCTGCTTGTGTGCTACCACCAGCCTCAGAAGGCGAGAGCAGACGTTTGCTCTTCCCAGCAGGAAAGCCGGGTTTCACCTCGAGGGAAGGCTGGTATATCCCTTTGGGAATACCCGGGTGACTACCTGTCCTCAGCGTGGATTCACTCCACTCCAGCAGGTCTGCCTCCCTCTCCCAAGGCCCCACGGAGCCAAGAGAGGAGTCATGGATAATCCTGGCCAGAGGACAGGCGCAGGGCAGAGCTCGGCTGCGCCCTTGCAGAGTGGTCTTTGCACTTCAGACCTGTCCTGGGCCGCCCTGGCCCTAGCCCTGTGCGGTGGCAGGCTTCTCACAGCAGGGAAAGGGTGCCCAAGGGCCACCCCAGCAGAGATCAGGGGTGGGTAGAGCCTCCGGAGGAGCGTGAGGAAGGGCACTGGGCTGAGCAAGGGCTGGTCCCCAGCCCGACTGCGCCATCTAGTCCCTGCTGTGCTCCGGGGAGTCGGGAATCGCCCGCGATGCGCAGGGCAGAACCAGCAGGGGAAACCCAGCAGGTGCCTTCCCCTGGAGCCAGAGCCACCAGCGCCAAGCCTGGGCTTGTCTCTTACAGCGGGGCCTGGGGGAGCAGCTGAGACCAAAGCACATTCTGTGCAGGGACTGAGACTGCAGCTCTTCTGCAAACCCTCTGAAGACTTGGGGGGGAGCACGTGGGGCAAAACTGGGAGCCTCTGCTTTGGCAGGGATGTGTCAAAGAGCCACCCAGAGCTGAGAGCCACTGCCCTGAACTGCTAGTCCCTGGCTGCAGCGATGCTCGGAGTGGCACCAGAGGAGAGAGAGCGAACGTGGCACCTACCCCGGCTGCCCTGGCTTGTGCCGAGCGCGGGGGCCAGCACTTTACCCAGGCCCTCAAGGCCGGGTGGGATCAATGCCCGCTTACGAACCCAGCTCTTTCTACTCTTGTGAGCCAGCAGCAACGAGGCGGCGGTGGTAATGGTGACAAAGATCACTTGGCCGGTGACACCAGGGGTACTAACAGGGAATTCTCACCTCCGCTCTTTTCCCCTGCAGAGGAGAGCAGCAAGCAAGACAGACGTTGCCTCCTCCAAACCCAGCCTCCCTTTGCGAGCTACAGAAGCCACTTAAGCAGAAGAGAGCGAGTTAAGAGAAGGAAGAGCGCTCAGCGTTGTGGTAACTTGCCAAAGTCGGGGCCATTAGCTGTTTAAGAATCATTTGATGCAGACGGGGAAAGTTTCACAAAGAGCTTTACAGTTGTGGTTTGCTAAGATCGTTTTATTTCAGGCCTCCAGGGAACAATCCAATCATGAGCTGTAACAGCGTTTTGGGTGGAAGAAAGTTTCCCAAAGCTCAAAGGAGCTGGGGCTGTTCCCCGGAGCAGAGCAAAGACCGGGCTCTGTTGTCAAGGTCAGATTGAGAAGGGCAAAACCTGCTCACCGGTGGCTGCTGACAGAGTGTTCGGAGCAGTGTTCTGAAAAGCTAAATATTTGCATCTGTCCCTGATGTTAACGCTATTTACCCTTCTCCTCTGATGAGGACTGACATGTTGCAACACGAGGGGGTGGAGAGCAAGTTAACACACAACCTGGATGGGGCTTTCTCTGGGCCATCTGCTGGGAGGAGGACATGTGGTATGAAAGGACTAAGAGCAGCGCTGCCAAGAGCGGCGAGGCCACCTGTGGGTCCAAGACTTGCCTTTCGGTGGGATCTGAACGTTTCAGTGCCTTGACACCTACAAAATGCTGCACGGGGCTGGGGACAGGGGTGGGTTCAAAATGTTTCCAGCTGAGCTAATGCTTTTAAAACTAAAAAGCTTTAGAACAGAAGAGGTGAAAATCTGCCCGGGTAGGATGACCAGGCAGCCCCTCGCCAAGAATCAGATGGATCTGATTCGCAGTCAGGCGGCCTGTCTGCCACCCCGAGCGTTGTCAGCGGGTGTGACGGGCCCCGAGTTACCCCTGGTAGTACTGGAGCGTAAGGCGACGCAGAGAACACGGGACGTGCTCTGTGTCATCTCAAAAGTAGGGCTGGAAGCGAGTCCTTTCAGGTGTAGAGGGAAGTCAGAAGAGCTGCTAAGCTCGGGGAGGCAAAAGGAGCCTCAGCGCACACTCTGCACAGTCTGCCACTGCACACACCCACCGATCAAATCCCCCCTTCGCCTGGAGCACTGGAAGGAGAAGGGCTGGCAGAGGCCCTGGAGCACAACCTCCACCCACCCCGGTGTTCCTCCGCCTGCAACCAGTCCCCAGTTTGAGTCCTGAGGATACGCTACCTTACTGGGGGTGGTGGCCTGCACAAACTGGGGGGGAATCCACAACACTTCTCCAGATTGAGGTAAGAAGCAGCAGCGCTCCGTACCCGCAGCCACCACACGTAGTGCACCAGCCGGTTAGCAGAGCAGAAACTATGCAAAAGCTACTGAGAAAGTGTTAGCGAGGACACGGTTAGTGTTTTCATGGGCTGAGAAAGTACAAGCGTATTCTACCCGCTTCCTAGGACGTGTTTGGAGCAGACAAAGAGAACAGAACTTCCCAGCCTGGTATCTAACCATCCTTTCCTCACTGGAGCAGACTATCTTAAGGCCTACTGCTACAATTAGAAGCTCGAGGTACCCCTGTCTCCAGCGAGCTCACTTTGTTTAAGGCATCAGAGTTGGATGTTTGCTGCGTGTCTTGATACAAAAGCTGCACGGACACCCAAGGCCAGAGGTGAGATCTCGTGCCCCCATGGCTCAGCAGGGAGGGCGAATCCCCCAGCGCCCGCTCGGCAGGTTAGTGTGGATTACATGCTGGTGCACACCAAGCAAAGGAATTCAGCAGTTTCAGAGTTTCCGGAGAACCCACTGCTCAATTAACGAACCGTTTCAGGGGGAATCCAGCTTTGTAAGCACCTAGCGGTGTCAGAGGAGTAATTGCCTACGGTAATCAACACCCACAAGAACAAGAGAAATGTTGAGCCTCCGCTGTAATCAACACTGTTGCCTGCGATGAGGTTGCTGTGTTTGAGTTGAGCTGTGGAACCCCACAGGGTGAGCCTCTCGGAGGCAGAAAGGGCAAACGTTAACGGAGCGGGAGTTACCTCTGCACAGCTTCCTGATCTGGCTCCCCATCGGAGCTCTCCTCGTCCACAGGGGTGACCGCTGGGACAGCCTGCCGAGAGAAGAGAAGCCATGGGTTCCAGAAAGCGGGGTCCCATCCACAGGGGACACCTGCCCTTCCCAAACAAGCTCTCATGAGGGTCTGGGTCAGCTCCTCTGCAGCACGGAGGACGCTCGGCCGACAACCCCTTCCAGCATTCTTTCTCCAGTCAAAACTGCCTGTCCAAGGCTGCTGCCGCTGCTTTTGGTGCTGCCAGGAAAATGCACTGATGCAGATGCAGCGAGGAGGAAAGAACGTGCATTAACGCCCAAGACGGACGTTTCCGTTTTCTCTATTAGATCAGCACAGGGGAAGAAAAGCAACCATTAAATAAATTTGACAAACACTTTGCCGCTTCCAGGGAGGAGGCATCTCGGCCGTAGCTACAGGAGAGCTCACAGCAGCTCTCCCACGAGGGGACAGAGAGGGGCAACCCCTGGAAGCGAGCGGGCACAGTCCCTGCCGTGCTTCCAGAGCAAGCTCCTGCTCTCCCTGCTCCGGCCCGGAGGCAGCCCCCTCTGCCTGCGGGAGGAGATATTTATACGCACACCTCCCGTTCTCCTCTTGCCTTTTGCTACTTACTGGCGTCATAGTGACGAGCGGAGACGGCCCTCGAGGACGTTTGAGCAGCTGCTGTGCATGGAGCTGGATGTTGGCTCCGCCGTCCGACGCCCTCCGGCCCAGGGGGCCCATGCCGTTCAGCAGCTGCAGCGTGGGGGGCTGCAGCAGGGACTGCTCCTGGGGAGCACAGCGCACGGTTACCGACCCTCTCCCGCAGCCTCCCACCACCTGAGCCCCCAGGTCCGGACCCATACACCAGAATGGGAGAGGACAAGCCTTGAGAGATGAAGGAATGTCACCGACATCCCCAAGCTGATGTGTCAGTGGAAAAAGTCGCGTTTAACTCCCCGTTTCCCCGCGCTCTGCTCTAACTGCCAGGCAGTGCAGTCCTGTTTCCCCCCAGCCCATTAATTAATTTTACATCGCAGTGTTCTTTCCTCCTGCAGCTTTTTAAATAACCAACTAGAATCCCACCTAAAGGGACAGCAAGAGTCTTGAAGCTTATGGAGCCCAAGGAAGTGGGAAATGGAGCAAGCGTGAGCACAGACACCCCCGGCCGCTGGCGGGGCAGGGACGGCGCAGAGAGCACGTGCATCGCTCCGTACCTTGTACTCCAGCTGCCCCGTGGGCTGCAGGTTCTGCCGAGGCAGCACGTTGTGCATGAAGTTCACATTGGGGGTCACCTGCAGGAAGGGAGCCTGAGGAGTGACACGGGGGAAGCCAGGCAGCAGCTTCTGCAGATCTTCCATGACTTCCGTCCTGTGCAACCACAGTTATAGACGGGGAATTAGCAATGGCGTGAAGAGAACCACCCACAGGCCCGGTGCACCCAGCTTCCCTTCACAAAAAGCCTTCTCATTGCTCTGGAAGGTGGCCGGTGAGAGCAGCCAAGCCACTCTCGGGGTTTCGTTTGTCCCTTTGGCCCCTCCAAGCTGAGATTTGCCAGAACTAGCTCTTTACATTTATCACAGGAACTTCACCCAGGACATGACAGCAGTGCAGCTTTGGTGAGAAACTGGTTTGCACCCCAGTGACCACCACTGTGGCTTACACAGAGCTAATCAGGAAGAGGAGGAGGAGAGCATCTCATCCTCAGCTGAAATATTACCCAAGCTGTGCCACGGATGTTTAAAAGAATGCTTTCTGCTAAAGAAACACCTGGAACTTCTTTCTCCATCTAGCTAAGTTTGCAGAAATAACTCCAAGCCCCTGCCAAGCAGGAGCAGGAAACCAGAGGTGTGATAGCAGCGAGGAGTGAAGCAGAGCCCTGGGACCGAGGGCCACGCTGCAAAGTGCATTTACCAGCCCAGAACCCGGAGACCATTGCCAGTCCGAGAGGTCTCAACTCTCCTATCAGAGAGCCCAGGAGTCCCCTTAAGGCATCAGCCTCTCATCTGCCAATGCAGCGTGTGAATAAATCTGGGACATCTCAGAAGGACCAAAGCCACGTGTCAGGAGTAAATCTTCTGGTTCCCTTAACCCTCCGCCAGGGAGTTACTCCCGCCCTTACCGTGGGTCGGCTACTCCGACTGTGTGCCTTCTCATGGAGAGGTAACGGACCAGAGCTTCAGGCGACGGCTCCTCCCCTTCGTCACTGTCCAAGTTCATTGTTCCGTCAGTCTGGACAGGAGAAAAGATCGGAGCCGTTGAAATACAGTGCGAGGGTCGAGCAAGGGGAAAAGAACTCGCAGGGGTCACCCGGGGCTGCACCTCACCTCCACAATCTGGTTCTCAGGGTTGATGAGCTGGACTTGTGGCACGTTGATGCTCATGGTATTGCCCGTCTGTTCCGTCTGCTGAGCAGAGAGACCAAAATCAGAAGCCGGGAAGCCAGCACCTCTAACAACCCCTGCACGACACTGCTGGGAGACCTAGCCCTTGGGAACAGGGAGGCTACCCTGGAGCCGGGGAAGAGCTGTTTATTCTTAATTCTCAAGGGGTTGCCTCGTTTCCCCTGCTCCCTCCTGTTCAGGCAGGGCCAGCATCTCTTCTGCTTCCCTTATGACCTGGCCTCCCTTAAAGCAAATATTCATTTCTTGGACAGCCCCACAAGCTGAGGAAGCAGCACCACACAGCATCCCGCTCTGTAAACTCCGCCAGGAGCCCTCGCTCTGCCTTCTCCTCTGTCGTTAAGCCGACACAAGGCTTTGTCTGAAGGGGATCTGCTAAATCCACAGCCAGTGAACAGACCGTTCCCGATCTCAGGATTACGGCACCCTAAATACACAGAGTTCTCAGGCGAGGAACATTTTGACACTCCTGCCAGGACGAGGACACCCAGAAGGGGAAGGGACCAGCCTTCTGGGGCTGGAAGGACACCGCACGCAAGATCTACCTGGATGTTGGCAGAGGTGGGGAAGGTCATGGTCCGCGGGATGCTTGGAGACGCCGCAATGCGCAGGTTCTTGTGTCTCTTCAGACGGTCGCAGAGCAGGCTGTAGATTGCACTGTAGTGATCGTAAGCATCGGCTCTTAACGACTGCAAGAGGAAAAGGAAGAAGCGGTCAGTTCTTTTTGCAGCAGACAACAAATCACGCTCCATTCCGTGCTGCGGTTGCCCAGTTACCAGAGGTGACAAGCAACAAAGGCGGCCGTTTCACCTCCCGGGGAACAGGCAGGACACGACCGTCAGCTGCGCTCCGGTACCTGGATCGTGCGCTCCTTGTCCAGCCCCATGTCGGCCATGGCCAGCAACACGTCCTCGTTCAGCGGCTCCATCTGCCTCTCCGTCTTCAGGTGCTGACACTCCGCGATCAGCTGCAAGAGCAGACACAGCCCTCAGCGCCGCCTTCCCGCAGCGATGAGTCACGGCGCGCTCAAGAACCCATGTGCCAGGCTCCGGCTGCCACGGCCTTTGAAGGCTGACGGCACAGCCGTTCCAAATCCAGCGCCTCAGGCTCCCAACGCCAAGGGGAAAGATACAAAAATATATGCAGATGAGGAAAGCGAGAGCAGGGGAGAGAGAAAGCGGACAGGCAGCACACCAGCGCTTGGAACGGGAGTTCTCAGAAGGCTGAAGCCGACGTCGCAGCCCGACGTGCCCGGAGCCCGTCCACAGCCGCCACCCGCTCCCTTCTGCTTCTCACCCTGTCGAACTCCGCGTCAGCCTCCCCGAGCTTCATCCACTTGTGTTTGCAGATCTGCTCCATGGAGAGCCGCTTGCTGGGGTCCAGGACCAGCATGTGGCGGATCAGATGTTCACATTCTGCCGGGGAAGAGAGGGGCTGAGTAACCCCCGGGGGGGGACACACGGCTTCTGCAGGAGCCGCCTTGCGCTGCACAGACAAAAGCAGCTTTTTCTTTCAAAGCAACGCGGTTCTCAGGTCAGACATAGGAAAAAGAGTGCTTCTCCTCCTGCACATCATGCCCTGCTGGTCCCCACTGTGCGCCCCTTGGCTGCAGACACTGGATGTGTCCAGCTGGGAAGGGAGGAAGCCACCGGGGCCACCAGTCCCTGTGCTGTCTGCCAGAGCCCTTAGGTGGCACGCTGTCACCCTGTCCCTCCCCGCCTCGGACACGACTGGCTTTGGGGAGGTGGAAGGGCGAAGTACCCTCTGAGCACTCCCCCCTCAGCACCAGCTCCCTGGGGATGAGCTCTCCATCGTGTCCCATGTGTGCTGCCAACGAGGGGGGCAGCAGAGGCTCCCCCCGTCTGGGGCGGCATCTGAGCTGCCGTAGAAGGGCCACGTGTTTCAGCAAGTGTTTTCTGTGCGAAGAGAACCTCTTCCCATGGCAGCAGGTGAGCAAACTCCACACAGCCCGGGCAAAATTATTCCTTAATCCGCGAGCAGGCAACCAAGAAGCTACAGGTGACTCGTCCCTAAGTGAAGCTGGTTTTATCCGAGAATTCATCACGCTTTTCAGAAACCACATTTATTACTCAAGCAGTCAAAAGCGTTTTTGCAGAAACAGGTCGCAGCCATTCATCTCCAGTGGGGCTATTGCTGGAAATTCATGTGCCATAATGCTGGAAAAAGCTTCTTGTCTAAAACAGGTACAGCAAAAGCCTCCAGATTCCTAAATCGCTCTTCCATATTTAGCTTTTACAGTTCCCCAAATTTAGGAAGAGTGTATCTTTGCTGACGTTTTGCTACAGTTTGCACAGTTATATACACGAAAGCGGAGATTCTAAATAAGGGCCTTTCAGTCTCTAAATTCCAGAGTCAGAACTCATTTTAGCTGAGGTTACAAACCACCCTGCAGCGGGAAGGCTTCCCGGCACAGAAACCAACTCGGATACTGCAATTTAAGCGCTCCGAAGAACCCGTGAGCAGAGAAGGCGACCGCGGCGTGTGCCCGCCTTACCTGTGGACATGAAAAAGGGGATGCGGAACTTGCCGCTGAGCACCCTGGCCCGCAGGTTCTGCAGCGTGCTCCCGTCGAAGGGCAGGGCGCCGCACACCAGCACGTACAGCACCACGCCGAGGCTCTGCCGGACAGAGGGCAGTCAGCAGCCGCGCAGGGAGGCACCGCCGTTCATTGCAGCAGGCGGTGTTTAAACAGAATAAAATCAGAATAAAGAAGAAAAAGGAAGCGGCAGAGCTGGGAGCCCCGTGAGGAGCCGAGGCAGGACAGCGGGTGGCCCAGCTGGCACCTGGGGTGACCCAGCGAGGCAGAGCGCAGCGAGCGCCACCGAGGGGAACGTCCCCAGGTCTCTGTAAACCCTCCTGGAGCAAAACTGGAAGCTTCCTCCTCTCTCAGCTCTGCCCGATCGAGCCTGACCGCAGCACACACTCTGCCATTCAACAGCAACGAAGCTAACCGTATTTTTGGGAATTGCAACGCGTTTCTGGGCAACTAATATTTTTGACAGCATGCCTCCCAGGAAACAAAATATGGGACTTGGGAGCCAGAATAAAATTTTACGAGCGTTTCTTCGAAAGGCATGTTTTACCACATCAGGGGCTTTTCTCCAGGACATATATTAAGTATTTAGGAAGCAAAGCCAAACAAACAGAGCGAAAAATGAGATGGAGGTAAAAGAGAAAGATGTTCATCGCATACCCAGATGTCAACCTTTGGCCCATCGTACTCCTTTCCCTCAAAGAGCTCGGGAGCGGCGTAGGGAGGGCTCCCGCACCAGGTTTTCAGCAGCTGACCAGGCGTGAAGATGTTACTGAAGCCAAAATCTGAAAGAACAAAGAGAAGCGATCAGAGGAACACGATCCACTTCACCTGTCCCAAACAAACGGTATTTAAGTCATTTGCTGAACACCAAGATCCTTCCAAGAGTTTCCTCTTGGCTTTTCGGCCACGTCATTTCCACGCAGGAGTCAATCCCCCAGGATCAGATCAAGGAGGGTCGCTGCAAGACGGGTGGATGGTTTGGAAAGAGGCTTCCACTTTATATTCGAGAAAGCCCAGGCAAATCTTTTGTGCTAATTTCCAACCTTCAGGCTTCCCCGATGCCAAGTGTCACAACTCCGTTAAGACCAGGGCAGCAGCAAGGACAGAGGGCAGGCTCAGGGACAAAGAATGGGAAATGCTGATTTTTCAGAAAGCACTACAGAAGTTGGAAGCTTTGGTTACGGTGGGCAGCTCTACAAACCCAGTCAAATCATTCACCAACAGCAACTAATGAATTCTCAAAGAGAAATTAAAAGGAAGGTCTTGACCTTACGGGCAGTCAAGCGCCGGCTTACGTGGGCACAAATGGGATTCTCTGCTAATTAACCTGCCCCCCGGCCTGGCACACACCTGGGACTTGTACTGGAAAGAGAGGAAAGAAATGGAAGTCTGGGTTCACGAAAAGCAAGCTTTTTCTTAAAAAAAAAGAAGAAGGAATACTCATTAATCACTTCATTCCTTTTTGCCTCGATTGAAGAAAACCAACACACAGCAAGAGAGAGGGGTCCCCACACCCCACGGAGGGGGTGCCCTCGGAGCGGCTCTGTCTCTGGTGCCACAAAGGGTGTCTGCGAGCCCCTGTGCCCGTGTTCCTGCCAGGAGAGTGCCAGCAGGAGGGGGAGTGACACTAATGCGCTCGGACGGGACCCACGGCAGCGAGGACATTGTTGGTGACATTTGCAGCTCCTCTCGGCAGGCTCGCCAGAGAAACGCTGGGAAAAACAAGCAGGGCCAGAAATACTCCGTCTGCAAATTCTGATTAAACCGAAACCGCATCGTGGCGGAAGCAGACAGTACAGCTGCAGAAAGGAAAAATCTCTCATAAAGAGCTTAAGATTAATTTCGACTCCGTCCCTGGTCAGAAGCGCAATGTATCTGGGATAAGGCACGGCTGAGTGCCGCCCTGTCAGCGAGACACGACATCCCAGCGCTGTGCAAGAATTCCACTGAAAATGCAGATTTTAATACTCGTATACAAACGGCAAAGAATATTTGAGATCCAAAAGCACGAAAGTTTTTTTTCCATTTCTTGAAATAGATACCCATTCATCTTGAAAATTCATTTCTGTTTCTATCTGCTTATTTTTCCTTACAGTCACTTACCCAGGCTTTAAAAGACAAGGACACCGGCACACGTTCATGCCAAGGAAAGGTTTGTTTTCCTAAATCGTATAAAACTGCAGGTTTGCCCTAACACATTCGGTATCGCCCCGGTGAAAGGAAAATGGTTGCTGTCTTTTAGACAAAAGCCCCTTTCCAAGTGCCCAGAGCAAGCCACCAGCACGGCCAGTGATGGCCAACACCCTCAGACAACGCACTGACTGGTGAGTCCGTGCTCCCAGTCGCCATCACGTCCTTCCTTATAGGATTCTCCACGACCTGGTTCCAGGTGACTCCTCTCCCCCTCACAGCTCCTGACGGCTCAGCTCCAGGAGGGAGCAGCCAACTTTCCTTCTCCCCAGCCCTTCCCAGGGGCAAACGCCCAACGCAGAGACGGTTTCCGCTGGTGAGGAACACCCGGCGTGGCCTGGTCCTGCAGGAGCACCTGAGTGCAGGCAACGCTGCTCGGACCCTGCCTCCAGACACGGCCCAGAGATGGAAGCGTCCTTCAAAAGCATCAAACGAGGCAGTGAGATGCCCTTTGGGTTTTTACAGCTGGAAATGAAGTCATCTGAACTTCCAAAACACAGGAGCAGCCAGCCCTTGGCTTGGAGGGCTATTTCAGGGCAACCGTACTCAGCTGCACAACTGTCTTTCCCACCTCGCAAGCTTTTGGGCTGTTCTGTCTCATCTTTAGAGCGCGCTGGGTGACAAGTGTCTGAATTACGGTCACCAGAGCAGCCCTAAACGCATTTCCATCTCCTAAACCAGAGCATTTGTACTCAAGTTTGGGTGTAAACTCCTTCCGACTGTGTAAGAACACGCTGGAATTTTGATATTTCACATATTTTGAGGAAATTATTCTGGTTTAGTTACTTGTTTTGCCCTGGCGTGTGCTCAGGTGGGCTGTGCAGCATTTTGGGAACCACTCATGTTTTGGAAGCGGCGAATATTGCCCCCTGCAGCCCGGCACAGAGGATCGAGGTGTTCCCCGTGAGGCTGCACTGGCCACTAACTGGCCACGCCGCTGAGCCCTGTGCGAGGGCAGCCTGGCAAGCGAGCGGCAGCGAGGGCAGAGCCCTGCCGTGCCAGCTGGCGGCCACCACGGCCACCCAACGGACACGCGGCAGCTGCCTCCCGCAACCTTCTCCGCTTCCTCCCAGCCGCAGGAGATTGGGCGGCTGTGAAACTTTACCCCTCTCTCACAGGGGGTTGGGATTAGCCCAGGGGCTCACAGCTCTTTGGGAGTGGAAGGAGGTGGGCACAGAGAGCAGCTCTCCGAGAGCCGGGCTCCCAGGGCAGAGACGCTGCGAGCATGTTGGGGTTCAACGGCAGCTCCTGTGGTCACCCCACAGCTGAAAATCCTCTCCCTGGGGAGAGCTGCGGCTCTGCCCAGCAATTTCCAGGCTCCAGGGGAGACACTCTGCTTGGCTCCGTCTTGTCCAACACGCTGTTCAAAGGCTGGAAGCAGCTTCCAGAACCCACCTGTGCTCCAAGAGCCGAGGACAAGGCTGGTGACAAGAGCGGGCATTTGAAACCCCCCCCCAAAAAGTTAAGGGAGAGGATTTGAAAATGCCAAAGCAACAAAACAAAAATCGAAAAACAAACAAAAGAAACTAGTGACTTAAATAAACTTTCTTAAAAACTATGACAAGTCGCCCCGGCCCAAGGAAAGACCTCTAGATCCCAATGCCCAGGGAGCAAGTGGGTCTCGTGCCACAACCAGACGCAGAGGGAAAAGGGCATTTTGAAAGGGCAAGGTAAAAGTCACCATGATGTGACAGAGGGAAATACCTACAAGAAACATCTCTGTGCTGCAAAAGAGGGCCCAGTCCCTCACGGTTCCCCAGAGCAGAGCTTGAGGGAGCTGCTGTAGTACCTGCACTCGGGACTTTTACCCCCAGAAGAGGGAGCAGACTCCTGCAGACGAACACAAAGCAGTGCAGGGCTGGGATTCCTCCCCGAAACCGTACGCGGGGTATTCAGCAATAATCCCAGCTCCTGGCTGAACTCTCTGCCCGGGAGCACAAGCGAGCACGGTGCCAGCAGCTACTGACTCAGGGCACGCTGGAGAAAAAGCATCCAGGGGTGGAAGCTCCACACCCATTAAATGCGTTATTAAAGAGGTCTGAGTTAGCCCCCGACGCCGGGTTCAGCGGGGAAGGCTTCACTTCTCTTTTTGCTCTCGAAACAATGGAAGAGCTGGTGTCAAGCTGTAACTGATGAGTTATAGGGACAAAACTTAACACTTGGAAAATCCTATAGCATAAATCAGCTTTTCCAGGCTACTTTTCAAATCACTACCACGTCTTCCTGCCAAGCAAAACACCGCTACCACCAGGGTGGGAACCGTCTCCTAGAGTCCATTCTGGGAGCAGAGATCTGGAAGGAAAAGAGTTTCCAACTCCCTTAGGTTAAAAAAAAAAAGTTTCCACAATTTTCAGACATTCAGAGAGCTTGTCAGCACGCTCAGGTGGACATTGCTGCTGGAAATCCAGCCCTATTCCAGTTTCTACCCGAGTAAGTTTTGAAGTTTGGTGGGTTTGGTTTTTTTCTTTCTTTCTTTTCATTTGCTGGGCACCCTCCCCCCCGGCACAGGGATTGGATTTTACCCCGTGAACACAAGATGGCCTTAAATCACTAGTGCATCTGCTTGCATAAAGCCGACACCAGAAAGCGCTGCCCGTGGAGACCTCCTGAGCAGCCTTTCTGGTGTCTGCCCCATTACTTGCCACCAGCTCCTTCCACTGGCCCGCACAGGGGTTACCCACGGGCTGGGGCAAAACCCAGCCGTTTCCCCCACGAGTTTCTCTCGGCGCCCGCACACAGCGCAGTGCTGGGAAGCGTGGGCTACCCTGCCTTTCAGGCGGCCACCAAACACCCTACAGCGCGAGACAGCCCAGGTTCCCTTGGCACATGGGAACACCCCCAAAAACCCAAACTTCATCAGCCTCCTACTCACCTGCTCCCACAACAGGTTACCGCCCTTGCCCCAGAGGGCAGCAAGAAATGGTTTATGCTATTAAGCGTCCAGAGGAAGTTTCATAGAAATTCTTCACTCCTTTCCATCCCCTCCCCATCCCCTCCTCACAAAGTGAGGATGCGAGAAAGCTAAGAAATTACTCATTGTTTTTACTGCAAATCGAGTGATAAACTCCAACCTAACAGCGACGGATGGGACAGAAGAGAACAGTAACATGACAAACAAGACTGTTTTCTCCCTCCAAGATGCTATCAGGCCAGAAGAACATCCACAACTAATAGTATTAAAATTGCTCCCTGACTGAGAAGTTTTGTAGCCCTAAGCACTTTTTCTCTTTTAATAACAAGTTATAAATCCTCGTCAAAGCTAATAGGCTTCCTTGGAGAGCCTGTCAAGAGAGGGGGCAACAAAGCGCTTTCCAAAACCGCTCTGCATTAGGCTCTGGTAGAATTAAATGGTAAGTGTGAGCTCTTCCAATGGGAAAGCGCATGAAGGGCGATGACCGGGGCGGTATTAAATCCTCTTGTTTCAATCGGTGGCTACATAATCCCAGAAAGCTATATCCAGCCAGGCCCAGTCAGCACATCACCGGGCTCAGCACCAGGCTCAGGCAGGAGGGATCACCCACGCGGGGCTGCGTCGGCTCAGTCTGGGAACTGCCCGAGGAGCGAGCTCTCCAGAAGGGCAGTTATTGGAGAAAAGCCCCACTGCCCAGCAAAACACTGGGAACAGACTGGAAGGGCCTTCAGCGTCTCTCCCTGGGGTGAATAAAACACCCGAAGCACGGGGGCTGCTCTGCTCTGTCAGGCAGCACAGAGAAATGACTGTGAGAGCCGTTTCCCTTGTGCTGCTCTGCCAAGCTCTTTTCCAGCCTCACTTTTCCATTCTTCCTCTCTCCCCCAGTCCGACCTGCTGCACAGAAGCACTAAACAGGCAGCAGGACTTAAAACAAGGTCTTTTTTTAATATTAGTCTCACTCATTACCCGGTGTATTGGAACTCTGCGGTATCTACAGCTCCGTATCTGCCTAGGAAGCCAAACCCGGGTTTTTTTTATTTCTTCTTTTCTTTTGCACTACTCGAAGGGACGCATAAATCTCCCGGCTAGAACCTGGCAGCCCGGGCTCTGGGCAGCGGGCCACGCAGAAATCCAAAGCTTCCTTTAGCTGCACTGCGTTTCCTTCTCTCTGAATACCTGGAAGCAGCCAATGCCTACATTTATTAACTTCTGAAAGCAGCTGCCTTCCTCCCACGCCGCTTGTCTCAGCTCACCTGCTATTTTGATGTTCAGGTTCGCATCCAGAAGTAGGTTTTCTGCCTTCAGATCTCTGTGGACGATGTTACGACAGTGACAGAAGTTGACGGCAGCCACTATCTGCTTGAACTTTCTCCGGGCTTCCTTCTCGGCCATGCGTCCGTGGGCCACCAGGTGATCTGTGAGGGACGAAGCGAAGAACAACATGTTATTCGCACTTTGTGAACCCCAGAGAGGGGTTTCTCACACGCTTGCGAGAAGAGATGGGGAACGACATGGGCACCAGCGTGTTCGCCAGGTTCCAGCAGCAGACGGGGCACCATTGAAGCCACGCGGGACGGGGCTCGGGCACGGCGCTGCCACACCAGCCCTCACCTGGGCTCCCTCCAAGGGAAAGACTTTAAAACAACAAGCTTTCCTCTATTTAGAGGAGAGCTGACAGGGCTGGCTGGAAAATTAGAACTGCTTTGTGAGAAGTGCAAAGGTTTTAAAAAAACTTTTTCTATAGCAAAAGAAAAATAAGGCTTTTTCAGCCTTTTCCTTCAGCCAATTACCAAGCCTCACACCGCATCACCTCAGCGGGGAGAGGTGCAGGTTCACAGCCACGTGCCATCCCTCCTTCCCGCTGTTTTTTCACAGGAAATTAGTCTTTGATCGAACGAGCCTCGCCAAAGGGAACTCTCACCAAAACCAGTAAATTCCTGGGGTAGTTACAGAGACAGTGGCTCCTCAGCTTCAGCTTTCTGGCAAAATCCCCACCAGCTACAGGTATTTGACATCATCCCCCCTCAGAGACAAAGCCACTCCTGACCACATCGGAGTGAAACCCCACCGGAGCTCCCCAGTTTACACCAGCTCTGCTCCAGCAGCCTGTCGTCCAGGCTGTGGACGGGGACGGACAGACAGGAGACAGGCAGCAGGAACAGCAGAGAAAGGAGGAGAAAACACATCCCCCTCCCCTGAAGCACCCGCAGAACGGGCAACAAAACTTGGCCAGGAAACGGGTAAAAGTCAAAGCAAGCAGCAGGTGAGTTCTGAAACACAAGTATTCCCCTTTCCTAATCTCTCTCCCCTATAAGCAAATCTCGCTAGAAATGACGTGGCTTGATAAGGGTAGGAATAGCCGTTTGCAAGATTATGGAGTTGAAGACAGAGCTACAAAAATGCAGGAGAAAGACAAGAAGCCTCCTGGAGAGCCCCCAGTGACCACCCACGGGACCAGGAGGGCTCCCCAGTTTCCCCAGCTCACGGGAAGAGCTTCGGAGAGGTTTGCCCAAGCCCTCTCCCCTCCAGCACAGGCCACAGAGCGGGCCAGCAGAGGCACCAGCTGCCAAACCCCAGGGGCTCGTTGTCTCCTTGCCCATTTCAAGGAGCTGCTGCTTCTCAGCTGGGCCATCGGCTTGGCCTCAGAAGACTTCTGGCCAAAAGCAGGCTGAAGTGGTTCATTTCACTCCGGAACCTCCATTAAGCCGGAGAGCTCGATAGATCTGTTCTTGAAAATCATAAAAATAAATCACTCTGAAGGTTTCTCATCAGGTGGTTGTATTTTTCCCAGTCACCCATTAATTAAAATACCTGCGACATAATTGACTCGCAGTAAATACTAATTACCAAGCTCCATCAAAGCAGTTCTGCTGCCTTCCGACTGCACAGCAGCCTCCTCCTCTGCCTTTGACACTCCTGTTGTGCAACACAGCCGGGTTGTTTTGCAAGGAACCTGTCAATTACGTTTTATTCATCGCATAAACTCATTCCAGGAGCCAATCTGACCCAGGGCTGGGGAAGGAAATCCAGCTCCGATTCCAATACGCCCCTCGATCCACTTGCTAGGAAAAGCAAGATTTACTGTCTCAAACAGGCCCATCGTATTTCATTAAGTCATTTGCATGCTCGTAAATTTATTACTCTAAAGAGTCGGGAGAGGGACGGGCAGAGTTAAGCAATGGCCTGCTCTGAATTATCACCAGTGATGGGCGGGCGGTGGCTCAGCTCCTGAACCAGTCGAGGTCACATCTTTTTGTCCGCTCAAATCTGGGAGCAGCAAGTTCTCCGAAAACAAAGCGCAAGGCTCCAATCTCCCAGCGTTTTGGAAAATATTTTAGAGATTCTCCTGCAGGCAAGAAATCAAACCCGGCTGCTGCAGCAGAGTCTTTCTACAAGGTGTATTTTTGCTACACGTATTATATATCTAAGTATATTTTTGCCCAAAGCAGTTCACCTGTCCCCGAGCTGGGCCAGGGACACGGGCCGTTTGGTCCCGCACACCTCGGAGCCCTGCTCACACCAAAAACTCTGCTGCCCCTTTCATCAGTCACATCTTTTTAGGTGAGGCGTGAAATTTCCCTTTTCAGGCAGAAATGCCAGCGGAGGCGGGTCCCCGAGCCCCGCACGTAGGCGCCGCGCTCGGCCACCACTGCCGTTTCTGCAGGAGCTCCAGAGGAAGGAGGGAACAATGAGGCCACAGAATACTTCACATACCACCCAGGGCAACTGTGAGCCAAAATTAACCATTGCAGGCTTAGTCTGCATGAACCTCTCGCGCGGCGGAGGTTACAGAGATGACCCGAACCTTCAGCTGGGAGCCAGCCCACTGATCCCCAGCGCTCCCAGTCCAGAAGTCCAGCAGAAGAGAAGACGACTGGCCGCTGGGTTGCACAGACGTCGGCGTGCTCTTGGGGAGCTGAGGAGGCCAATGGGGCTGCTCCTTTGAGTCTTTGCCAGAGAGGAAGGAACGCACGATTTCATCTCACAGCCCTTAAAAACATCAGTCGCTGTTCTCTGCGCTTGTACAAAGCACCTGATGCTGCTTCTCTGCATTAAAAAAGAAACCAGTAAGATCCTATTCTGAAGAAACAGCATCTTCTGGTGAAGAGCCAGCACCGATACGCAAGTTTCCACCTTTCGGCTCTGGGCAGACTCCTCCTACTTTGAAGTTGCTCTCTGTCTGGAAAGCAAACCAACCCTGCTCAAGCTTCACACCTCCTCCGTGTGGGCGGATTAAGTCACATTTCCAGCGCATTTGGTGACCTTGTGATCTCCGAAGCAGCCTGACCTTCTAGAGACTGGTGCCCCGATGAGGCGTCTGTCCCAGCTGATGCTCAGGAGAAGCCGGTGGGAGACAGGGCAGAGACCAGACGTGCCAACCACGACAACCAGGCAATAATTTGGTCAAGTTTCGTGAGAATGTTTGTTCCCCAACCGAGTACCCGTGTTCTTGTCAATGAGGAGGGCAGATTATTTACAGTATTCATCGTAAACAGCTGAAATCAAACCAGACTTTTAGACTACGTTCTGTCTGACCTCAAGGGAAGGACACTGGAGGGACCTGGAACAAAGAGCACCCTATGTTTAAATGGAGACATTCATTTGTTCAGAATGTCAAACCAGCGGCCCAACCACACGCACACCATGCTCAGGGACAAAAATAACAATTTACATTTTGCTGCTTAAGCCCACGGCGAAAGCCAGTCTCCTCCGCGATCCCCGCGCACCGCTACGCAAACAAAGGCAATGATCAAAACACTTCCAGTAAGCGGTGAATGGGGGACACTTACGGCACAGCGCGGCCGCCGAAGGAGCCGCCAGCCCTTTTGCTGGAAATGAGATAACCGGGTTTAAAGCCCTCCCAGGTGCTCCCCCAGGAGAGTCTGCGGAGCTGAGACCAACAGGGGACAGGACAGACGAGCGCCCAACGCTGGCTGGCTGGAACTGTGGCTGTTTAGAGAAACTTCCACTCTTTCAGCCCAAAATTCCACCCTCTGCTACTGCCTAAGGAATATTTACAGCCGTACGGTTTGGTTTAAGCCTTCAAAAGTCTCTTTAAAGCATCAAGGGAAAGAACCGAGATTTGCTCCTAACAGAACCTTGCAGTTCCCGGAAGCGTGGTGCTGTAACTCCCGTTTTCCGAGGGAAGAGCCGATCATGGACCTTCTCTCCACAGCGGGAGGACGTGAGATTCCTCAGCGTGGGAGATGCGGTGCCGGCAGGGAAACCTGCCCGAAGCGGGCTGCTGCTTCTTCCCCGTAAATTGCTTCCGCTCTCAGAACAAAGTCGTAATGGCTCCTCAGGAAACCCTGATTACAAAAAGCTGAGATTTTAGTTTCCCCCTCTCTGCTCCGACGGCCAGGGCGCACAGAGCCTCGTGCGGCCCCTGAAAACGCTCAGCTTCCCAGCTTCGGCCTGGAGAAACGTCAGGGCTACGACAGACCCGGCTGGTCCCAGCGATCCACGGGGATAAAACACTGGGCAGCGTAATGGAAATCAGCTATGCTAATGAGCTGCATTTACTACAGCACGGACTAAAGCAGAAAGCAATTAGATTTTCACTTCGACTCGTGCAGAAGGCTATTTTTGTAACCAAGAGAATTCAGTCCAAGTTTGTCTATGAGCTTGCACATAGTTCTGGATTTAAAAAAAGATGAGCCCGTCTCTGCCAAATTCAACAGAAGAGGGAGAAAAAGTAAGAAGCGATTTATCCTTTTCTGTGGTGATCCACACGCAAGTGGACTCTAAGACACATCCAAGGGATGCTGCTGCAGCTACGGCTCCCTGCACAAGGCACGAGGCACTTCACACTCTAACAGAGCGGCTGAGCGGCCGGCGCCACGACTCCCGTTTGAGGAAACAATGGGAAGACTGGGCTGGAGGAACTCGGGTTGTTCCCCAGGTGATCCACACATTCCAAACACCGGCTCCCTCCTGCTTCTTACCTCCTCAGAGAGGGAAGCCAAAGGACACGGACAATGTCCTTTGGCACGATGACCATCCACAAAGGTACTGAGGAACTGACAGTAGATTACAGTTACTGAAAACCAGCATTTTTCTGCTCAACTTGTCTTATTTTCCTTAATTTGGGGCTTCTCTTGCTTCACTAAGAGCGCCTCAACTCAGCCTCTCTGCCAGCAAAGCCTGACATCCTTCTCTCCGACATCCAAAGCAGATCTTCTGCAATGACTTCAGGGGACAGAAAGGAGCGTGTTCCCACGTAGGTGACAGGCCGTATGTCCCTGTCCTCACAAGGACACCGCCTGGAAGCAGATTTGAGCCCGCTCGCTTCAAGCACAAAGGATTTTCCCCCTTTTCTGAGGCTCGCAGTGGCTGAGCTGGTGAAGACCAACCTTGTAAACTCCTGACTCTGTCACCTGGCACGAAACTCCAGCCTGCAAGTGACTTTCTATCTCTACAAGCTTTCGTGTTGGTCGTGGCAATAAAACAAATTAATAAATGAGCCAACAGTTGGTGCAATTGTGCTGCAGATACTTTTTTCCCCTCTAAAGAACAGCTCCTGCGGTCAGAAAGCTCAACCAAAACACTGTTGGCAGACAGCGGAGTCTAACGTGGATGTAACTAATGCACCCTGAGATAACATCAGACATCACAAAGATAAGAAAATACATGGGTTTGAGAACAAAATAGCAAGAGAACCGCAGGACTGCCTGTTCCTTTGAAAGCTACTACCAAACACCAGCGAGTTTCCTAGAACTTCCTGGGAAGCAAAGTATCCGGCAACGCTTTAAAATCCAACCGGGTGACTATTTCCAACATTTCTGATCCCAAAGGCAGCACAGAAGAGGAGCAGCACCACCTGTCAGCGAAACCCAAAGAAGAAAGAGGTTACGGAAGCTATTTTTCCATCAAGTTGGTACCATTTATTTCTTTATGGAAAGTTCTTTGGCTGAAGGGCATCTCTCCGCTGAAACGAGAGTCTGGCAGCTATTTTCAGTTTACTGGAGTTGACCAAGTGCATTATCTGATTAAAGGAGGCAATAAACGTACTTACCAAATATTTCCCCTCCGCTGGCATACTCCGTCACCAGATAAATCATCCTCTCCGTCTCCATAACCTGGACACAAGGACAGAGAAGTGACAGATAAGGAGACTGCCCTGTGCAAAAAGAAATGCAACTGAAGCAATGTTAGTTTTTTTCCCTAAGATGTCTATAATTGCTTTCATCAAATCAAAAAATATTACTCTCCCAGGCTTTCCGGAGCTCTGCAAAGGAACGGACAGGAGCCGGGGACAGCAAGAACCAAAGAGCAAGTGTTAGATGCTGAACCTGTAACTAAACACTCCGCCTGCACCTTCCTCCTCTTCTGCTTACCCTCCCTTCAGCGTTTGCTCCCGGGTCTTGTCTGGCTCCAGCCGCCGGGGCCGCTTCCCAGGGCTGTTCCAACCCAACCAGCTCCCGTTTCACACGAATCGGCCCACGGCAGGCACTAAATTGACCCCCACAATTTTGCCAAAAGGGGGAATATTTGCCGAATTGGTAAGTGACTTCCAAATGAGTCGAGACCTCCTAGAAATAAACCAGAGCTCCGGGGGTGCTTTAGGGAGCCCACACGTTTCAGGCAGGTAACGTCCCATTTGTAGCAGTTTTTAACACACGTTTTTAGGAGAGTATCAGGATTGTGGGGCTGTAGCGCCCGAGAGGCCGCGGCCAGCGATTTCTTAGGTGGGATTTCTTCAAAGGGCCAGCACCGTGCAGACAAGCGATGCCACGCTGGGCACAGCAGCATGGCCACCGCACACCCTGAGCGAAACCCAGCCTCCAAAGTCACCTCAGGGTCCAGGACAACTTCCAGGGATGTCCCCATCAGGACACAGAGGAGAAGAAAAGCACAGGGCAAGGCACCGGGCGCTGAAGACCGGCCTCAGCCACGCGGTTGACGCTGGGCAGTCAGCGGGTGACGTACGGTCACACGAAATGCAGCAAATAAAGGTTTGGGCAGGGTGGCTCCGGGGGCTGGCTGTCACCGGGTGGTGTGCTGTGACCCGCCTGCAGGTGAGCACACACCTGGGGTGGATCCCAAAACGCCACGCTATTTATTTAACAGGTTTCCCAGCTCTGCCCACGGAAAAACCGCCCCGTGTCCCGCCTCCAGCGCCCGGCACGGCCAGTCCGTTTCCACACTCGCTGCTTAGAAAAGGCCTGGAAACATTTCGATTTTGTTTTGGTTTCCCTCTGCTTCAATGACAAAGTTCAGCTTTTGAGACGAAACAGACTTATCCCACCAGAGGAGCTGGGTACCTGGAGCCCAGCAGGGCTAAGAACTAGGACTCGAACACGGAGATTTTGAATTTTAAAGCAATACCTGCCTGATCCAGGCAACTGCAGCTGCTTAAACAGCTGGGTCCCCCTTATTCTGAATGTTAACACAAGAGTCTAACAAAGACGAAGCTCAGTTCTGCTCCCTTGTCTCCCGGCAAGATACACACCTCCCGCTGACTGGTGACACTACAACTCCAGAAACCCCTTACCTTACGGAGATATTTTTAAGCGCATTTCTGTTTCCAGGCAGAATCTCTTGTATCACAGACTACTCTGCCATTATAGACACTTCCTCCTTTCTCATTTACACATTTTAAATTTTATAAGCTCAAGGAAACGTGATTTTTAAACTCAGATTCCCGATGAAGAGCTGTGAAAGGCCCTGAATTCGCAACTCTGGGGTTCTGTACTTTTTATCTAAAAATAAACGCCACCCAAAGTACCCAGAAAGAACGGCCAGATGAAACACGCTCCTCAGCGGGTGCTCTTTTCTCACCTTAGCAAAGCCGAGCCACAAGTGTCACCTGTCCAGTATCCCATCAAAAGCTTTAGATGGAATAAAACAGGTGGAATAATGGATTTTTGACTCCAAAAAAAAAACAACAAAACTTTAAGGAGTCAGTTTGTGGTTAAGCGCTCCCTAAGTACCTTAAAAATGCCACAATTCTGCGGTGCCTGCTGCAGGCATCTCGCACTTGGCGGTTTGGCCAGAACAGCTAAATATTAACCCCTGTCACTGCTACTGGTTTAACTCTTTAGACGCCAAAGAAAGGCTCCTGTCTATCGGGCACGGGTGAGAAGCAACTGGGCTCGAACAGATGTGAGCTGGTTCTTGGGAACGGCAGCTTCTCCCGAGGGTCACCACAACTTCTCCCTTGAACACACGCACGAACGTTACGTTACAAAAGGAATTAACCCCGGCGTATTTCCCCCAGGATTTCAATTTTTTTTAAACATCCCGAGGCCTGCCATCCGAGCTGGGCAGCCACAAACAGGAGCTCACCCATCGGAATTGGTCCTTGCACCCAAACACTTTCCCGAGCCCAAGGTCCCTGGGCAGCCCTTGGTCCACATTGAGCACCAGCCCAAAGAAGAGCTGACTTTCCATCCACAGCTTGGATGAAGTCACCTCCTTTCCCAAAAGAGCCTGTGAGGCCTCTGGCAGCATCCTGGGAAGGAGTCCCTGCCCCACAGCTGCCCACGACCGGGACAACAAGCAATAGGGCAAAGTTTATACAGAGCATTTTGGCACTCTCTGGTTGTACATCACTGCTTGAGCCCGTGTCAGCCTGGGGAGGGAGTCGTTCATCTGTCCAAGAGCTTCCAAACCAGCATTTAGCGTTTCACCAAGGTGTTGGGTTCCTTTATTTCCCTGCTCCCATCGCTCTGCTCGTTCTCTGGCCTGTTGCGACCTCCTTGCTGTTCCATCTGACCGTGCAGCCGCAGGGGCACCACCGAAGATGTGCGTAAGAGGCGACGCAGGTGGATTCTGTCGCCGGTGGTTTTGTTTGCAGACCGAGAACGCCAAACAAGCCGGAGGAGAAGTCCGCAAACAACATTCCAAAGCAGGCCCGCCACTGCTATCGATCGCCTTCCAGGAAAGCGGAGAGCGATCAGCGAGTCCTGGGAGCCGGGGGGCAGCCGGAGGAGAGCAGGGGCACCACGCGCTCCCCGTCCCGCTCCCGCGTGGGACTCTCTCTCCCTTCCATCGAGAAGGGGAACCCGCATCCGGTTTCAACTGGGAAACTGAAAAGCACACAATAGCCATAAAGAAATGGCAAGAGGCCAGCCCACAGCGGAAGCGCCATCTCCCAGAAAAGAGAAGGATCAGCCGCACTTTCCCCCCCTCTAATCAAAGTACTCTGAGACCTTGAAAACACGAAGGACTCTCCCAGTTTCTCACCTGGAGGAATGGAGGGATAACCCCGGAGAAAGCGCTACTGCAGGGGTTAAAGGTACAGCGCAGAGGGCTGGAAACCCACCGCCGAGGGCTCCTACCTGGTACAGCCTGATGATATGCGGGTGGCAAAGCATCTTCATGATCTGAACTTCTCGAAAGATCTTCTTCAGGTTCTCTTCGTCCAGCTGCGTCTTATCAATGATCTTTATAGCCACCTAGCAGAGGGGACACAAAAGAGAGGTTACTGACCCAACTGCATATTAGGACAAGCATTTTAAAAACAAATCCTGCGCATCAGGCCCTGCTGTGCTCAACACTGGATAAAAACAGACAAGGTTGCCCCTGCCTCAGAGAGTCTTAACGTTTGTGCTATTTGCTCAAAGGAACCCATTTCCCTCCATCTCAGCACCAGCTTCGCTCTTCGGCCTCGCCGCTGCCGTGTTAACTCACGGCTGCAAGATGTGCCCAAGCACCAGCCCGAGAGCTGCTGCGGCACCAAAGCAGGGGGCCAGCTGGAAAACTTGCCAGCTGGCCACCCAGAGGGCCCAAAATCTGGGTGCAAGGCTCGCTGCCAATAACAGGGAGGATAAATACCCACAGGGATGGAAGTGGGGGGTTCAGGCTTCCACCAATTGGGGTATTGATTTATCTATTTTGAACCAGAAGTGCTCTAGAACACTATACTAACAGTTCAAACAAGTCTAAGTGCTTCCAGTCGGCTGCTCTCCAGCCTGGAAGACCTCCTCACTACTCCTCCCTCCACCTTCCCCAGCGCTGGGGCTCCCAGCCCTTTGGGGCACAGACAGTAAAGCCCTCAGCCTCCAAACACGGGGACTCTTCCGTGCTAAGAAGTACCTCCCCTCGCATCCACTGTAAGAAAGTAGTTGGTTTCATCCAACGTGCACAGATAACAAGGGAAGGAATCTATTCCAGAAGGCCTGATGTAGCAGTGGGAAGAGCCTTCTCTTCCTGGCAGAGGAGCGTTTGCACGGCGTCTTCTAAATGAGATTTCAGCCTCCAGTTAGCGGGTACCCTCCTCCCCACCAAGACACACGGGTGGGAGCGAGCAGCGACAGTGTGCCAGCCTGGCCCAGGATTTGTGGGCTGAATTACCATCCACCAGCAGGTTTTCTCGCTTGGAGATGGCACTCGCTCTGGGGAAAGAGTCGCTTTCACAAACCCCCTCCTGGCCGCACTGCCACAGCATAATTCACACAACTTCTGTCGAGGAAGACTGCAGAATCATGCAAAGACGTGGGGAAGGGCATGCAAAGCAGCACTGCGGTAAAAATCGCTGATGATGCACAACCAGGGAGATTTGACACAGGAGCCCAAAGCCCAATTACAGAAATGCTCGTAAGAGGCTCCAGCCAGGGACGAGGACAAGTGCCCGGCACCCAGAGACGTGCCGTGTCCCCGGACGAAAAACCAGGATCTGAAACGTGGGTATTTCTCTTCCAGCGCCAAACCCCAGGGGCAATGTAAATGATGCTCTGACAGGCACGCTGCTGTCTGGAGAAAAAAAAAAAACTATAAAAAGGATCTTTAAGGGAACAATCTGGAGCACATGAAAACTAAGCTTCATATTTCATCATGAAATCCTTGCCAGGGGAGTAACGGCCCTGCATGTAAGCAGGACACAGCAGAATCCCGAAAAGGCACCGAGCACAATAAGCTGTTTCTTTCCTTTGAAACCCGTAATTCCGAGTGCAGGAAGGGTTCCAGACCTCGAAGTCACCGAGCTCCCTGCCGCAGCCAGGACTGGCGCTCGGCGCTGGAAGCCGCCGGAGGAGCGGGGTTAGAGCTGAGGCACGAGGTGAAACGGCAGGACGGGACCTCGTTTGGCGATGCAGTAATTAACGGAGTGAGGAGCCGCTGCTGCCCTGCTCCGGGCTGGCAGCATCCTGGGCTCAGCTCCTCCTCTGTTTCATTAACCGTGGCTCTGGTAGATCCGCACCCTGTGGCTTCAAGGACAACGCTCAGGAGCGGAGTGGGAAAGTTAAGAGAGCCCGGGGGGGGGGCCTTGGAGAGCTGTGTGCTTCTCTCCAAGGGTTTTCCCTGCAAGAACGAACTTCTGTAAAGCTTAAATCTATCTGTCTCTCTCTATATATAAAGCTGAGAGAAGCTTCCTTAAAGAGCGAAGCCAAGATGTCTACCAAGAGACATGACTCATTTTCAGGCGCAAATACGTAATTGAAAATCCACAGATCTGGAGTATTCCTAAACTCCTTACTCGCCTCCCAGCTCTATCTGCTCAAAGGAAATCTCCTCTCCCAGCTTAATTCCACAGCTGGAGTTGACACTCGTGGCCGAGTTCAGGGCATGTAGAGGTCTTGACTGACCAGAGCTTGCTCAGCAGGGGCAGAGGAAGCAGGAGGAGTGAGTTGCTCTGGTTTTCTCTCCGTTAACGCGGAGGGGGAACGGACGCCGTGTCTCCCGTGTGCTTTACCCGCCGTGCCCCGAAACTCCACACCCACAAGACACACAATACCCGAACGGGCAGCAAAGGAGCGCAAACACCAGCCAGAAGGTGTCTTCTCGGGAAGGACCTTATTGTGCCCTCAGCCAAACGGGTGGCCCTTCGGCAAACCTAAACCCATCCTCGGGGAGGAGGAGAGACCTGGGGTTTCTCAAGAGGCTTCTCCCAAATGTTTTCGTTCCATTCAACTGCCTCCAGCAACTGGTGCAACATGAAAGGTAAGAGTCTCCTGAAAAAGCCTGGGGAAACCACCTTGTGCTCCGGTTTCAGGAAATTCAGAGCTTCCTCAGGACCGTGCGAGGGTGGAAGTAGGAAATCCCCTCCGCGCGCGCTGCAGAAGGGAAAGTGCAGGGAATTTCAGGGGTGGGGGCTTGGTTTCACCGGGGGCTCTGCCCGGGCACTCTCTCCGGTGCCTCTCAGAGGACCGATTTTTTTCCAGAGGGAAGGAGTGGTTTAAAGGCTTTTCTCCTGCTCCTCCTGGGTCCTGCTCCATCCTCCGGGTGCCCACCCAGGTCCTCCCACACAAGTTTACAGTATTTGCTCGCAGTTTTTCCTGCTGCCATCACAAAAATCACCTCGTCCCAAGAGAAAGCATGGAGAAAGTAGAGCCAGAGAGGTCTCCTGCTCCAGCCGATGGGAGCACCGATGCTCAGGGCACCGCTCGACCCAGAGCTCTGTAATATCACTCATGCAAAAAGAACCATTTTCAGGTAGTCTCACGAAACGCTAAAAAACCCAAACCCCAAATGAAGCGCATTCCCTCCTGCTTAGAAACACCACATAAAATAGAGAGGAGAGAGCAAGACTAAATGTCATTAAATAAAGCACAAGTTCAGCTACAACTAGAAGTGGAAGAAACCCATGATCTAATTTCTGAAACAATGAAATACTATAAAAAAGGAGACTGAAAAATTAACTATTCTTTTATCAGAAGTTAATGAAGCTTACAGGCGGTAGGAGATACGCCAAGGCTGGAGCACACACGCTGCTACCAATTAACAAAATGTTCCCTCCATTGCTAAACATCTCTTTTTTTTTTTTTATTTCTCCTTCTGGGATCCATGTAAAACTCACACTAGACATTTGAGGATGCAATTGTTATTTGGAAGAGACGTTAAGCTGCTAAAAGGAGGGCTTGGCAGAGAGAAGGTGAGGTTCAAGCTGATGCCAGTGGAGCTCCTGCTCTTTGGAGCAGAAGACCTGTCCGTTGGGTTTCCAGATTTTCCTTCCTCTGGGCGCTGCTCTGCACGGTTTGGTTCTAAAGCCGTGCCCGGTCCGTGAGGATGCTGGGCAAACGCCACGGGAGCAGCAGGGGGAATTTCAACCCAGATTAGGAGGAAAGCAGAAGGGGTAGCTGAAGAACTCAAGGAGAGATCCTGAAACTCTGGAAGGCTGAAAGGGGACAAGCAGTTACCACCGACATCGCACGGGAACTCCAGAGGGACAGAAATGACATTGCAGAGCAAAGCAGCAAGTGGCTTTCACTGCACCCCAAAACGCTCAGGGACAGGAACCCCCAGGTGTCCCCAGGGAGCCCGGGCTGCCCCAAACACCAACTGTTTTCTGAATCCCAGCACATGGAGCCTCTGCATTTCCCAGCTACCAAAAACACAGGCTTCTCCTGAAGTTCTTAAAGTATAAACTAAATTCCAAGTTCCTATTTTGCACTCAGAGATCCCATTTTAATACCCAGTAGCCACCAGAGCTAGAAGATCACGCCAAGGGTGAGAGCCTTCTCAACGAGGCACAGGTCTGGGTGCAGACAGAATTCCTACTCACGGGGACTTAAATTTTATAGAGACATCCTGTTTATCAGCTAAGTGTGGCTAATGCCCATACAGGCTTCCTTGAATCAATCCTGCCCGGCCAACAAGAAGGGAAATAAATCGCTGGGTGCCCAGGCAGACAGGCAGGAGGAGGACGGGGTGGCACGGGGACAGGGAGAGGACAGTCACCGTGCTCTGAACTGCTCCGGCTTCTTGGAAAGTACACGAGGGAGGGGAAAAAGGCAGGAGCAAACTCTGTTTTCAGTGGAAAGGAGCCATGAAACAGCAAACAGTTTCCTTTTTCTTCTGTGCAGGGAACAAAGGAACAAGCGAAAGACCCTGTCCCGGGCTAACATCTACTACTTCGTGCCACACGTTTGCTTAGATCTAATTATAACTATAATTAAACTATAATTAAGATTTCCTGCATGGATGATCATTCCATAAAGAAACCACCTTTTCCATTTCAGTTCAGTTGTTTCTACACAGCTTAAGTTAAAATCAGAAAAAAACCCACTTCTTCGGGAATGTGACCACGTGACTGGTCTAATCAGTAATAGTGATAAAAGCATAATTATGTCAGTAAACGTTTCCATAAGTCAGCGATTGATCTCCTCAATGTAACAAGAGCCAACAGATGGCACCGACAAATTGACTGCACTGCAAAAAATCAACATGTTTATTTAGGAGAAAGACATTTCCTAGAATTGTTCCGAGGAGTCCTCCCGCTCGAAATCCCTCCTGGAAACCCCTCAATCAAGGTTCTCTGGATGCAATTCTGCTGCAGAGCACCATGTCCAGGCAACGTGGTCCCGGGGGTGCCTCCCGCAGGGCCACGTGGCACAGCACAACTCGGTGAAAAGCGCTCACCGGTGCGGCTTTGGGACCAGTAAATGAATAACCCTGGAGAAGACCCATCAAAATCTAAGGTGGGCACCTCAATTCCTTCTCCGTTTGCAAGTCAGACCAGCTGAGAAGCCCTCTCCTTCCCACCCCCTGCAGCTACAGCCTTGCTGGGCTGACAACAGGAGCTGTCAGAGGGAAGGACAGAGAAGAACTTCTCCTTCCAGCTGCTCCTGCCTCCAGAAACACTCGGGGAGCTCAGGAACATGGCCTGGTTGGATTCAGCGGCTGCTGGAGAGGTGAAAATCACTCCAGTAAGCACTTACCAGACCTGCAGGAGAGCTCCAGTAGCAGAGACTGGACTTAAGACAGAGGGGGGGGGCGGGAAATAAGAAAAAAGAATCAAAAATAAAACTGACCTGAGCAGCGGCTGCAAAGGGCAGAGCGTGGCAGCAGAGGCACAGGGGTGACACGGTGACACACAGCGCACCTCAGGAAACCCCTGAGGCGCGACCAGATTTCCACGGTAAAGGCAGCATCCTCCACATCTCCTCTGCTACGGGTGGGACGGCGGGCACCGAGCTGCTGCCACGCACCCACCGAGGGGCTGGAGCTCGAGTGTCCCCTCTCTCGGGCTGACCCACGCCAGCTCCGGCGTCCTCGTGTGCCCCCAGCCCCAGACCAGCCTCCCCCGTTCCCCTTCTCCCCACACTGGAGCTGCCTACTCGCAAGATCTCTGCCGAGCGGCTCCGCCAGCACATCGAGAAGGCAAAATGCAGATTAGCTCCATCGAGAGGCGCTTCGCTGGCATATGGACGCCGGGCTGTGAGGAAAACAGAGCCTGAACTCCAGGCGCCGGCGGGTCACGTCCCGCTCGGGGAGCCGGGTGTGATAGATGTCACTCGGCAGCGACGCCGCGTTCCCGCGCGGGCAGTCGGGTGGCAGAGGCACATGTTTTTCAGGCAAGCTGTCATCACAAGTCTGCCTGTGTGCGGAGGGTCACTAAAAGCCATCACTCCAGACGCAAATAGGCAATTTGTGCCATTTTTTTTTTTCAGTCGTAAGAAAACACTCGACAAAAAAGATGGGCTCTAACTGAGATTCCCAGACAATGGCTCGTTACTGAGCTGGAGGGACTCCTCTTGACGAGCTCATGGGTAAGACACAGGCATCTCCTTCTCGGAACAAACTAACCAGCAGCATCCACCGAACTAAAAGTGATGCCGCCACAGATAAAAACCAGGCCATTCTGCAGCAAAGTGGCTTTTGGAGGTGGCACAAATGCAAATACTGGCAGCAGCTGAACGCAGGAAACCGTGGACCAAGATGCGCCGAGCAAGGTTGCATTCGCTCAGGAAGGAAGTTATCACCTCGTCCACATCCCTCTTCAGAATCAATGCAGGGACTTGTGTCTCGCAGAAGGTGAAGAAAACACTGATGGTGTTCTGAGAAAAGTCAATACATCCAAATCCTCTTGGCCTGCTCCAACGTTAATGCGCTGCTCCTGCAAACGCCGTACTCTGCTGTGACCTTCCCTCCTCCCCGGGGGAACGGAGCTGGGATTTCAGTGACAGAAGCACAGACCCCACATTCACATCTCCAGCTCTGCAGAGCAGCTAAGAAAAAAATCTCATCATCTCAGCGCAATGAACCCCAGATCAACTTTTCTCCTCTGCCGGCGGATGCCAGGGCTGACAGGTCTCCTCTCGCACATTCAGCCCCAGCCCGTGAGAAATGATGTTCTGCGAGCAAGGATGAAGCTTGAGCGCGGTGCTAAACCTGGCTTCCAGAAACTGTGCTCTCCTCTGCTCATCACAGCTGCCCTGCATCACCCTGCGGTGCTGGAGAGCTTTTCCTAATTGCTTTATCACCTGGGGTCACAGCAGGGAACAGAGTGGAGGTAGCCCACAATCTCCAACTCTACACTAATATAAGCTACACCACAGGCCGCGCGTCACCGAGGGCACTAAGGCTGCAGAGAAAGGCAGGGGAGATGTGACTGGGGGCACCGAACAGATGAACAAACCATTTCAGCCCATGAAGAACCTCCATCTGGACCTTCTCCTCTTCTGCCTGCTCTCCCTCAGCTCACAGCAGGAGATGCTGGATGGGACCGAGGGCAGAGCCGGTCTGGTTTACACCTCACCAATTCGAACAAAAGCAGATGTTCTATATTCACACAACTCCTGTCTCTTCCAAACCCCACCAGCTTGACATTGTACGGTGTTTGCGCTACTACTGACCACTTCATCTTTTAATTTAGCACTGTTACAAGAGGGGAAACCCCTCCAGCTCCACGGCTTCAGCTGCCATTTGTGCCAGTAATTTGTTTTTAGTTCAGAAGCCTTATAACATTACTATAATGCTTAACAGATGCAAGTTGAAAAACTCCACAGGAGTCGGAACCACGAATTAGAGGTGGTACAGAAAATTGTTTATTTATCCTAGTGGAGGAAAACCAACAAACCCCACCCACAAACACCCCCTACCCTGATGGTTCCTCTGCTCTTAAACACGGCCATGTGGAGCCGGCACGGAAAACTGGCTACAGGACTTTACTGAACTCCTTCAGACCTGGACTATAAATGTAGAGTATCTAAGCACCGGCATTAAACGTTACCTTAAGCCTAAGGAAAAAAAGCGGAGGTAGAAGCCAAGTGAAGGCCCCTCTCGCCCCTCCAGCACCAGCTCTCCCTTGACTTCTCTACCTCTTGTTTCCACCTGGAGATCTTTGATCTTCTCACGAGAGTCCTTCTATGGCAGAGATTGCCATCTCCCCAACCCGGGCACGCTTTAACCGGTTCACAGACCCGAAGCTGCAAATGAGGCCACTATCTGGTGCCATCTGACCGGAGCTGCAGGTGGAAAACACATCACACAGACCTTTAATGGGAGAGCAGCTTTTGCCTGTCACCTTAGCGGTGGCCCTACGTTAATTATCCGGGGATCTACGGAGGCAACTCCAGTACCGTGTGGGCTTCTGGAGTGAAAGGAAGGGGAGTTCAGCAGTGAACGCCGCCGTGGTTCAGTCCTCTGATGTGCTGACAGTCTGCGGCGCTACCTCCATGGCTTCCATGCAAATTAAAGGGAATCTTGGCACTTACTACACAAAGACCGCACTTGCTAATTAAAACCGGTTCTTGAATGAGCTTAGAGTAGCGCGGAACCTCATGGAGGCACATTTAAATGGATGTAAACCGGTTAATAGTCAAATACGGTGTGAAGAGGCAGATCCCGGTCACGTAAGCATGGCCTGTTCTCTAGAAAAAGCTCAGATCCCGTCGTCCTGAGCACCCTGGTCTGGCGGGAGGTGCCCCTGCCCAGGGCAGGGGGTGGAACGAGGTGATCTTTAAGGTCCCTTCCAACCCAAACCACTCTGTGATTCTATGCTTTTTTGCCTGGGCCGGACCAGACTCCTGTGTCTGCTACAGCTTGGCTCCCGGCAGCAGGAGAGAAGCCAAGAAGTGAATCAAGATCTGGGAGGACGCTCGCCCACCTTGGTCCCCTTCCAACACAGGTTATCCTCCGTCTCGGGACACTGCCTTCAAACTGTTTTCTTAATCCCCCTCCACCCATAAAGCAATTAGGCAGCTGAACCTTTGTCCAAAAGCACACAAGCAGCAAGGTCGGGCCACGTTCTGCGCGACACTGGCCATCGGGACGTGGCACCGACCTCTCTTTAAATGGAGGGGGAGGGAGGAAAGGCCTGGGAAGAGGCGATGACAGCGCAGGGTGTTCTTGCCTTTATCTGCCGCGTTTCCCACGCAGGCAGAGCGGTGCACGCCGCGCTGCACGTAGGAGGGGAGGCACAAAGCAGCCGGCGTGTGCTCGTCCCCGCACCCTGGCAGCCACGGAGGGAGCTGACATCCGAGGGGAGAGAGAGGGAGAGGAGGGGACAGGCGCTGGGACGTCAGCGGGCAGGATCCTGCGGGAGGACGGGTTGCCTGGAGACGGAGCCGGCAAGAGGAGGAGGAAAAACCATCGCCGAGAAGAAAGTCACAAGGCCCTTCGCTGGCGGAGCTCAATCCCATGCCCCGGCACACGCTCACAGAGGGGACCTTAACCAGATCTGGTTAAAGGACATCATCATCCAGCTCCGCCACCGTTGTTCCAGGTTTCTCCCAAAACCTGCATTCGTGACTCTGCCTGAGAGTTTCACCTTGTCATTTGTATTTAATGCAAAGTTTTCAGCAAACTCAAACGTATGTTAGATTCTCTCCCCGTACTTCACACCTCCTAGCAACTCATTACAGCTCAGCACACAGCAGAGTCCCCCAGACCACCACAAAAGGCCCAAGTGCCACCCGGTGAGACCAGACTCACACTCTCAACCTCTAAGGGCAGCCCCGAGGCGGGTTTGTCACCCTTCTTTTGTTCACAGAGAGCAGAGGGGAGGAGACTACAGGGAATGCATCCGCAGCATCAGCCTGCCGCAGGTGACAGACACCCCCAGTGACAGCACACCTAACGCAGGAGGCCAGAACAAGGGCAGGAAAATGAGACTGGTTCTGAGAAAAGCTTGGTGGGGGTCTCCCTGAGCTGCAGGAATGGCACCCAGAGTGATGAGGACTGGCACCGGGCTGGAGACAAACCTTCCACACTTCCACTCAATGCTGGTACGTGCATTGTCCACGCAACGTCCCCCCCAAACATGGGGACATTTCACTTGTCCCTACCTCACACCTCTCTGAAAAGCCCAGTGAAGGAATAAGGAAATAAAATCCATATGGAGACGTGTGTTGGATCATCTACAACTAAAGCCACCAGCTTTTTCTTCTGGACACTTCCAGAGGTGCTCACCTTCCACGGCGCAGCCAGCCCTTCAGCTTTGGGGTTGCACGGCAGCCTGAGCATCCCCCACAGAGAGGATTGAGTTTACCAACACTTTCCACAGCCTTTTGTCAATATTGTGGCAGGAGATGGCAGCTGCACATCCCAACCGACCACCACTCAGAGCTTTGACTCCAAACATCTCTTCGGATTGCCATTTAAAGTGCTGTCCAAGAGCCAGCGTTGCTAAAACCAAGGAGCCCATCGGTGTCCAATGGTTGAAGCTTTACTAACACGCACCACGGTGAAGTGAGAGCACCTCCCAAAAGCCCAACTGCAGACTCTTGAACTGCAACTGATTCACTGCTGCTTTGCCCAGAAGGAAGCGATAGCTGCAGCAGCAGCGTGTGCACCAATTAATCCACCCTCGTCAAGCGCTGCCTGCGAGCCCATCGGTAGCTCCTCACACGGGTAACGCTCCTGCCCGCAGCGCCGGGGAGAGCGTACTCGCTGGAGCGGCACCAGGCTCCGGGAGGGAGTTGCTTAGCAGCAGAGTTTTGGAAACGCAGTCGCAGGCAGGAAGAAATCCGTCACGGCAGGCTCCGCAGCGAGAGCCGCAGGGCCACGGGTCTGCCTGCCGCCAAACCCCGCAGCCCACCTCCCGGGGGCACCGGCAAAAAACCCCCTCAAACATCCACAGGCGGCCCCCCCAAAACTGCTGGGATATTCGAGCAAGCGGGTTTTGAGCGTGACTGAAAGTTCCCTGGGATTGTCGTTTTGCTCCGATTCAGTCATGACCTAAAAACTCAAGTGACAATGAAAAATGGCACGTTTCAGGCGCACAGCTCAAAAATCACACTCGGGTTTGAATGGAAGCGATCGGATTATTTAAAAACAAAAGCTCAGAAGTGAGGCAAGGCAGGGGATGGTGTGCATGAAGTGTTACCAAACACACTGTACTTTGGGGGTTGGATGTTTCTAAGCGATACTTAGGCTGCAAAGATCAGCACTGGGACGGCGAGGTCTCCGGTGAGCGGAGGGGATACCTGACATCTCTCACGTCAGAGACAGGCACTGAGCAGCCACTGCCGCAGAGACACAGCTCTCTCTGCAAGGAAGGAGTAGCCGGCTATTTTTTAAACGACCGAGCAGCGTGCCCACAGCAAGAGCATCTCTGCTTTGGCTCCCTGGTCTCGCACACAACACGAGAAACCCCACTGCCCTAACTGCCATCAGGAAAAATACCTGGTGCCGTACCAGGACGCGCAGCGGAGCCACAGGGAGCCTTCGCGCCGGCTCCCAACTCCCTTCCTGAGGCTCCTCAAGGGTTAAAGCGGAGGACTTCTGGAAGATATTAAGCACTGATGTCTTGGCTTCCCTTCTGCAAACAGAAACAATCTCGGGAGGAATCTGTCATCCCGTATAACAATCCCTTTCACTCAGCCTCAGCGCCCGCTCCCTCTGCCCGGCCGCAGCCGCAGCGGCGGTGGCTCCGTGCTGAGCCATTACACTGAATTATGCCCACATTCCAGGGAGGAGGCCAGGTTCTGCAGCGACGCCAGCACACACAGCGCTTTTCACATGGAGCTACATTATGTGCAGTCAGAGTCAGAAGCCTAATAGCTCCCGCTTAAAACAACAAGGCTGTAAGGACGTTAAATGGCACGCTGGGGTGACTGCAGCATCAGAGAAAATCTGAAGTGACAGGTAGGATGGAAGGGATCTGGAGGAATCCCCATCCCACTTCAGATGCCATCAAGTCCATTTGGGAATATGGTATTCTGCAAACTTGCGCAGATATTTTCCTAAGCCTGTAAGCGTTAGGTCTTCTCTATACTGACGCGAATATTCGGATATTCCAGATACACCAGAAGCAATAGCCAAGACTGCAGCAGACGCTTGCAGAGAAGGGAGTTAGGCTGTGACGCTGCCACAGCTCGGTGTCCCCGGAGGAGTAAAACCTTGTACCGGCCTTCGCTGCCCTCACCGGGCACAGGCAGGGCCAGCGGCACTTCCAGGGGATGAGGGCTTTCCCCAGCTTGGTTTCTGCCGTGGGCAAACACTGCTCCCTCCCCCCGGGCATTTAACATCCCCGTTAGAAGGTGACACTATCGCAGTTATTTCTGCCGCTATCTGTAAAGGTGCCAACTGCATTAGTGCCACAGAACCCGGAGTACCCCGAGCGGGAAGGGACCCCGATTTCGACAGGAGAGCAAAGGATAAAGCAAAATGCCAGATCTAGATGATGTATTCAGAAATTTTTAGACGCTGCGTTTCCAGCAACAGCCTTTATACGTTTGCCATGATTAGATGGCAGTTTCTATGGGAACAAATAAGCAGTGGCCCCGTCACAAGATGTCTTGCAAACGGCACTCTCTTACGGCGTGGCGTGAAAGGCACCATCCACCCCGCACATCGAGGTGTCGGCTCCGGGCTCCTCGGCGTGATCCTGTTTGTAACGCTGAGGGCAGCGTACGTACGTATTTATGGTGGATATCCACTGCTCTGCCAGCCGGGACTGGCCGGCAGGATGGACGCGTTCAGCGGCAGCCCATCCATCCCACCTCTCCTTTAATTTGGGCAGCTTCTCCTGCCGGTATAAACCTTCATTCTGGGAGAATCCCTTTTTTTTTTTTTTTTTTTGGTGAAAAACACAGCCAGCACCACAAACCAGCGAACACAGACCAGCCCAGAGGAGGTGCCCACCTCCGGGAAGGGGACAGCATCTCCAGGGGGTGCCAGACCCACACACCTCCCAAGGGGAGACCTGAGCGACGGCCAACATCTGCTGGTGCAAAGCGAGCCCGGGACATGGGCCACCACAGCATCTCTGCTGCAAGTCTCCTGGCTGCTCAGGTCAGCTGCTGCCTGCTGGGAATGGATCCCGAAAGGCTGCAACTCACCTCTCCATCAGTAATACGTTCACTACCTGCCTGCAAAATTTGGTCACTTTTGTCTGCCTTTGGCTCCAAAAAAATTAGAAGTGATCAAATCAACCCCACACATTTTTAAGCCTTAAAAGATCAGAATTTTCATCGCAGTTGCAGGAATACAGAAGAAAGCCATTTTCTTCTCAAAACCATTGCCTATACTTAGTATTTCCACTCTCCCAGTTAATGAAAAATCCCTCAATTAGCTGTTTTAGGGAGGGCTAATGTTGCTGTCAGGAAGATGTGTTCCACACTCCCCTGGGCCTGACAACCACCACGGCTGCCTCCATCCCCCCGATTACAGCAAAGACCCGTCCCAGCTTCAGCAGAGGTTCCCGAGTATCGCCACCCCTCACTCCGACACTGTTATGAAATGAAGTGGAAATTTCTAGGAAGAGAAGCCAGAAGTGAAACCGTTCGGAATGCGAGCCTTCCACGCGTTAACCCTCCACAACCAGGACAAAACCAACCCTGGCAAACCCCCTCCCCGCCCCAGTCTGGCACACGCAAACCCGATCACATTACTACCACAAATTTCGGGAAAGCTGCCTCCCCTGTGCCCCCGCCCCTTCTATTTCTCATTATTGGCACTGACTCAGAAGGACGTTTACTGGGTACGTTAAAACTAGTGACCTTAAAACCCCCATCCGCCCCCGGCAGCGTCTCCGGGGGATGGGAGCAGGGGGTCCCGCTGCCCATAAACCAGCGTTCCTGGGGACCCCCCGGCTGGGACCTCACCCCACCGTTACCCCCCCTTCGCGGGGGGACGGCGGAAAGATGGGCACAGCAGGAATGGCAGAAGTTGAAGCTCAACCTGTCTGATGTTCACAGCCTGTTGATCCTCCTCCAGCCCCGCCGCTGGGTGGGAGAACCACCGGCCGCCCCCACCCTTCTGCTTCCAGCAGTTTATAAAGGCACAAAGGAAGAGGCAAGGTTGGGAAATTGTGTTAGATTGTAAAGTTTGGCCTAAAATAAACCCGTGTTCTGCAGTGGTATTTCCACCTGAGGGTTGGGGGGGAATACCTAAGTAAACTCAGAAATTTCCTCACTCTTACCAAGCGAGACGCTCATCGCCTGGTGAGGACACCCCCCTTGCAGTTATTTCCACTGAGAGTCACCACGATGTCAGAACCCAGTACCTGCCTCCGCTCTAGGAAGCTTCTCCCCCCAAAACCGCAAAGATTAGCTTCAAGCTTAAATTTATTTCCTAACAGAGCAAGCTTGACAGAAGCTCCTTCCCCAGACCAAGGTTGGAAAGAATCACCTTTCACTTGGGTGCACAACTGAACTGAACACTCGAGAAGCCTCCAAGCCACTTCCAACAATAGTATCTGATTTCCCTTATCAGTAGAAAGGACTTAAACCCACAGATAAGACACTCAGGGATTGAAAGCCTACTTCAAAGCCAAAACATGATACAGCAGTGATGGCCTGCGAGGGAAGCACGGTACAGCGTGGTCCGAGCTGAAGGCCACCGGGACGGAGAACTGCCGTGGAACAGGAAAAGGCTGCCGAAGGAAGGAAAGCGGGTCCCGTGCGGGTGGCTGTGCTTCCACCCGTGCCAGATGATGATTGCTACTTCACCAAGAGGGAAGAGCCTCAGAGACGAAGGGCACGGCTGCACATCTCCCATCCTCGAGGGCCCCCCAGCCCTACAACACATGGCACCTCTTTGCACCACTTGCACATCAAGCCAGAGCCTGTAAAACGCATGTGTTCCCCTTCTGGAGGTGGGTTAAGCCGAGGAATCTTCCAACAGCTCAAGAAGCAAAGGAGGTAAAGCCTTCCCCTGCAGAAAGGGGTGTCATAAGGGACAGAGGGGAGATTTTGTTTCCAGCTTTACCGGCAAACCAAGGGCAGCATTATCACCTTCCTGAGAGAACCAAACCATCCTGGCAACCGGGACATGAGATCTCGTGCTCCCGATTCACCTTTCTGTGCGCTGAAGAGCAACACAGCTCCGAGGAGGAGCTAATTCAGGGGAGGACAGGACAAACCCAGAGCCTCACACCGAACACCAGCACGACCCACGGCTTTCCCAATACCCCAACAGGGAACTAACCCCAGGGCTGGTGACAGTATGTGGCAAAGGGCCAAAAAAAAAAAAAAAAATCACAAAGAGCAAGGGGTGTCACCGCCTTATCGCTGCCGCTCCATCTCGGCAAATTAAACACGTCATTCTTGCGACGGGCTGGCAGCCTGGGCTGGCAAAGCGGGAGCCCGGCAGCCACCGAGGGCTGGGGTGGCCGCAGAGATTTACGGGGGGTTTCACACGTGACAAACGACCGCCGTTGCACCCCAGCTCTCAAAGGTAAAGCCAGGGACAACAGAGTGCATGTTTGGAGCGCAGAGACACTGCTATTTGAAAGCAGGCTTGAGTAGTGCCGAAATTCTAATTGTGGCTGCTGCTTTGCCAGCGTAAATCCTGCTCCGAGGGAGTACGGCAGCAGCCAATACACGAGCGTAGGCATTGCACAACTGGGCTTCCACAGGCTCTTGGTGTGAAGAATAATGTTCTTAAAAGATTTAATTTCTAGGGAATGTTTAAATACTGGAGAGTAAACACTGAGTCAGAGACATGCACTAAATACAGGTAAAATGCAGCAGGGGCACGTGGAAGCAAAGCCGCAGCCTGGAATTCGCTCAATGCCTCTCCTTGTACACGAGAAATTCGGGGCCCGGCGGAGGACAAAGCCCCTTTTATACGTGCAGGAACTGCGAGAAAACAAAAACCAAACAAATAAAGCCAACCTACAGATCCGTTTGGGGGTCTTAAAACACGTCTGCAACACACAACTTCGCGTGTCTGGATTTTCAGTATTTGAGCTTTTCCCATGTACAAAGCAGAATGGTGAGAGAGCGAGTACTTACAACCCGGGACTCATCGAGCAGAGCAGCAACGCAGAAGAAAAGGTGGGTCGGTGACCACTGCAAACACCTAGGAAACTCCTGTGCATCTCTGGGGAGGTGACCGTACGGTAAATATTGCTCCCTTCCACGCCTTGAGTTTAACAGTCTAAATATACAGCTGTTTTTCCCATTTCACTGTATTCCCCGTTTCTGACAGCAAACTGGTCAGCAGCAATTGCACCGGGAAACGGACACCACCTTTTGATTTTTCTTTCAGGAGACTGAAAGTATTTACTTTCAGAAGAAACTGATGCAGCTGTGAATTCTTTTCCTTATCCCAGATCCTCCAGCACAGTGAGATGCACATAAAAGAAAAAGAAATATATAATAAGGTAACTCTCCAGTTCAAGCGGCCGCAAGACACAGAGGTGTGTGTATTTCGTAGGAATTCTTGCTGGCCGTACAGCACAGGGATAATTGGCATTTTCTGTTACCAAACCCCCCTTCCTGAAGCGCCCCACCAGCTCCCACCCTTCCCCAGCTGAACTGGGATTGCAAAGGCAGAAGTGGAAGGCGCAGCTGGAAGCTCACACAATCTCTGCAAGCTCAGAAAGGCAGAGAAAGCGGGGTCGCTCTCCCTCTCCGCTCGCCAACCGGCCACCTCGGGCCCCTGCCCTCCCATCATCTCCCAACAAAGTTCAAACTGCTGTGGGCCAAGGGCTTTTTGCCTCCCCAGAAGGGGAAGGGGAGCAGAGATAGTTCTCTGCAAACTTGGCAGGCCACGTGGGAACCGGCGCAGCCAGGGTGGGCAAGCTGGAGCCAGGAGAACAGTTTTGGCTCCTAAACTAGAAGCCTGAAAAATTGGAAGTGGCACTCTATTTGTTTAAATTACCTTCCGAAACCCTGCTCCATATGTGGGAATAAACAGTCGCTCTGGTAGCCCTGAACACAACCAGGAGTAAATTGTTCCAAGATGCACATCTGCATTTACCAAAGATTAGACGGACAGGCTGCCAAGTCAGGATTTCATTTTCCTTACGAGATTTTTTTTTTTAAAAAGAACTCTTAATGGAAAATGGCAGCACAGAAAGGTACTACACAAGGAACAGGAACAGATCACCATCACCCCCACCTCATTCCAATAAAGGTCCCAGTCGGTCCCGCTGCCTTGTGCGAGCGGAGCCCACCGAACAGAGCGCAGCCTTTTGTGCCTCTCCCAATGCACCTCCACAGCCCTCGGCACCGGGAATCCGGGAGGAAAACACCATCTCTCCCTCCGAAACCAGCAGAAAGGGCGGCTTCGGGAATTCACTCGCATGTTTTATGCCTTGCAGTACTAGTACTCCAGCAACAGGGAGCAGTTACCTTTTGTTTTGCACGTACCGGGGGAATCTAGAAGGGACAGACGCTCAGCATCACTCCCAAAATGTAACGCGATGTAAACTGCAGGACAGACACCTCCCGGAGCTGGGAATGCTCTAGCGGATTTGGGCAAGCCCACCTGGCTGCGGCACAGCCAGCCAGCGAATCATGGATTCGTCCCTTCCTCTATAGGGGCTAGTTCTACCCAAGTTCTTTATTCATCATTACGTCACCGAAAAATCCTTGAGCTCTGAAGTCCTCGTCCCCTCTGTGCTGTAGAGTCAGTGAGGATTTTAGCGAGGAGCCCGTGCTGTGTGGCTCTCAAGTGACACAGCCAGGAAGGCACGCTGCTGGAGTGTCTGAACCCGGAGTGTCACAAGTCGCTGCAGAAACGGCAAGAGCAGCCCCGCGCTCCCTCGGTGCTCGCTGGCAAAGGAGGACCCCATCACCAAACCTCTGCAGCCCAGCACCCACAGCATCCTGCTTATTTAAGGCTAAGCATCACCTTCTCTTTCTGAAACTCTCTATTTCCAGTGCTTTCACCAACTTGGAAAGCTTTAGCTCAATCACAAAAAAAAGAACACGTTAGCAGCTCCCAGGTCTGGTTTGAAGAAACTTTTGCCTTCACACAATTCGATCTGGTTTTATTTCCAAGGCCATACTCTCTAGCTACAGCAACGCTCTTTTGCGTGGAGTCTCTTCCTTTTGTAATTCTGCTTGTTTGGCGACACGCACATCCGTGGAGGCATTTCCAAAATGCCGCACTGTTGCTGAAGTGCATGATCAAAAGAGGGAGGAAGTTGCTTTAACAAGCAATTTACGAGTGTTGGGCAAGATGTTTATGGCAGCGGTACAAGAAAGCCTGGAAAAAGTGTAGCAATGTGCGTGTTCACACTCAGTATCAACATTTTACCCAAATATTGACTCCTTGGCCTTGGGTAGCTCATTTACAAGTCCACTGCCGCCTCCTGCTCTGTAGCGCTTTTAACCCAGGATGCGCTGAAATCCAAGACCTGAGACAGCTGTAAAGGCGGAGAAAACGGTGATATTAAAGGAAAAAGCAAAGGAATCCAGAGCTGCGTAAAGCTTCCACGGCCCCGAATCTTTCCGTGCGGCTGCAGAGCCGTACGTTAGCGCTGAGCAGAGGCTGAACCCATTCCACAGGAGCCCCCCCGGACCCGCAGCACCTCGGGAGCTGTGGCGTTATGGATCCTTACGTAAAGGCCAGTGACGCAAATCCCGGCTCCCCTGACACAGGCAGGGCGCGAGAGGAGCCAGCCTGCAGGAATTTCAGATCGCATTTCCCATCTCCTCTCTTCATTCATTCCTATCCTTCGTGATGACCTTGCTCTCCGGGGACATTTATCACCAGAAGCAGATAAACGAGATTTCTATTAACTTAAACTATACCGGCAAGAAAATAAAGGCGCTGTCTCGCAAGGCCAGGTATTATTTTTTCTCTCTTTAAATGCAGATAAAAAAAAAAAAAGCTTATTTACCAACTGCAAGACTGGTAACACAAACAACCATCGCTGCCCCCGATGCTAGAAACCAGATAACCCAGAGAGTTTGCGTTTCAGCTGCCCTATCTCTTCTTGGGGAGAGAGAGAACATCCTGAGAATCACCCAGGGGAGGGAAGAAGCCTCCAAGGCAACGTGCTATTCCTCCCTCCCAGTCCTCCCCCACTACCCCCTGCCCCCAACAGATCCCAACAAATTTATTTCCATGCGGACAGACTAGTTAATCTCTTATCCCCTAGTCGTGTCCAAGTAAATTTAAAACCACGTATCAAAATCCTAACCAGCCAAGATCAAAAGATGGTGCTAAAATAGACCTTGGGCTCCTTTCCATTCAATGCCAGCACCACCCAGCCCAGCAGTGGGACGCAGGAGGGTGTCAGTCGCTGGAAGGAAGAGCAGAACATGCCTGAATACTGCTTTTTACCTCGTTTCAGAGCACGCAGCGGGAACACGGAGGCCGGGGAGCCAAGGTGCACACGCATCTTCCAGGGAGGAAATCTCTTCAACACAGAGATCTTTCCCGAGTGTGTGCCTCGTGGACATAGGAGGATGCGAAGCCTAAGGGGATTTCTAACCATGATGTTCAGCAGAATTACAGCTTCCCCTTCCTCGCCAACCATGCCCTGTTTTCTTTCAAAGGCCTGTTTAAAAACTTCACTTTCAAGGGTTACTCGCACTCTAAAAAGAGCTAAGAGTAGGAAAAGTGATGTCTGCTTTCCCTACCAAAAACTATTCTGTCTCCACCTAGGCCAGTGGAACTTGGAAGCAGCCGTGAAAAACCTCGAGAAAGCTTTTCCCAAGCAAAGTCACCCAACCCTACTGCTTCCGAGCTGAAGCACAGCCCGGCAGCGCGCAGCTCGCCATCCCCTCGCTTCCAGCTCAGAGCACATAAACGGATCTGTTTGCAGAAGCGAACCACTTCCAAATCCAGAATTTCAAATCAAAGCCACCTCTGCTGCCGTGGTGGGTGAAAGGCACCATACGGCATCTCCAGCCAGAGGCAGAAAGCCTCCGACTTCCCCCCGGCCACCGGGCAGGAGAAAGCCCAGCCCCAGAGAACCGCAGCCCCATCAGAGGGGATTTCCCCGTTTGCCAGTTCCAGTTTTGCTGGAGTTGGGGGGGTGAAGAGAGGAAAGAGTCGAGCGGAGCCGGAGCAGCCGCAGAGATTTGTGTGGTGCAGGAGGGCTGTCTCCAGAAACAAGCTTCGGTTGCAGCAGCCTGACTTTCCACCATTCAGGTACAAAATGAAAACGAGCTTCTATTCTAGCACGTACCAAAAAAAAAAAATTCCTTAAATGCAAGAGCTGCCTCAGGGAAAGCAAGAACTTTTCCCTGGTTGTGGAATGTGGTAGAGTCTTGGAGAAGAAAGAACAGTGACATCTGAGATAACTACAATGGGCCAGGGCCAGTACGTGCACCTTCTGCAGAAACCACAAGGGTGCTGGGGAGTAGCTGCCTCCCGTGGGCCAGACTCCACAGAAACGGGGTTCTTACAGGCTGCAGCTCCCACTCCTTACGCGCCACATTCCTCTCCTCGTACCCAGACACGACCGGCAGGATCCGAGGTCACGCTATAAAACCTGCCTATAAAGTAATTAGCTGCACCCTCCTATCACACAAACGGCCTGCGGATCCCGGGGAGCTGCAGGAGACAGACCCATCATTCCAGCAGGATTAACAACTTGGAAATGCTTTAAAAAAAATAATATCTCATTAAGAGGAGTTAAAGTTTAAATAACAGAGTTTCCCAGCCTACCCCAGGTGAATCCAGCTTCAGGGTCAGCTGTCGGGGGTGATGGAGCCAAGAATCCAACTGCTACAGCCAGGGCAGAAAATGGGATTAGATGTCATGCGAGGAGCAGAAGAGGGGCCAGGCTCGGCACTGCAGACACGGCTCCTGCTCCAGCCTGGAACTTCCAAACTACCCACAGGCACAGAATATTTAAACACTGGCCAGATGAAATGATTTTCCAGCTTACTGTCCCTGGCCCACATCTCACCGGCACGCAGGCTCACGATGGCAAGGGGCAATGGGTGCACCTGAACCCACCGCAAAACCCACCGTGGGCAGCACGGTGCTCCACGAGGAGAGGACCCAGCTGCTAACGAGCAAGACCCACAAGCAGCTCTAAGAAGATACGGTGCACGTTGAGCGCAGTTTCACAACAACCAGGAAAAAAATCCCCACCGTGTCAGCGAGACTCGAGGAGCAGCCCGGAATTACGTGGCAGCAAACCTTCCAGGACACAGTCATCTTTCACGGTCGTACCCCCGCCGCACCGGCAGCTCGAAGACTGTGCCTGCGAGTCCAGAAGGTGCCTGGTTTCTGGGTCGTGTGCTTTGCAACCGACAATGCTGCCCAAAGGACAGCATCCAGGGACAAACCCAGGCTGCAGTAGATGGTACTCGACCGCAAACGGGCACAAGCAGTGACAGAGTCCTGAGCACAGTCCCACAGCCAAACCCAGAACCTGTCGCTGTGCTCGGCACTGCCCATGGAGCAGAACGAACGGCACCTCAGAAGGTGAGGATCAAACCTCACCGCTTCACTGAGCCTCCCTGGTCACCCTCTCCTCTCCTTGCCCACCCCTCAGGTCCATCCCACGTACTCGCAAAGCCTTGCCTTCCGCTGTCAGAGGGGAGCTGGCTCGCTGAGGGTAAACAGCTCTGCTTAGTCCCTCTGGGGAAAAAGAAAGAAAAAAAGCTCCCGTACGTCACCGAAATGGAATGCGAGGGAACCGAGAGCACTGGGTAGGGGGAGGAAGAGGACAGCCTCACGCTCCAACCTGTTTGTACGCAGCGCTGGGCCATGGAAAACACAAACAGAGCCCTCAACGATGCATCTGGGCTCGTGCTCACCATCCCCTTCGCTCTCAGGGCCTGAAGAGATATTTTCGTTCGTAGAAAAGTTATGTTAATCAAATGAATCATGGGATAGGAATGTACAGTCATCCCAGTGCAATGGAAAATCTACAGATTAAAATGTTCAATCTACGCATCCAGGAGAAAAGGTTAGAGTAACACTTCTTTAAAAGCATTACTCATCCCTGCTTCAGCTGAACCTCACTGCAGAGGTGCGGAGAAAGGAGGATGAACAGCATCAATAACTTAGCAGCTGCAGTACAAAACAACCAGGTAAGAGTCATAAAAAGCATCACGCAGGTCCTAAACCCCAGGAATCCAAGAAGTCTTTCTGCAGTAGGACCCCCCCCAGTCACTGAGCCTTGAAGAGGATGATGCTGAGGCAGGTTTTCCCCTCTACCCCACTCTCACCATACCCAAACATCCGTTTAATGGTGGGAACTGCACCCTTCTGTGAGCATTACGAGAAATTCCCTGTCTCTAAGAGCTGACAGAGGGTTTGCTGAAGTGCTGTGGCTATTTACCTAAGGAGAAAAAAAGAAAACAACGCAAGCATCGGTTGAAAATAGCAGGGATTCTGCATTGCACACACGCTTTTCCAGGCTTCTAAAGCTCAAGAAGTGCAGAAACACAGCTACAGTTTTTGCAGTGGCTGTTTAAGGAAATTATTTTACAAGGATTAAGCACTACAGCAATCCTACACAGGGCCCATTCTTCACCAGGGGTTACACAATGAGTTTGAGTTACCTATTCCACCTTGATTTTCTGCTGCCATGACATGTAAGCATCTAAAAGGCAACAGCACGCGAGCAGATCTCCTCCTCACACAGCCTGAGATCTCCATCCTGCAGGCTGTGCCGAGGCCAGGCAGCGAGTGCATCCCGATGGGAGCTCAGCTGGAATCGATCCCGTGCCACACACCCTCCCAAACCCCCTCCTCATCGCATTCGGGTCCGTTGAAGAGTCATGCAAGGAGGAGAGCATACGGATGGATCCAAAGACGTTCTGATTCATTACCGAATGCCAGCAGACACATCACTGTAATTAGCCTCTAGCTCAGTCATAAAATTTGCTTCTGAAAACTCTTTGAGCCAATAGATCTGGTTATAAAAAGCTCAGACCTTCCTCTTTCGCAGGAGCCGATAGTCTTCTCCATGGGTGACTGCTGGGAAAACATTTATCCCTCCACAGATGAAGATGATGTATTTAATCAAAACAATTTGCCCATCCAACAGCCTGCCGGTGGTCCAGCCAAAGCTGGCACTGCCAGCTCCTTCCGCACCGCAGAACATCTGCCCAAGATGAGGGTCTCCACCAGGAGAGGTCTTGCTGGGAAAAGGACAGACCGACCAGCCCGGCCAGCGGCCAGCACCATGAAATAATGGTTCTGCACAAGAAAGCCTGCGGCACCCTCGATTCCAACATTTCAGAAACACCGACTCTTGGACCACAAGCCCATAGACACGTCCCTTCACTGTGACGGATCCTGCTGCCACCAGGGCAACGCATCCGTTGTTGCCTTCGCCAGCCCCACCAGCTGAACGGGCTGACCAGGCAGCCCCACAGAAAAGGTTCATTAAGGTACCCAGCGCTTTTAAATGACTGCAGGTTACTGCTGAGTGCTCTTTGTATCTTTTATCTAAACAAAATGTTACAGGACTAGGCTTGTTTTATGCAACAACGCCCTTGTAGCTTCCACTCCTGATAGCAAGCCAGCAGTTAGCTCCGTACACCTTACTGCGTGACCAACCGCCTTACCTTCGGCCACCTTTCACCACCACATGCCTGAAGAAACTCAAAGATACTCTGTCTTCTGAGCTGTGCCTCTCCTTTTTGGCCTCTTTACTAATGAACACATAGCAGGATCCTTCCCCTCCCACCCCCCGAGATTCTGATAAACTCCTTGTGGTTTTTGCTTTACTGGAAATCGTGCTCCTTACCTTGCTAGTTATTCATATTACTCTCTCATTAAGCAATTTAGATACCCAAGTAGTAAGTTAGAAGTGAAAGGAAGGTTCTTAATCATGAGATCTAAACAAAACTGGTCCTTCGTCAGCTCGTAGCTCCTGACAACCACCTCGTCTTCTGGTAAAAGCTGTCTGACACACTACGTTATCTGTACACCTTGGGCTGCCTGAAGGAGGTCAGACACGCGGTACTTCCCTCGCAGGGGGCCGTAGAGCCCCCGAGGCTGGTTAATGCTCGCAGTGGAGATGTATTAATTCAGCTGCCAGCTGTAAAAAAACGAGGTCCCTGTCCTAGAAGCCATAGTCTAAAGAGCCGAGTCAAGTGCAGCAGCCACACCGGTGGTGAAACAGTGCGAGCCATCCCAGCACACCCTCCCATCACTCCTCAAAGTCACTGGCCTCAGCGAGACACAGCTCGGGATGTGCTTCATCCAGCAATTCTCAACACAAAATACATAAACAGTCCCTGGAGCACAGATGGAAACCGATGCCTATCCCCTCCCAGGGGAGTTCCCTCATCACCAGGCTACAAAATCATGTTCCCTCTTGCTTTCGGTCTTTGATGATACAAATCTTACGTTCCTTCCTACACAGTACCCCAGTTTCAACATGAGAGGGAGAGCATCCCCTCCCTTATTAGCCTGTAGCGTAGCCACCAGGGCGCTCTCAGGAGCCGGAGTCGCGGTTGCCCCAAGGCTGGAGGGACGGCTCGTCTCTGGTATCGCAGTAAATGCCATTTCCCACCTCCCTTTCTCTCACCGACAGGGCACCATCGTTTGCCACCGCAGTGACCTCAGGTGCAGGTAACGAACCCCACGCAGCTCCGAGGTGGGAGCCTCTCCAAAAGCACGTGCATCTGCCCCGCGTGTAGATCTGCTCTTCCCACGGGAGCAGGATGCCCGAGACAAGGGCTTAAGAGCATAAGCCATTCCGTTTTTCTCCTCGCAACAGCGTTTTGCCTAAGGAGACTTGAGAAAGGAGAGGAAACCCTTAAAAACCAGCTTTTAAATAAACAAACAAGAGAAGAAAAGAGGCACATTGAGAGGCCCTGTCTTATGTATGAAGTTTCAAGACTTAAGCCAAAATATTTGGAGCAAGACGAAACTCCACCCGCCCAGCGCCACCAGTTACATCTCTCTCCAATACAAGCATCTCGACTTGAACAGGGATCTGTGTCCAGCCAGCACACAGGTACTGCTCGTGTTTCTGCTGGCCAATGCCCCCGTCCTCCACACCACTTGGCAAAAGGGCGGCTATTTCTCCATTTTTAAGGCCTCTAATCTTCAGCGTTTCAAATAACTTCTGAAATACTGACTTTGCTCTCTAAAAATCTGGAGGTCAAAGAAATCTGTTACTTTTTTCCCCATTTCCCCCAGTGCCAAGAGCACAGCAGGAGGTTTCAGCGGTTACTTTTTCAATCCAGGCACAGTGACCCCCGAGGTGCTGCCCCCATGGCACCAGAAAGGAGGTAACACAACAGCTTTATGAGCTCCAGGACCGTTTTGGTGGCTGACAAAATTTGCAACTCCTCAGGTCTCTGTTCGCTTTGGAGAAAGCCACTAATCCTGACAGCTAAAAGCTGAGTTAACTGTGCTGCCGGCGCTCAAAGCCACCGCCAAGCAGATTTCCCCATGGCTACTGCCCTAATGGAATTATCAGCCGAGCTGGCCACCAGATTGATTCATTCTATCAGGATGAGCTATTCCTTCAGCGCATTTCCTGTGGTCTACATTAGAAGGGAGGCAATGAAGATAGAGTCGACAAGATGAATACAACAAAAAGCCGGGGGATTTAGGAGCTTACAGACAAGAAGTGGGTTTCCCTCTGAAAGTCTTCGAGCCCACGGCTCCACCACCCACAGAAAGTTTAAGACACTAGAGACCACAGAAGCCTGGTTGAAAATAAGTCAGGAAGAGAAATGGCAGATCAACACAACTCAATGTGCCCTGATATTGAGGCGGGATCAGGAGAAGACCAGGAGGTGCCCAGACCATCTCTGTGCAGGGTCCCTGCTGTCCCCTACTCTCACTGTCACTCACTAACTCAGCCTTTTTCCCCGACCAGCCCTGCCAGTTGGGCTCCTCAGACCCAGCAGCTACACCAGCACGTCCCCCCCCAGGCCACAGCAGGTTCTTGGGATAATCCCAGAAAAAAGCACCAGGCTCGTCAGCTCGGACACTGGTCGCTACGGGCCACTGCCTTTATAAAACATTTATGACTGCAGTAAGCACCTTCCCAGCCATCCCAGCGAATCATCTCCCCCATGGCCACCGCACAGCCCGTATCGGATGGAGCGTGGCCACCGTGCAGGGATCTCCAGCAAGTCACCCATCAACACCTCCGTCAAACAGCGCAGCTCCCCCGGCGCACGAGAGTGAAGGCAGGGGTACAGCGAGGTGGCCTGTTAGCAGAAATCACCGGTTTTAACCAAGAGCGTATGGAATTCCATTTCCAGGACAGAAGTTAACACCAGCTCCCAGAGCTGAACACTGACCAGCCTTGACAGTGCTGCCCCAGAGCTCTGCTCATCCACACCTTCCACCCGCAGGCAAAAATTCATAACCTTCAGAGATCAAACTGTTACAGGGAGCTTATCTCGCTCCAAGCACATTCAAATTTGTCTCCCCTTCCAACACACATTCCTGACCCCAAATCGCCGCAAAGCAGAACTCTCCTCATTCAATTCCTTTGAAAGAGAAGCAAGTTTGACACCACACAAGAATCTCGGCTCTTTCAAAGGAAGACGGAAGCGAAGCAGTGCTGCGAGGAAGGTGAGCTTTAAGCCCCCAAATATGTAAGTTTTGGAGGTTTAATTCAGGCTTTAGCATTTTTACTACCATACCTTAACGCCAAACATAGGTGCCTGTATAAAAAGAAGTCTCCTGTGATCTCAGCCACTGACCCATCCTTCTTTCTGCATCCAGTAACGACTCACTGGAGAAAACGTGTTCCACAGACAGGAGAAACGAAGGAAAAGTCTTCCAAAACTACATTAGTGGTTTCAGAATATTTCCCCAATGACTTCTAATTAGACTTCTGACTTCTAATTTACTTTTTATCAAATGTGGATCTAAAGTGCATCACAGGTGCACAAGGCAGCTTGCCCAAAGATGAAATTCCAACCGACATGAATTCGTAAGGCCATAGATCACGGCTGCAGAGCGAGAGCTTACAGGAACTTTGGCTGCAATTCTTCTAAAACGACATGTCAGGCGGAGACTCTCACTGTGTCCCGTGGTCACACACGCAGCCCCAGACAAGCAGAAACCTTCTGAGGCCGAGACGGAGGGGACACGTGGGCAGTGTGACTCCAGAGGCCCCAGAAAGCATCCATCACGGCGACAGGGAATCAAAGGCTGACTTGTGTCCCTGCCAGCAAACGAGTTCACTCTTACATTAGGCACCTTCTTCTACAGAGTTACTCAAAAGCTGGCAGCTAACCGCCTCCTAGAAAACAAACTGCTGACGCCTGACGTTATCTTGTTGGTTGTTCATGCTCACGCCAACATCATGAGAGCCTACGACGTTCTGCACCGCTCCAGATTTCTTCCACTCCGTCAGCCGGCAGCGAGGGCACGGATCCACGTGTTACAGCTACTGCCTTTCCCATCGCATCTCTGGGGCTGAGCTGCCTTCAGCAGTTTGTTTTTCCTCATCCTCTCGCACCTCAGAAACTCCAGAAACGAAATCTGGAAAAGTTAGGCTGATCTTGCAATTCCTAGGTCATAGCCACTGCTCCCACACCTTTATTGCCGTGGTCTCTTATTAACGAACTCTTCCTCCGGTCTCGTTTGTGCTGCGTTAATCGGCAGCCTGTGCTGGCGGCCCTGCAGCATGAAGGGGAAAGATGTGCTGTCCAGAAGTGGCAAGGAAGCAAACGCCATCCTTGCAGCTGGCAAGGCCCCAGAGCCGAGACGGGGGCTCTCAGCAGAGGCAGAGCTAACAAAGTGGAGGGCAAACGTGCCCCAGAATTAAAAATAACTACCCTCATCCTCCCTCGCCCGGCTGCGCAGTTCGCCCCGGTGTTCCCTGAACGAGTAGAGGGAACCCCCACTCCAGGTCCGAGCGCGTGCAGTTCACGTGCTTGAGGTTACAGCAGCAGTGGATCCAGTAGCTTGAATTATACTTTTAAAAAAAATAATAAATCAAATTGAAATTCAAGCTCTATCACAGCCTCGTGCTGCAACTTCACGTAGTCCTCCAGCCATTTGTTCTCTCCAGGGAAGACAGATAGGTTGCCAACCAAGAGCTGCGCTGTGGGATTAGCCAATGTTTATGAAGTGCTTTAAAGATTAGAAGTGTCACCTATGTGCTAAATATTTCTCTGGCACTATCAGCTCCAACAGCAACCAAGTATCTTGTATCTGCTCCTGCTGATCTTGAGCTGGTTGCCGAAGGCGTCGCTCAACCTGCCTCCCAACCACCGCGTTTGGCATTAATTCCAGGGGCGTTCTGAGACACGTCGCAGGAGAGGACAGAATTAGGGAACTGCTTAAACTCTAACTTCTGAGAACTACTAGCAGAGTAATGACAGTAACATCACCAGAAGAGGCTTAGGGATTTATTTTTTGAAAAAAAAACAACCAACATTCCCATACGTGTGCATGAGCGTGGAATACTTTGGAAGGAAGCCCAAGCGTGCGAGGAGAGGCCCTCGCCGTCACTCACCCAGGCAGAGCCGGCAGCGCTATGAAAAGGTGCTTTATGCACGTCAGCTTGATAGGAACTAAAGGGATCCCAAAGTCCTTCATTCCCCAAAAAGCCTCCTGCAACGCTCTGGCAGCACCTGAATTAAGAGACCGAGAGAGGAGCCCGAGCACACGGGCCGGGGGTTCGGTGTTGCTCACGCCGGACAGTCTGCATTCCACCCCGCGCAGCCCAAACAGCAGAGATACGCTCATTTTCACTCCTTTCCTCCTCTTGTCCCCACATCACCAAAGTGTCTCTTCCAGCCAGAACACAAGCAGAGTCTCTCTGTGCTCACAACTTCCCACTATTGCTGGTATCGCACACAGAGCTGAGCTCTAAGTGTTCAGAGGACTTACACTGCATGTAGGCTTAGAAACATCTAAAATACCCAGAGCTCAGCCCTCCCTTCAGCCCGTGCGTTTGAACCAACGGCGACAGGATCCAGCAACTATTATCCAGCAGTTGGAAAATGGAGAAACTCAGTTCCAAGAGTTTACCGTGCACTGGAGAGAGGAGAAAAACAAAGCTGGAAATCCCTCGCTTTATAAACAGCCACTCCAAAAGCATTGTCACTAGGAAGCTGTTGCTCTAAACTGTGTCCTCATTTGGCTCACAATTTGCCAACAACAAGGCAAATTAACTCCAGGGAAGGATCACCACAACCTGAGCTCAGTGTCACAACGGGAGAGGTCACGCCACAAATTCAAGAGGAACGTCATTCTGTGATTCTGTCACCCGAGATGGATCCTGCATTGCACAGGGGTGGTTTTTACAGCGGCCCATCCTGCGTCCAGACGCAGTTCCTCTGACTTTGAAGTGCCACAAGCCCTTGCTCGTGGACCACGAGCATCTGGACCTGACAGTGCCGAGGGCCACGTGGCCACCAACACCTCCAGGAGCTCTGCTGCCATGGCCAGAGCAGCCAGACCTCACCAGCAGGAATTCACTTGCCCCTTGGGGTGAGAGTGGGGCAGGATCCTCATCCCAGCCTCTCATCAGCTGTAGGATGGTCCACCAGCCAGGTCACCTCCTTCCAAGGCAGCACCAGCACCCAGATGTCACCGTGCCAGCGGTGTGTGACCGCTGACGGGGCCCACCTGACCATGAGCTTTCGGAGCTGCTCTAGACATCCCAAGAAGGTCCCTCAGCCCCGTGCCTGACCTGTCCTAACACCATGGTTGCCCATCCGGCACCAAGGCGAACGCCCCGACAGCCAGACCCAAAGGCAGGAAGCCCAAGGCCAGAGGAGCCCGTCACAAAGAAAAACATCACCCAAAGCCAAAACAGTGTCACCGCAATGCCTTCTGCTCGGCGGAGGAGCCAGAGGACAGGCGGCTTGTTATGGCTTCACTCACTCAACACAGAAACAACAGCAAGAGACCCAAAACATGCAGTGGTCGTCACTCAGCTCCTCTGCAGCCAGGAAGGCGTTTTGGGGAGGAATCCCATAAAAGACAACAGGGTAAGACCGTGGCAGGAGGCAGACCACGGCTGAGATGATGGTGCTTTTCCCACAGAGGTGTGAGGGCTCCTCTTGTGACAGAGGTACAGCTTGGCCACTGGAGCCTCGGCCAGGCACCTGACGGAGGTGCCCTTTCTTGGGACAGCCTCAGCCAGGTGCATTTTTTACCAGTATCACTGGTTTGTGCAGGAGGCTGGGACACGTGCAGGTCGGTGTGCCTGACAGCTGACTCCAACTTCGCATGGGGTGACTCACTGGAGTCACACATCGTAAACGGCTCTTGCTCAAGCCAGGAATTAGCAGCACAGGTTTGCAAGAGAGTCTGAAAACTCCTGGCCGAAGACACAGCTTGGTCCAGAGAAGCCTCCTTCCAACATACACCATTCCCGCTGAGCCACTTGCACCCTGTTCTGGGCAAAACCGAAGGACCAAAACAAAGCGAAGACTGGAATTGCTGTTCAGAATCTTGAAACACATTTAACAGGAGGAAAAAAAAAAAAAAGCCTGGCAAAAATTAAAAAGCAATCTTACTCATTGTTTTAATTGAGAGTTGATCTTCCTATTCTACTAACCGACTGGAGCATCCGAGGCACTGGATTTCCCCACTTTCTAAGAACTGGGATGCACAGCAGAGGTTTCCACCTGCACCACGGAGGAGGTTCCCCGAGAGCTGTGCTGCAGAGCGGCCTTTGTTCTGGGACCCAGCGAGGAAAACGCATCCACTCGGCCCAAATCACTTTTCCCTCCAAGTCGATAGGATCTGAACCGGGAGGACAGGAAGCAAGCTTTGTTCTGGGCAGCAAGAAAGGCGGCCTTATCGCACCGACTAACGCATCAGGTTTTCGACTTTGGAGCCCTACATGTGGTAAAACAAAAAGTGTTTCGTCGTTGACCTGAGGGAGATGTAACCTGCTTCAAAATAGCCTGCCCGGGTGCCTCCGCAGAGCTCCTCCTGTTTGGACAAGCACGTTCGCTCCGGTGACTATTTGAATGATGACTCACTCCGACAAGCCAGGGCACCCAGCCGCACGCAGCCCCAAACTGCTGACTTAGGGCTTGGGATGCAAATCCGCCGGGAAGCACGTTTCCCGAGGAGGGCTGGGATGCTCAGACCTGGTCACCGCTGCAGGACGCGATGGGACGCGGCAGGACAGCCCGGCTGCCCCCGGCACACCGCACGGCCAGCTCCGAAAGAGCAGCTCTCCATCCAGTACAGGCACATCTATTTATTAATGTGCGTTTTGGGGAGGGGGAAAGACTGGTATCTACAATGACACAGTTAAGTCGATTCTAATGCTATGAGACTAAAAAGTAGCAAATGTAAAGCAGTCGGGTAAAACGCAGCACTACACAGAGGAAACCCCTACTTCACCTGCAGTTCTTGCCTTGAGGACAAATTCAAAGACGACGACAGGAATAAGCAAATTCTATAAAATATTCTTGCTCTCATAGCACTTCTAAGGTTGCTTTTTTTCTTTTTTCTCGTTAATATTTGGGCTCTGCAAAACTGACATCCCAACTGCAATTTCCTTGTTTGCCCCCGAAGGTGCAGGACCTGTGACGTGGGGTGCAGGACCACCTGCCCGGCACCTCGGATGCCAGCCCTTGGCCACCCCGCTCTCCTGGCTGGTGGCACCCCTCCAGCCACCTCCGCTTCTGTCTCACCAAGCATGTGAGAGAGTCACAACCCGTGACCAGCCCGGCAGTAATTGCCGTATCCATTTCGACGCTCCTCCGGCCGGAGCAACGCCTGAAACTGTAAACCAGAAACCTTTTAATACCCCGCTCAACGAGGAGGAAAACAGCCCTGGGAGCAGCAGCAGTTCAGAGCCCGCGCCAAGGGTGGCGCACGCCGTTTCTGCCACCAAGGTGTGGGACCTGGCCAGGGATGGCCAAGCCACGCGGGGAGAAGTTGGGTTGAGAGACACCGTCGGGGGGACAAAAGCAGAGACTGCGTGTCACCGGGGATGTCGGTGCTGCCCATGCCTTCTCTTGCTGGCCTCACCGAAGAGCTGGAACGCACAGAATGAGGAGACAGAGGAACGAACTGCCATCAGAGCTTGACTTGGTGCTGGTGCAGCCCGTGGACTGTTTACAAAGCCAAGCGAAAGAGCTTGGGAATTAGGCAACTAAGTAGGGCCCTGCGTTCAGGGTACTCTTGCAACCCTCTCGGTTATTTACAAACAATTATCAAGGAAAGGTAAACAATCCCAATGACTGTTCGGAGTTTATAAAACATTCCCATCCACTGTAGCCTTTAAAAAGCAAGTCAGACGCTTTGCTGAAGCAAGGAGGAGACGGGCAGAGCTCACCCAACGCCAAATCCTGGCGTTCATTGTGCCCTCACCAGCCCTTTACACCGACGGCAGCTTCTCTCGCCCGGGAACCAGGGGCAGGTTTGGGAGCCGCCTCCAGAAGGCTCCCACCTCGCTCGGCGCAGGCCTGACCTGCTTTTGTCTCGCTGCACTGTGAGCTGGGCTTTGTTGCCATGGTGAAAGCTCTGACACATTTAGTTTTCCCACTAATTTCCTGCTGCACTACGAAGCAGCGATGCTTTGCAGCTCCCCGCTTCGCAGTACGGCCGGGAGGAACCCCACCGCCCCCCGGCAGACGGGCAAGGGAGCCACGTGCTGTCCTCGCCTGGTCACCCCGCCAACAAAACGGCGTTTTATCAAGGCAACTTTAGTTACACCTCCATGAAATAAAATCTCTCCTCGATACGAGGATGGCTTAGGACACTCTGTTCGTGTTTCCTCACGACATGCAAGATCTGATGGGCTTTTGGAGAGTTTATCTTTCACCCTAAACCCACCCAACCCTTGAATTGTCCCCTGCAAAAGTTCAAGAGATATGATCATTGTCCAAAAACGCTGCTCTATACAGAAAATAGGCACGCCTGTCCTGATTTCAATTGCAATGACTGATAATCCCAGCCTTGGGACAACCTGCCAGCCCAACCTGGAGCACCAGGTCCCTGCTGTCACAGCTCCCCCATCACCTTCCCCTCTCGCACTGACTCGATGCAAGAGCTCTGATCGCTGAAACAACACAGGCTTTTTGTAAACCTTGATCTGCAACACAGAATGAGCAATTCTGCTTGCAGAGTGAAGCATGTCGACATCCTCAATCCAAAAAGGAATTTTAGACCTGCCACTTCCCACAGCACGTTTCAGAAGGACGTGCCACCGGCTGCTTCCCCATCCTCCCGGGGACACTGGAGCACCAGTAAATCCCTTATGTTTCTACAACCTCTTGCAAGAGTCACCCACTAACCTCGTGGCCTGAGAAAAAACAAACAGTAGTCGCACACAAACGACGACTGATTTCCCTTTTCAAGCAGCTCTAAGATTCTCAGCTGAAGTTTTCCCGAAGACAGAACTTGGTACAAACCCGATGTGCCGGCAGAGCCCGGGGAAGAGCATCTTCTGAAACCCTTTTTTCAGAAGTGATTGTCTTGCTGTGGTGGGATTCAGAGCAGAACACACGAGAGTGAGCACTGCCAGCAAAAAATAGGGACTAAAGGGTGTGTTTCTGCAGGAAACTCACCAGCTGGGGACCACACATGGGTTTGCCAGGTCGCTGAAAATTTATCAAAAGGAAGTAGACAATTTGATCACCCTCCTAATTAGAGGCTGCATCCCATCCTTGTCTTCAAAAAACAAAAAGGTGGTACAGTCTCAAATCCCCACTGCAATTCCTCAACCACCGCCTTCTCCTCCACACGGAGGAACTAACTTCATACCCAACCGTGCCAATGGTAAGTGAGCACAAGGATCCAGTCTGGTCTGCGGGACCCAACTGGGACCAGCAGCACACACACAAACAACGGAAAGTGGAGATTAAGGCCCACATGGTCTAGCAAGTGACTCAGAAACTGCAGCAGCGCCTACCGAGTGGGAAAATACCTAGAGTCAGTCCTCACTTATCTTTTTACTGTGTGATGGGCGTCTCAACTTGGCTGAAAAAAAATAGGAGTATTTTGTTCTGAGTCAGCACAGGTTTCCCCGCGCACCGCGGCTGCTGTGGGGAACGCACGGCCCCCAGCTCTGCCAGGGCAGTGGGCACACACCGCCCCCGCACCAGGGAGCGCGGGGAGGCAGCTGCCGGGATTTCCTTCTCCTCCACCAACTTTGTGTTTGGTTTCTAATAATATAAACCAGCTGAACTAACCAGCAGAAAGGAAAAGTCCTTTTTTTTTTTTAAAAAAAATCTTACACTTCCCAAAGCAGCTCAGGTGAAAAACAACCTCTGCAGCAGCCAAATATTAAAAACCTTGTACGCAGGCTGAATCAGAATTATTTTTATTGGTTTCCAGTGAGATTGTGCTTGAAAACAAACAGTTGCTGTATAACTGACAACCGTCCCACTGTCTCAAAGTGCTTGAGAGGGGAGAACATAGATCGGCTTTGTACAGCTAAGACCATACTCCTTAATGGCTGCTGGGTAACGATTCTACTTCTTTAATGGTAGGTTTGCACGTGCAAAAAAATAGTAATCCAAGCTAAGCTCCAAAAGCATCAGTCTTACTGGGGGGAAGCCCTACGACCTCAGAAGTTGCTGTTACCAGCCTCGGGGACACAGAAGATACCAGATACAATAGGAGCTTCCCACAAAAGGACACCATTGTCTTCTGGCCACCTGGTAACGCGAAAACCCACCATAAATCAAGTGGCACGTTATCCTTCCCGTGTTCCTGGGCAGGGAGAGGCCAGAAGAAGCCGGTGGGGCTCGGAGAGCTGCAGAGGCAGCGATTCGGGAGCAGCCTCGGCTGGAGACGTGGCACACGGTGCCAGGAGCAGGTCCCTCAGCCGCACTCCAGCCCCGCTGATAACCCTGACAGAGGCATTTGTGAGATTACAGCCCAAGGATTTCCTACAAGCACATCTAGAGAGGAAGGACTAAGTACAAAGACTAATACTTTTCATCTTCGGTTGCTGCCAGTGCTGCGGAGCTTAAACTAAAGCTTAGGCGGCACAGAAAGATGGTCATGCTCTTACGGTAATTGGCCAAAAGGCAAACATTTTTCTATAGCACTAATTATTTCAGCGCAAAAGTAACCTGGGACAAGGTTAGAGATCAGGGCCTCTCTGTCATGGCAGTGCACAGACCCACCGAGCAGACATTCCAAGATTTAGACTGCCAACAGACCTGCACCGTGGCTCCGTAGTTTTAGCTGGCTAAACTAAACTAAGCTAAACTAAACTAGTTTCACCTACAAGGCAGCAGCAATCCCGGGCCTCAAGGCAAAAGGCATAAAGCATGAAACCCTTCCTGCAGAGACGGCAAAGAGGAGAAGCAAACACACACGCAAATAGAAGTGGCACTGCTAGAGGAAAGCAGGGACAAACATTGTAAGAATTTACACACACAGGTGACGAAAGGTATTTTTTTTACCTAGTTTCTTCACTTCCACAGTCCATATCCCAGAAGATCTACAGAGCTGTACCTACTCCCCCTTGGACACACACACTGCCCTAGGAAGGGTAACCTGCGCATCACCCCAGGCTCCCGTGAGCCTTTCAGAGCACATACCTGGAGAGACTTGCGTGTTATCTGATCAGACTCCACACACAATTACATGCAGCTCGTCAACTCAGTCCTTCCGTTAAAAAGCCTTGGATGTTGTGAAATGCTGCAATTAGTTTTTAGGTGAAGCCTCATCAGCTTCAATTCAGCTGCCTTTGCCCGTCAGCAAGAAGCCTTAGGGCTCGAAAGATGCTGTCCCCGAAAAGGGACCAGAAACACACCTGGAACCGCCTGAACGCAGGTGAAGCCTCAGAAAGGTTTCAGGCTAAACAACAGGAGATCCCCGAGCCTTAAAAACCCACCCTGTGCCCCCAGCGCGATGGTGACGGTTCCTTCACACGCCCCTCACTGTTGTGTCACACATGGATTTCTGGACGTGACATTCTCTGCAGGGGAAGGGGTGTCCCAGGCAGCGCCACAGCCAAAAGTCCAAGTCAGCCAAAGAGCCACCACAAACCGAGAGAAACTTGCTTAGGTAAGGAAAAACCTTAAAAAAAAAATAAATTGTCTTCCCTCCTCTTGCAGAAGTCCACAGGCATTTTCTCAGCCTCGGGTCCGTCTCATTCAAAACTGCTTCCAATAGGACTAACCATATTTTAAAAGTTACTGGAAGGAGACACGAAGCATCCATCTGTTTGCTGAAAGGCAGCAGACACACGCAGCCTCCAAATCCAGACTTTAATTGAAATACTTTAATCTGCTGCCGCAGCCCCACATTCTCTTTTATTCCCAGTAGCACCAAGGCGTGCGTTCTCCTAATGGAGCTCTGACAGTCGTCCTGTGCCTGGCTCCCTGTCAAACCACTCTAGCCTCCAGCTCCGGGCCCGCCGTCGCACGCCGATACCCTACAGAGACTCCTTTTCTTCTAAACGATCTTCAAAACTCGATAATTAATGTGCTATAACTGCATCAGATACTTTGAGAAGTTGGAGGCAGAGCTTCCAGTTGCCAAACCATACACGACAGCAGCAAACACTGAGCAGATACTGAGCTGTAACGGAAGCAGTAACTCGGGGCTGTCAATAACGCAGTCGCCCTCCGCTTTACGCAACACCAAAATTTAGGCCAGTCCCTTCATCCATCTGCAAATCCAGACAATAACTCGATGCACAGAGATTGCTGCTGTGAGCAGGCCCTGTGGAGATGGCCCAGGCAGGACTCAGCCGGTCACGCCAGGCTCCCGTTCCACTCACTGGAAACCCAAGGGCTGTATCGCCTCGGGGCTCAGCTGGCTGGTTTTAGGGTGCGCCGAGTTCCCCCCTTCCAGCCAAGCCTCCTTCTTCTGTGGACGACCCCAGGTGTCCATATCCAGAGCCAGGTGAAACATCCCACTGCACCCTCCATGTACTGGAAGAGCACTTTGTCTGTGTATCCGCAGCCCCACTTTATTTCCCCCCCGGTGCCTGCCCATCGGCTTCTTCAAACGGATTTGGAGAACTCCAGCTCCCCAACTCCTGGGGGAGGTTTTCCCAGCGAAGCCTTTGCCTCCAACAGCCTTCACAAACACCACAGCGCACACACACTCCAGCGAGGGGGCAGGAAACCAGGGCTCGTATTTACACCTTCAATTTCACTTCAATTTCACTTCAGACCTTAAACGACCACAAGGCTTTCAGGAAGAGTATCCGCACTCCTACCACCTGCACACCACAGCCAAGCTATGGCCATCACCACAGCTACCACGGCCACCAACTACAGCCTTCAGCCCATTTCCCCACAGTAAAGTCCTGTGCCTCACTGGGAGGGACGCTGGAGTCCTCCCAACGGAGCTGGGCCATGCAAGGACCAGGTCTTCTCTACAGTTCTTCAATGGTACGAGAACCCCACACCCAAATCCCAGCTACCCAGACCGGTAATTGTCCCCAGGGCTGGTTGCAGAGATGGGGATAACCAGAAGTACCAGCAACATTTCAGCATCGTCAGGACACGCGCCAAATGAGAATTCAACACTTCAGGAGGACGTCTGGCAAGATGTCCCAGCAACTGATGCGCTCCCAGCGAGATGCAGCTTGGTGGCCAGCACTGGGGCTGCCCCAGGATCTCCTGCCCGTCCCCGAACACCCCGAGGAGCGGAGCAGAGCCCGGCTCCCCCCGCACACGCAGGCAAAGGCTCTGCTATTTTTGAGCACAACGTGTCAGCTCCACTGGGTGTGGGAGTTTGTTTGTGTGGGTTAGCATGATTCGACTACTTTGAAACTTGGCTGGAGCCACATAATTCCCTTTTTATGGAACCCCTTTGATGGCCATTTAACAGAGAGGGTGAGGTTTAGCCTCAACTATAGAGACTTGGGGTCAGAGTTACTAGAAAAAGAGATATAATGACTAATAATGAATCAGCCTTCAGTGGTTTCTTCATTTAAGTGTTAATGCAGCATATTAAACCCCTGGACGGGGATCAGTAGAAGGGCCCTGTCTGACATCACGAGTACGATGGCTTAACTAGCGAATTTCCAAATTGCTCTACTTAAACCCAGGCAGCTCCACGGGGAGACCCTTGGGTCAGTTTAACCCTCGGTGGCATACGGTCGGCTGAAGGCAGCACCTTGCTCGCCCTGTGCCGGGGACAGCAGGGAAGCCACAATTCACCCGAGAATCTCTTCAGCCAGGGAGAGCCTCCACTGCAAACCGTAACTTGTACTCTGCTGGCAGCACCGCAGCAACTTCCTAAAGCTTTGCTTTCGCGGGGAAAAAAACCCCACACAGTCCTTATGCAATCGTCTTGAGAAGAGCAAGAAGGGGCGAGCTGCTGGGGCCAGCAGATTTCTGTGGCAATTGCACAAGGCCGATACATGACCTGGAGAGGACCTGGGGAGAAGGGAGTTTGGCTGCTGCTTCCCTGTGAAAATATCTAATGCCCAAGGAGCCCAGTCTCCCAGCAACACACTGCTATTTCCTTATTTCCACCTAACGCCATTCCTCCTTCAAACACAAATGAGAATACGGGCTCTAGAAACCCTAATGAGGGCTCCACGGCATTCACAGAACCTTTGCAAGGCACTTACCGAGAACAGAGACGCCGATCCCTCTTTGTGTCTCAGCCATTCCCCTTCCCACTCCTGTCGCAGCAGCTACTTTTCCTCCCCGGGGGAACTTCTGTACCTGCCCAAAGATACCACCACCCTGATTGCTGGAATTTGCTTTGCTCCCAGGGCTTCACCTCGTCTCCTGCCACAGATCTCCCAAAGCTCCGGCACGGCAAACCTTTGGGAGGAAGGGACACGGGGCAGGAGGTGGGAGCCACCCAGGATGAAGAGGCACAAAAGATGCACCCGCCTCACTCCCCAATTAAGCTAATAGCCACACAGCTGAGAAGTACACACTAATTATCTTGGCTCTTTCAGACTACTCCCCTTGCCCCAAAAGGCTCAAGGCAGGTCAGGTGCCTCGTTCCCTCTGTCCCCACCATCAGCTGCCTCTCCCGGCCCCGGTTCTGCGTCAGACTCGCCGAGAAGCAGCCTGGTCTCAGCCTTCATCACACTCTTGCATTAAGCTCTTGGTAATCGGATGGTGTTTGCTACAGCCAGAAAAACGTTGTACTGAAACGCAGAATGGCACTACTTCGGCCTGCAGTCGGTATACTTAATGCCTCTGTGAGGTTTAAGAAATATTCCTCCTTATCCCCAGCGTGGCAACGACACTCAGCCAAAGTCCATTTCTAGCTTTTAGGCTTTTGCTCAATCTCCCCGCCAAATGAGGAGTAAAACACAACTCCTGTGCAGCACACGGGTGAGGAGAACACACGCCACGTGAGCAGCAGCATAACAGACACCCAAGGAATTAGTGACCCACCCCATCAGCCTCTCCTGTGGCCAAGAAGCAGGACAGATGAAGCACCAAAAAAAGGAAAATTATTTAAAAAAGGCGACTGTGCAAGGGCCTCGCATGGCTCACTACGGAACACGCAGCACCAGCACTGAACACCTCCCATTCGAGGTGAGGAGGATGAGTCATGGCACACCGGCACGCAGCCTACTCGGAGAGGATCCCAATCCACGGTCATCCCATCCCTCGTGCTGCACCTCGGAGGTGGGGAAGAGCAGGACAGTGCAGCCACCAAGACTCTTCCACCCACCAGGCTGAGAGAGCTTTGTATTTGTGGAGAGAGAGAAACCCAGGTAAGTTGTTGAAGCTTCTTGAGCCTCCTGTGTTGGGCAGCCAAAGAGTGCCAAACTGGGCCCAATTCCTTCCCGAGCAGCAAAGCCTAATCATCCACAAAGTCTACCAGCTGGATTTCCAGCCTGGTTTTCAGTGCCACGGTGCCCACCTCAGAGAATTCCAGTGCAAACTCGGTTCTGCCGATGTCTCCAACTCACCCAAAGACAGACCATAGAAACTACGCGGCTCTCCCATGGAAGGGAACATCCCCTCCAAGCGAAAGCAGAGATGCCTCCCTGTTCTCCAGAAAAGGCTCAGCTCCTTAAACACCTAGAAAAAAATAGCTTAATTCTAGCCTTTCTCCAGTCCTGCTTGTGATGGTAGAAGAAGGGCTACGTTCTGCCAAGGACTAATGGGTGACTCTCCAGTAAAACAACCCCCCGTAGCCCCTTGAACAGGATGCCGTTACACACAACCAGGCTCGCTCGCTCCTGGCTTTGCCCCTAACCTCGCTTATTATCTGAAATGCTCAGGAACTCAAAAAAAAAAGTGGACAGCCAGCCTGGAAGAAGTAAAGACAGCACAGCAGGAAGATCACTGGACTTGGGAGGTTGCCATGTTCTTCCAGGACTGCGAATTCTTATGTCCAAGAGAGAAACGGAGGTGGAAATTCATACTCATCTCCCAGCGAAATGCCCAGTACGTGTGGCGGGACAGTCGGAACTCACAGAATAAGGGAGTTTGCAGTAATGTATTACTCGCAACGACAGCAAAGGGGCAGCTGAACCCGGCAGGTACGCTCCGGGGTCTGGCTGGGTCTCTGGTCTCACTGTAGCTGGCAGAAGGGAAGGACCAGGAGCAGCAGAGAGCTCTCAGCAGCCACAGTGGGCCCTCACCCCCCTCCTCACCCCCGACGGCTCCTGAAGACCGAAACGCAACACCCAAAGAGCAGGGGAACGGTGCTCCACAGCACACTGCCGAAGCCCCCTGTGTTAACGCACACCCATCAACCCCCATGGAAAAACGTGGCGTTAAAAACAAGCCCAGTGTGTGAAGAGAGCCGGAATCCTAATGAAGCGCCTCGGATGATTTATAAATGGAAATTATGTGGAAAACAATTCATTCGGTCGGTCACTCGGGAGATTTTACAGAACAGAAACAAGGAAGGGTTTCTTGTGGAAGATGAGAAGAGACAAAGGGAAGGGGGACAGAAGGCAGGAAACAGAAGAGGAGAGAGGCAGCAAGATATCCTGCAGGTGCCCCATTAATCCCGGCCAGAGAAGCGGCTCCGGTTCCTGCCCAGCCGTCAGAATAGCGCTCTCTTCCACAGCACAAGGTCCCAACTTTGCATAACCAGGGACTGAATGTAAATTGCTGGCTTGGTTAATACATAAATTGTCAACTGTTCCCTTCTATTCCAGCAGAGACAATTATGAATACAGGCCTCCTGCCCTTTAGGATGATTAACATTCCCTTTCGTTAGTGTCCCCAACGCTGCTGACCCACATCCAACTTGTGAAATTCAGTTATATGTAAACTGCAATGTTCTGTGTCAGCAAGATGTGCCAGACCTCGGGAGCCGGGCGCGCACAGCACACGCTCTGCTCCTCTCCGGAGACAGACGCAGCCCTCCGTTTCAAAACGCCTCCGAAAACCCCGGCCCTTTAATCCCAGAACAGGCACCGAAATATTCTCCGCTTCTCTTTTTTAGGGAAAAGGGGACGCAAGCCAGGAACGCTCAAGCTGTTATCTTCAGATGGCATGTCAAAGTCCGCTTGACCTGGTAAACGTCCACAGGAGAGGAAAACAGAACGCCTCACCAGCAGACCCCCTTTCAATCCAGGAGATGCCACAGTTACTAATTTCACCTTCTTGAAAAGGCCTAAAACGCCAGGGTACGATATATTTTTAAGCTCAGGCAGACGTTGGCGCTGGAATTCCTTTCCAGACATCCGACGAGTGCGGTGCCCGAGGAGGGGCTGTGACGAGCAAACCAGCTTTTCTCTAAGAGAATGTGACACGGGGTCAAGTTTGCGCAGGGATTTGGTGGCTATATTTGAACGCTGCCCGGTTCTTCTACGCAACTACTACTGGAAGAGATCACCTCAGGAAGGGGCTGCCAGCGCACTCAGCCACCGGGCCACGGCTGCCTTTGGCCATCAAAGAATTCTTTCAGATCCCTGAATGGGACCATTTTGCCAAGGCTTCACTTTCTTCTCAGTCACTTCCATTAGGTCAAACTATTACAAGTATCACCGCCATGAAAACGGGCTCTCGGTGGCATCATTTTGTATTCCCGCTGCCGTTCAAAGAAGCCTTCCCATACAGACTGGCCCTTTCCAAGGCATTTCAATGCCTCCCCCCTAAACCTCACGGGTCCCAGAGCCCGAAACAAGTAGCCCCCCCTTTCCTCCCAGAGCTGGCAGCGACGGCCCTGCCAGCGGAGGAAAAGTATTGAAACAAGAGCACCAGCAAAAAACAATCATTCGCTCGCACTCCTCTTCACGGGCTGGGATTTGGAAGGAAACCTGACCTCGGAGCCGAGAACGCTTCCAGGTCAGGTTTCATCCCCGAATGAAGAAAGCTCAGCCTTCCCAGTGGCAGCAGAGCCTGGTGGATGATGGCAGTTCTTCCCCCACAGGGACCTCCCCGGCCCCTGGGAGCACCCCGAGTTCAGCGGGGTCTCATCCCCTTCCCTGCTGCAGTGACCCCCACGCTCCATTGGGCTGGGTGGCCACCACCAGCTCCACCATCCCACCACCACCAGCTCCTCCACCATCCCACCACCACCACCACAGGAGCTTCTTCCCAAGGGCAGCACACCACCCTCCCTCACTGCATGGCAGCCCAAACAAGCATAAACCGCCGTTTGGCAAAGCACGAGGCTTTCAAGCTTCACACCCTCTCCCATCACCCCCAGAATCACGTCCAGCCTTGGCCCTGTCAATGTTGAACGCCATTCCCAGACAAAATTTGCGTGCTTTTTGCCGTCCTGCAGAAAAATATCAACTATACCCACGCAAAAGAGGGTCTCTGCTCCGCTATGTTGCAAAATGCGGAGTTGCGCTGCTCAAAAGGGGCCCTTGACTAGAGAAAGGAGGCTGAAAACAGGAGGGCAAGCTGTAGCCACAGGAGTTTGAGGCCCCTGAATCACCATCCCTGCTTCGAGCACCAAGATTCGGCTTCATGGGGGGGAAGCAAGGGCCGAGCCCCCCCAAAAACCACCCCGGCCGCCCAAGCGCGGGTTGGATCCCGGCACTCGGGGGCACGGAAAGCACCGGGCAAATGGAAGCCGGGCTGGAAGGGAAGCGGCCGGGAGGCGTGAAGTCACCGATTCTTTCAGAAATTAATTTTCCTTCGTTACCTGGGCAGAACGGCAGCGCTCCAACACGCCAGAGCAGGGCCGGGTTTAGCGCCGCCGCTCCCGGGGGAGGGAGCTCCCGAAACTGACACGGGGCCAGGGCAGCGCGGGGGCTCCACCGGCGGGGCTGCCGGGGCTGCTCCGGGGAGCCCAGGGCAGGGCAGCGGCGGGGGGAAAGAGGGGGTTCATCGAGGCCTCTCCGCTCCCGGCCCCGGCCCCGCTTCCAGCCCCATTTTCCACCGCGACCCCCTCCGGAGCGGCCGCCGCTATGGCCACCGGCAGCCCGGCGTGCGCGGCGCCACGGAGCGCGGCGTAACGGGCGGGATGGCCACGGCTGCGGCGACGTTCCCCCTTCCCGAGGGATTCCCCGGGGACGGCCCGGCAACGGAGCCCCCAACCCGTCGCCACCTGCGGACCGGAGCCCGCAGCGAGCCCCGGCA